>CALNHX010000433.1:0-340700 GCA_940337035.1 Agriotes lineatus | reverse complement strand
CTGTTTATACAGCTGTTTAGTCGCATGCGATTTTTACTTGCCAATTGTTACCAATAAAACTTTACTGTGGACAAGATATTAAGTTAAGAATTTCAAATCTTTGCCATAATAAATTGCATTTGATGTAGTTTCCAGGGATGTTTCATGTTTCTTTGAATGTTTTCTGGTTTTTGAAAAACTGGCCAGTACGATATAACCGAGTGCTAGTGGGTTGTTTCAGGCTAGCTCTTTTAAAGACTGGGTTGAAAGGATTGCCATTCCCGTTTGCAAATATCTTCCTACGAAGAAACTGTTGGTCAGAAACAATATATACCATTTCTCTTCTAAAATTATTAGGCTTTATCACGAGTACAATACTTCCTTCATATTCCTTCTGCCGAACGCAACACACATGGCACAGCCACTTGCATTCTTCAGGCCCCTCAAGTCAACTTGGTGAAAAACCATGGAAAATTTAAAAATGGGAGAAGATCAGAAGGGTGTAAGTATACTCAAAGACTGATTTCCCTATTTACTAAAACAGCTGATGCAAGAGCAGAAGCTAAATCAGAAGAAAAACATACAATAGGGTTTCCGTAAAAGTGTAATTTTTCCATTAAACCATGAACAGATATTATCCGGCTACCAGAAGATCGACATGATAAAGATGATGCAAATGTAGCAGTTGTCATCAATACTCGTTAATACCGTTAATTTATTGAAAACTATGCGCCATGAGCTCGTAATACCGTTGAAAAGAAAATGCGTAAAAAGATTGATATGCTGAAAAAAGTGTAGGTGGCGCTGATTTTTCTGAGTCTAGTGACAGCGAAATAGGTATGTCTCTTCATGAAAGTGCTAGTAGCTGTTCAATGATTTATTCAATGATGTGGTGGTTATGAAGGGACAATAAAGTGAAACACTTGATGTTCAGTTACTCATATCTATTTACTTTACTTTACTTTACTTACTTACTACTTAATTATTTAAACAGTAGGATTGGCCCAGAAGAATTTGCAAAAGTAAAGGAAAAAGTTGATGAATTTTATCAGCGCGAACATGAAGATGGAGCGAAGGATGATGGAGCGGAAGAATGTAGAGCAAAGAAATATAGAGAGGAGAAAGATGGAAGTGGAGGAGATAAAGAGGAAGATGGACGATCTAACAACACAGTCGAAATCATTGAGTTCGCGAGCATGGGATATTTTCTGTTACGATCTTAAACGGTCTTTAGGACACCGCACCGGCTCATACAACAACTAAACGGCCGACGCGGGCGAAACTCTACAAAATCGGTACGGAAGGTTCATCTAGGTTGCTGCCCATGCCATAACAAGATAATGCCGGCTAAAGCATCAGTGGAGCAAGAGAGGGTCCTTTACGAAATCACCCAAGGGCAACACCCAGAGGGGCGGTAAATAACAATAAAAGTATATAGAGCGCCACCAAATCTATCTTAAAATATAACCGTAAAACCGGACCTGGACTGTTAGACGGGACGAGAAGTACACAGAGTACTACGTCAGGAAGGTACTCGAGAACTGTCGAGCTCGGACTACAATTTCGAGAATAAAATACTTGAATTACTATTTCGGGTATTGGCTGCCACCGCGGGGGGGGGGGGGGCGTCGTCTCCAAACCTACCTGCACACTCCAACGCTCAAGTTTTGTCGTACATCAATCTTGACACTAGCTGTTTAACCTGGAAAGAGCATGCAGAGGTCGAACACAATAATAAGTCCCTTATTCAGATATTCGTCTATTGTGTGACGTTACAAAACGGGCAACGGACACGTCGCCTTAATTATTGTAGGACTTAAATTAGGGCCCCAGCTGGAGTTAGCCCGTTATTTCTAATGCACACAAATACAACAAATGGTCAACATAATACAGCCGGCCTTGGTTGGCCCGTTAAGCGAACTGCAGAAAGTTAGTGACTAATTAGGCATAATAGAGACGGCCGAAGCTCATTACTGTACAGCGACCGATCACTAGGTTAGGTCAAGTGCAGAGTAAATGTTGAATTATAGGGAACTGTGGCCGAAGCCCATGAAGTGGCAGTAACTGTACTATCGCTTAACTGGGTCATACACAAAGCTAAGGTTTACTCATGAAAGAAAGCGGCCGAAACACGCAAATTTGCAACACTATAATGTTTAATTTAAATGAAGCACAAGCAAATATTTAATTACAAATAAGAGCGACCAAAATACATAAACTCACAACAACATTAATTTAGGTCAGGCACAGCGCAACTGGTTAGTTACGCATGCGAGCGCTCGAAGCACGTCAACTCACAACAACAATCTCGCTTAATTTAGGCGTGCCCAGAGCCACTGTTTAATTACATCTACAAGAATGGCCAAAGCACATGGATTAGCAGCGGCTATATTGCAAGCGTGGCTCAAACACAGAGCAAATGTTAGCTATGAATTACAAACGGCCGCTACGCATAAATTTACAGCAATGGCGGGCACGATGTCAGTAATATAAATAGCGATGGATTAGTCACACCAATGGCGACCAGAAATGCGGTAGTTTAATTAATTAGCCCCGGTTGTGGGCTACATGCATGACAGTTCAGTCACTCTGCAGGCAACGAGTTAGGCACAATAGCGTTAACACACACGCGATGATAAGTTCGTGTCGTATAAAAAATGGCTACTAAGTTACACAATAATTTGCAACGATACCTGTAGTTTTTGGCGGCTCCTGAGCTAGGTTTGACAGCGGGGGCGGTACGAAAGCATATTTGGGACCTGAATCCGCCTTGGAATGGGTCTCGCACATGAGACCGAATACAACGATAGAATCGAGGGCACTCGTCCTGGCAGCGAAATTCCCTAACCAGTGGGAAGGAAGGATTACTCTTAAACTACGTTGCAGAACGTGGCCATCGGCAGCACCAAAAACACTCAACGCTGCGTGCGTTACCGTCAACGGCTCTGCCGGAACTCACTCTCGAAAGGCAAACACATTTTTACAAACAACTTGCTGTAACAGCACGAGCGGAATACCGACGCCCCCGCGACAAGTGCGGGAGCGTCGCACGAACTCTTAACTTTTTGTTACTTGTGCGATCGACGTCTCAGTGCTGAATCCCCAAAGCGACCGTTAGAACAACTCGCGGGAAGCAAGCGCGTCATCAGGTGACTCTCGACAGCCAATGGCGAGGCGAAGTCTTAGGCGGCTGGAACTAGTTTTGCCCACGCTTAACGAGCACGTGTTTTATAAAGGGTGGCCCAAAACGACAAAAACGCGACAGCCGCGCCAATATACAGGGTGTTCGAATTCGAAAATTGTTAGAATATGTGATGAGAAGTTAAAAATGCTGGCATCGGATTTGAAATATAACTAGGCTGCCCTAAAGGCTTGAAGGATGAAATTAAATTACTGAAGACTGCAAACTGGCTTAACATGTCTAATGGCATTTATCTAGTAGAAAAACAAGATATTGTCTTATATATGTTTTGAGACCCAGAGTCCTACCAAAATAAAGAAATATTTTATAGGAAAAGTTACCCACTTCAATAAAAATCATGCAAAATAGCGACTAAGTTTATAAGAAGCAAGACGACTAAATCACATTCAGAATTTATGTACGTTCTTTCCAATATTCCCGATGAATTGCTATTACTACGACCAGATGGTCGGAACAGTTAACAGTAATAGCCACTTTTTAAGATTTTATATAAACCAGAAAATTCTTAACTAACTTACCTTAATATCATGTTGCGTTGTAATGCCAAACGTTAAATACCTCCTTAGGTTTAGGTACTGCTACCTATAGATAAGAAAATTGCGTGCATATTAAAGTTTTAAATTTAGGGTTTTGAGCGTTTTTATTTGTTTTACACCCATTTCTTTTCACTGTTTCTATACATCTTGGGAGTAGTGCAATAGCAAAACTAGTGTTTCCATTCGCCTAGCTTCAAGAATAAATAGGAAAAAAGTCATTTTTTTCTATATTGGATCCAGGTTGTACCACAGCCAAATAAATATAGCTATGCGATTTACGAAGTGAAACAAACTTTTCCCCTATTTATATTTGCTGTTAATAAATAAATGTAGAATTTACACACTTGAAAAGGTCCCAACTTGTTTCTATCTACCCCATTTTACTGTTTATAAATAAATGTAGAATTTACACACTTGAAAAGGTCCTAACTTGTTTCTATCTACCCCATTTTACGGTAATTAAAACCAAAACAAAAGTAAAACTCAGAATCTATCGACTACCACATAACATATTGTTTCTATTCGAGCAATTCTAAATGAATAGAAACGTATATAAAACAAGCTAAACAAACCTCAATCACTACCTGTTTAGTAAACAACATTATTTTAACACCTTTCAATAACTGAAACAAGCAAACACATGAAGAACATTTCATAACAGTCTCCGGCCGTTAAGGATCATAACGTGATCTAGAAATTATGTTGAATAAATTATTCTTAAAATGTGGATTTGTATTACGAAAAATCTTGAAGGATACACGACCGATACGCAACTAACAGTTGTTTAAAAACCTCGGCCATCGCCTCGGATTACAAAATTCAACCGCGCCCTTTATTTGCTGTATATCGACCTAATAGAGTATATTACCGTACAAGATCGGTAAACGCATTTTTCCCGGTCAAGAAAAGTTAGAAAAACGAGTCCCAAAGGGGGGCACTTAACGATTGGTATCGTATAATATTTTTCGAACGATTGAAGAACAAGAACATTCTTCAAACTTTGAATAATTTCATTATACAGTACTTTCGTAAAGTAGTGGATAATTCGTTAAACATTCAAGGAATAACTTTTGGAGGAAACGCTGGAACCGGTCGATTTTTATTTTTATTTGAGCATTTTTTCAAATATAGTATATTAAGTATTAAGAACGGTAAGGACATTTTACCGATCGCTTCGCTCCTCCTCCCATTATTGCTTGAGATCTGTAATTCCTTAACGTTTATGATGCTTATGACGTTTTTTGCAAGATAGAAATGTATTTTTCTTCAAACGTCAGTAAAATGTGACATTATACCACTGAATAATATGTTGGTGGCACTGTAAGTCTATGTCTAATTCGAGGTAAGCAGGTTAGGTTTTGCGTCAGTTTTGACACAGACTGACGCAAAACCTAACCTGCTAACCTCGAATTTTTACTAAGTAAAATCGTTCTATTGTGCAAAAAAATCTATACATACCCGCGTAGGAGGTATGACGTCATCGATGTTTTTTTTTAATGACAACCCCCTTTTTTATTACGGAATTTGAAAGAACAAATTGTTTTACTTACTCTAAAGTAATTTTTGCGTATAAGTCACATGACTAAAAATTAAGAGAAAAAAAATTTATTTGCAAATTTTATTTTAAGAAGTATGATTTTACGCTTTTATCAATGACAGCAATCAATAAAAAACATATCATTGGTTTTAGTTACTGTCAGGCAGGCTACGGTGCACAATTTGTACATTTAATTGTTGTTGTTTTTGAAATTATTATTGGAATTCAATTTAGTATTTTGCAATGTTTTATTTTTTTTCTTAATTTTTGATCATCTTACCTATACTCAAAAATCAGCTTTACGTAAGTAAAAAGATGCTTTTAAATTCAGTAATAAAAAAAGGGGGTTGCCATTTAAAAAAGCATCGATGACGTCATACCTCTTACACGGGTCACCCTATATGTATAGATTTTATTTGAAAAAATGCGTAAATAAAAATAAAAATCGACGGGTCCAAGCGTTTTTTTCCAAAAGTTACTCCTTAAGTTTTTAACGAATTTATCCACTTCTTTACGAAAGCATTGTATAGTTTTTACTTAGCGCACTTGCTATGTTATAGAATTTACTTACCGCACGCTATTGTTTTACTTGCCGCACTTGCTACGTTATAGAATATACTTACCGCATGCTGTTTCTCTAATTTCTATGGAAACCAGTCAAGTGTCGAAGGATCAACTTACTCGAACTGTTGACAACGCTATATGAAAAAATCTGGTGTGATACGCGCACAAAACTTCCTTTTACAGTGATCTTACAATTAGCCAAAAATTTGATTTAAAATTTTTAAGCATTTGTCAAAAATTTTCAAAAATTACAAATTCTACAAAAACGGTACAAAATAGAGCGTTAGGTGAAGAAACACATTTTCTCTAGATTTTAAGCTGAATTCAAAAATGTAATAATATACCTCGTGTTCTATTTAAAATAAGAGTTAATAAAAAAATTGAAAAAGAAACAAAAGAAACCCATTTTAGAAGTATTCAGCTGGAAAATCACCTATTTCACATCAATACACATTAAAAATGTAATAAAATGTTAGAGCCATTTTTGAAAAAAACTGAAAAATCACAAGAGTAAACACCTAGTTACGGTTATGCGATTTTCTTCAAAAGCTTGCTGTCGCATCTACAAAACTTATATATGAAGTTTCAACGCCATACCTTTTTTCGTTTTTGAGATATTCTGTTCACAGACACACAGACAGACAGACACACAGACCAATGAAAAAAATATGTTTTTTGGGATCAGGGGACTCTAAAACGTGAAGATCTGTTGAAAACTCAATTTCGAATTTTTGGAGTGAATCCAATACTTCCTTTATTGTAAAGGGAAGTAAAAAAACGATTGTGTGAAAATGTTAATAACTATAGAGGGCGACATTCAGGATCAAGAAAGATAGATTGGTATTTTAGAAATGCAGGCTATGTATACTGAAATCAGATTCACTCATTTTAATGTAAAATAGAACTTGCAAGTTGCACAAACACTTAGTGTCCGTGCAGATATGACCACAAATTAGATATATTGAATATTGTAGAACAGAAAAATATTGACAGCACCCTACTAAACAGCTTATACTGAATTATATTGCCATCATATTCTAGTATTTTTATAATTTCTATTACATTATTCTATGAGCATCGTTCATTTTTTTAATTTGAACCGGGTGCAGGTGTAGGTACTCTACTGATATACGTTGTTTTCATGGCGAGGAGGTATATCGATTCGATATGTTCACTTTCGTATTTTTACTGTACAGCTGAATGAAATAAAGCTAAAGCAGCTGTGAAAATGACAGATAACGCGTAACAGTTGTCAAGGTAATCGGCAACTAATTGTGATAAGTATTGTTTATTAGTTGAACGTAATAATATAATCTAATCTAACACCACTCGACTCCACTCGTGTATTCAAATAATGTTTCTCCTTTTCGACCAAAATTAGTAAGTATTGGTTTTAGGAAAGTCTAATTTCATACTCATGTCGGAAAAATATTTTCGAATATAGTTAGTACTAAAGGAGGTTTTTAAGGTTATTACTGAATAATTAACAAACTTCCTCAAAAACAGAAAACAACACGCTATTACATAGGTACTATCCGACTCAATTGTGAAATAAGTCCTACAAAAAATCGAGCTATACTTGAATGACAAACAGCAAGAGATCAATTTACCAAAACAGCATATCCAATTTGTACATATAATTTTTGTAAGTAATTTAGAGCTATCGTCTATTACCCATGTCAATGTAAGATATATCACAGATAAAGCCAATTATAATGTCTTCACTCATCATTTATAACATATCGCCACACCGCCACACCACAAGTAATGCAAAACGATTTTTCAAATATTGCACTATATTAAACTAGGGTGCCTTAATGTCAATTTGACGTATTTGTCCTTGCCAGGGTATGGAAATATCGTTGTCCCCTCTCACTCTAACGCACTTTAAAGTGAGAGGGGACAATGGTTTGTCCGTACCCTGATCAAAGGCACCCTATAGAGACCCTAGAAATGAGAGACTGGCCATTGGCTGTCGCTGGCCTGATTGGTTGAAGCGAACTTTGTCCCCAAAATGTGCCCTCAAATATGGCGCGAATTTCAAACTTACATGTATAAAGGAAATTACTCATAAAAACACAGTATATTAGTAATTCTTATATTGCTTTATATTTCTAACTTTTATATCGCAATTATGAAACGAAAAAGTGAATTTTGATATACATATTATCAAATGGTCGAAATTTGGAGATATCCTTTGGTAGATTTACATTAATTTTTTCATAAATTGAGACATCGCGCTTGCAAAGTTACACAGACAAAATTCGTATTGACTCAACAAATTTTTATATTCAACAAAACTACTTTGTAAGTAGTGAAATGAAAATTTACATTTTGTACAAACAGTTAACAAAAAGCTCAATCTTTTTTTTTAAATCTGTGTTTATATACTAAGTAAATGTCATTGTTTCAACAAAAATTTTGTCAAAAGGAGTTTAACTAACCAAAGTTTACAAAAATGTATTGAACAGAATCACAAAAACTTGAATTATTTTTTTTAATGCACGGCAGAAGCTGTTTAACCGTAATCATAGTAGTACAGTTGTTATGCACCAACATATGACAGCATAATTATTAATTCGAAACACTATCCTCTGAATTCTTTTAGTAGGCATCAAGTTTGTTTTTAAAATTATTAACAGAAGAGGTACTAACAACACGCTGAGGTAGACAATCCATTTTTCTGCAATTGTATTAGAGAAAATATTTTCTAGTATTGATTTTAAAGCTGTCTTTACTCGAATGTACTAAGGTGGTCTTTATTTATATAGATTTTTTTTTAAATTCTGAAGATCTCACTCTTTTAAATTTTTTCCAAATGGAAAAGTAAAAGCCATGTAAAATTTCAAGCCAATTGGATAACCGTAAGACATGCCTCAATGATCTTGTCTTGAAGTCCTAGAGGGAAATAAAAAAACATGTATTATTACATGTCCATACATTTATTAAAATATACAGCAAAAATATAGCATACATTGGTATTAAACAATAAAACAATATAAAGAATCCGTAGCTTCACAATAACTCCAAAAAATAAAATGTAAACGTTGGATAAATGCCTCTTTTGGCTACTGTCTGAAAATTTCTTACGGAAGACTTTTATTACTTGTAAGAGAAACTGTTTTTGATCCTCTTTCTTAGTTGAAACGCTGTTAAACTGTTCTATGACCTTTAACATCTATTTCAGCCGAGTCTTTAACAATATTGTTTTGAACGGCCAACAATCCTTTTTGAAATTCTTCGAGAGAGTCCCAAGTAGGAAGATCACTTTGCAAGGACTCGTACAACATTTTTATCATTTGATAAATGCTGCAGATTGAAAATGTGTTGAACACCAAATCATCATCACGGTCACCGAGCGTTTCTTCATCACAAACGTCAAACGATTTTGACTCACTAACAAGTTTTGGTTCATGTCATTTAACACTCTGTTGTTCCTTCTTAACTTTAATTTTGATTGTTCAGTTCTATGTACAATTTTTTTGCCAATTTCGACTAGTTTTCACAATCTTCCTTTGCTAAAGTTACTTTTCGCTGTGCCTCTTTCAAAATCCTTTTCAACATTTCAATTTCACATTCTTCGGGAGGTACATTACTTACAGTTGCTACAAATAAAAAATTATCAGCATTTAGTAGTTATCTAACACTCACATACTCACATTGACTGAAATCCTCAAATCCTGCACAACACAGTTGACACATTCGCCATTTTAGGGAAACCGCTGCCAACATTTAACTAGGGGAATCTAGTTACTTCCGCTAAATGGCCAGTCTCTCATTTCTGGGGTCTCTAGGACCCTATATTAAACTATGTACAAACCCATATGCTTTATCCTGGTGTTGAAATCAATTAAAACATTCGGATGAAATAGCTGATATCATTACAAAACCTGACAAAAAATATTGCAGTGAGAATATCAAAACATAAATTAAAAATATTATTCCAAACCTTCCCAGTAACAGTGTAGAACCAAAATGAAGAAGGATGCAGTTTAAAGAACTTAAGACCGTCTACTTGGCAATACAACTGGCATATAAAAAAGTGTAATAGGATAAAAGGAAACAAACACACAATAATGGTGAAAGTTTGTCAGGTCATTTTGGTATTTTAAATAGCCACCTAGGCTTTAGGGCAGCGTGCCCGTATGCTAAACCCTTTTAGTTCTTTATTTGGCTCCATCGCCTAATTCCAGAATCACGATTTCGCACATATTTGGCCCCTAACGCAGTATTTCTCGTCGGTTGGAGCCCCCCTCTGATGGCGCTTTGGCAGCCGAGCGTATCGCTCGCAAGAATTCCGAATCTTCTAGAAAGCACGCCGTTGTGGCGTGATACCATTGTTGCCGGCATTAATTTGTTTCATTTTATCGCCCCGCGATTGGCTGCCGAGGTTTAGTCACGTGGGGACGCAACCAAGGTGACCTATGCCAGTGCTTCCCTCTGGGCAGTTGACCGCAGCCCGTTGCAGAGAACGCTCGTGTGGTGGTTGTGAGTGTGAGTTTCGAATTGTCTTCGGCGTAGCGTGGGTGCTTTTTGAGCCCAGTTCCTGCTTCCGTAAGTAAGAGGTCGTGCCCCCTTCATCTCGACCTTCGAGGACCTGTCCCGCAGAACGAAAGTGGCCCATTTTTCGTCGTCCCGTTGTACGCGTCCTGACGCGTCTCACGTCGCCATTATGGCGGATGTGCACTCATCCCTATAGCCGTCGAACATCGAAGGTACCTGCCACCTAAGACTGCAGCCTGTCGCAACTCAACTGTACCAGGCTCCCCAACCGCCTACATATTAAGGTATGTGTCTTTGAACTGATTACCGCTGTGAACGCGAGCGAGCCGTCACATCTCTGGTGCCTACAGGCACTGTCGTCATATCTGTCCAGGTTGCGAGTGCTAATTTGTTCTTTGCCGTTAGCTGCATAAGGCGTCGCGCCAGCATATTTGTGCATTCATTCAGAATTGCAGACTGTCCATGTTGCGAGTGCTAATTTGTTCTTTGCCGTTCGCTGCATAAGGCGTCGCGCCAGCATATTTGTGCATTCATTCAGAATTGCAGACTGTTCATGTTGCGAGTGCTAATTTGTTCATTACTGTTCGACATCTGTCGCTAGGTTTAGAACGCGCGCCAGCTGGTGTTCTTAGTTATAATCTAGTTATAGATATAGGGCGACGCACTCTGCTGCCCCATTGTAACCCGTTAGTCAATACATGATTTGTTAGCTAAGGGAACTATTGTTTTGTTTCGACTTGTGCATGTTCTGTTTCAGATAAGCGCCCCCTTCATTGTACTGATTATTGTGCGACGGAACGAGGGAGCTTTGAGCGTACAGGTGGGTAAGACAGCTGCGTAGTCGCGGTCGGATTGACACCTAATTACAATCCTTGCATAAGGCAATCCCGAAATTGTTACTTGACCTTGCAATTCTTGAGTAATCCTATCGGCGGAGTATTTTGCGTGCTTCGCTCCCGTCTAACCGTCCAGGCCCGGTTAGCCGGGTTAAGACAGGCTTGGTGGCGCCCTCATAATTTCGACATACCCTATACATATATATATTATGCCGCAACACGCTTGCCCAGAACGTATCGTGTGACTCACGCCCGACTCCCTGAGCGTTCCAGCCGTGGCCTATTAGCCTATTTCGAACCGATTTCAGTGCAAGTGTGCCAGTTTTTCAGGACTGATTCCGTGGTGCGATGCTCACCTTGCGTGGGTGTCGTAAAGTTCTTTTAATACCGTAACAACTCGGAAAATAGTAACGCAAGTGAAATAGCTACTCCATCAGCATCCTCCTCACAATCTCTCACGCAAGAGCATAACGCGTTTAAACAGCCTCCTTCAAAAAAGCGAAAGGTTCAAAGCAAGATGTTGCTGGTGGAGAAACGAATGGATGAAGCGTATAAAGTCCTGAAAAGCATAACAGAACAACCAGAGCAGGACGAATGCACCTTATATACACAACTACTAGCAAAACAATTAAAAGCATTTTATGAAAACACACGTGACGTGGCGATGTTCGAAATCAATAATTTGATGCATCGGCTCAAACAGTCATCGTACTCAAGATATGCGTATTCTGGGATACCATCTGCATTCTATGCGTCACATCCACCGTTTCAACCGCCTTACAGTCAATCAGCAGGTTTCTCCCAGTCTTCACCGTATCAGTCAGTTATAGGATTTCCATCATCCCTTCATTCTCAATCATATCCATGCCATTCACCATCTCAATATTCACACTCATCACGAAGCCAGTCATCATCTCCATATCCCCAAACATCACTAAGCCAGCCACCATCTTCTCTCACACAACCATTACCAATCCAGCCACCATCTCCTCTCGCACAACCATCACTAAGGCAGCCACCATCTCCTCTCACACAGCCATTACTAATCCAGCCACCATCTCCTCTCGCACAACTATCACTAAGCCAGCCATCATCTCCTCTCACACAACCATTACCAATCGAGCCGCCATCTTCTCTCACACAATCACAAGAGTACTTCGTTCAGTATTCTGCAGTACCATAAAACAACATATATATATATTTACTTTCATGAAGATAAATTCATTTATTCCAGAGTTTGCTTTGAAAGATTGGTTTTTGTTTTATTTTTATCTAAGAAAAATTTCATTTATTTTTTATTATATTACTACTTATTCGTATAAATTGTTGTTTTTTGTATTGATATACTGGCTAACAATGAGGCCAGGGCCATATCTCCATCTCCTTTGGTTGTCAACGGATATGAATGAAACTTTTTGCCTGGATATTAAACATAGTTTCAGATGGACAGATAGATATAGTTAAAATAGCCGACTTTCGGTTTTACCGGAAATGTCATTAACTTTGATTTTTTAAATGGATCGCCTGTATATTTTGTTTTCCGGAATCTACGACTCAAATTACATACGACAGTGCTGCCAAATTTGCTTAGGCATTACACAAAACTATTTTTAAAATGTGTTAATAAAAAAATCAGTTTTACATAATAATAAACTAGTGCATAATGCATATCTTTAGATTAGTAATTAAATTTTCTATATAATGGCACGATGGACCTTGGTAGGCACCATGAAGTAGTTATTATTATGAGAGTCAATTACAACAAATTTTCTCCACTCAAAGCATTCTACGATACAAAATAAAATTTTAAAGAAATAATGCCATGTTTAGGAAAACAAAGCTTTGGCAATACCATCGTATGTAATTTGAGCCGCACATTCCAAAAAACAAAATAGGCAAGGCGATCTATTTCAAAAATCACGGTTAGTGGCGCTTCCGGTGAAACCGGAAGTCATCCATTTTAACTGTATCTATCTGTCAATCAGACATTATGTCCCGTGTGAAGCTTCATCCCTATCGATTCATAAATAAAGAAGATATAAGCATGGCCCTAGTCTCATCGTCACCCGGAATAATCACTTACTCAATCAAATTCATATAATAAATATTTTCTTATCTTTATTTCGTCTTTTAGTTCACGCATTAAAGCAGTACATACTTCATGCACACATCTGGATACTGTCTGGATAGAAAACTTAAACAAGTATGACAAACTTGTAAAGCTGTCTCCCGAAGCAATAAATCGCATAGTTACTGCAAATCTTTCTTGTATAGGGATGCATTCTCGCAAATTTGTATCGGATTTTCCAATTACATGGCCAATTTTGTTTAACAGGTATTCAAAATCTGTTTCCGACATTCTACAAAAATTTATAAATGCTCCCGAAGGCTCTTTTTTAAAGTCATGCAGCATATCTGTAGCGTTATATCTGTAAATAACAAATGACCAATAATACAAATAACTCAAAATAAAACACAATTAATAATATCACACATTAAACATAAACGTATCAACTTACCTTTTCCTACTTTTATTATACGATGACACGCCTCTTTTTTTCTCCGACTCTTTATTTATTAAGTATTGTCCACTCATCATAATATGTTACGCGGCACAAGCACTAATACGCCTCTGTTGATTGTCAATTTTCAGCTGCATATAGAAGTGGTAGTCTCGGTTTAAAGTTGCCCGAGCCTCTATATTATTAACGTGCTCGCGGTTCGGCGCGCCGTGGGAATGGTCCAGGCGCGACCAAGCTTGGCGCCAAGCCACGCGCCGCTCGCCGAGCCACACGCCGTGGGAAGGCGGCTTTAGACTCTAAAGCTCGGTACTGACTTGAGCATTTTTACGCGCACGAACGGCTTACGCGCACACACGTTCGTGCGCCATAAAACCGACAAGCGATAGATTGCGTTCGTGTGTGTTGCCGCGTACGCGCACGCAAATTCGGGCTGGTACTGGCACACGTAAGTACGCAACACCTTAACACTGAAGATATTCACATTCGCAGAGGAGTAAGGCAGGGATGTGTGCTTTCTCCGCTGTTGTTTAACCTGTACTCAGAGGAAATTTTCAACGAAGTCTTCGAGGACCAGGACGTGGGTATAAAAGTAAATAGGGTACCAATTTGTAGCGTAAGATACGCTGACGATTCCGTATTACTTGCGAATAATATCGAAGGACTTCAAAACATGACCACGCGACTGAATGAATGCAGTAAAAAGTATTGATGGAGTATAAATGCCAATAAAACCAAATTTATGATTATTAGCAGAAGCAAACAAGCAAATGCAAATGCCACAATTACAATAGAAGGCCGAACTATTGAAAGGGTAGAAAAACTTAAATATCTTGGATGTTGGCTGCATGCAGACTGGAATCCGGATAGGGAAATAAAAGTAAGAATAGAAATGGCACGAACAACATTTATTAAATATAGGAATATCCTATGCAACAGAGACCTGCCCTTGAAGCTGCGAATGCGTTATACCAGATGTTACGTGTGATCGGTATTACTATACGGAATGGAAGCGTGGACTATGAAAACAAGCATGATTAATAAAATTGAAGCCTTCGAGATGTGGACATACAGACGACTCCTGAGAGTACCTTGGACCGATCGAGTTACCAACGAGGAAATATTAACAAGAATTCGCAAAGACCCAGAATTGTTTGCTACGATAAAGAAGAGGAAAACTGCCTATCTTGGACACATCATGCGAAATGAAAAGTACAGCCTTCTGCAGTTGTTCCTAGAGGGAAGAATAGAAGGCAAAAGAGGCATAGGCAGAAAACAGATGTCTTGGGCAAGAAACATCAGACAATGGACCGGAATGAGGACAATCGGAGAGCTTGTCAACACGGCAAGGGACAAGGAGCTATTTAGAAATGTGGTCGCCAACATCCAATAAAAAATGGATAGGCATTAGAAGAAGAGACTCATTAGAGCAATTTTACGCGCAAACCGTTCGTGCGCGTAAAATGCTCAAGTCAGTACCGAGCTTTAGATACTATACCGGGGCTACTATGGCAATGCATTTAATATCTCAATATGCAAAGAATTGAGTAGTGCTTGATCGTGCAGGTGTTCAATGTCTGGTTAAGATAAAACTGTTTTCTAATTGGGTATTTATACCCAGTAATACAGGTTAAAATAAAATAAATAAATAATATTATGGCTTATATTCAATACTTTTAACAAGCAGAGTACTAATAAGTGCTATAACTATTTTGATTGTTGGAATAACATTTAAGTTTTCAATTCAGTTTTAAAGGTGACTTAATCTATTCATATTTAAATTTTCAACATTTGAAAAAATAAGTGGTTCCATAGAAACAACATATTGTATTTATTTAATAAGTAATACAAATAGGTAAATACATAAGGGGCGACTGTGGAAATTCAAGCGTATGAATAATACATTGGTGGCACTGTATGTCTATGTCAAATTCGAAGTTAGCAGGTTAGATTTTGCGTCAGTTTGTGTCAAAACTGACGCAAAACCTAACCTGTTAACCTCAAATTTGACATAGACTTACAGTGCCATATCATTGCACGGCTAACTGTGTTTATATAAATATGCTTATTTTCTTGACTGGCCAACAAAATTTTTTTTCTTGGCTAGCCAGGAAAAACTGCCCTTTCTCGTTTCCATAAAGCCGAGAAAATGTAGCTTTCTGACAGTGTAGGATAAAAAAAATTGTTTTCGGCGAGTAATTCGATCACTGATGAAAATAAATCTACCATTATTCTCTTTTTTTATTACTTAAAAAAAGTTTACTCAAGTATATGTAAAATTGTAACTTTTTTTAATAAATGACAAATTCAGATAGAGCCCTAAAGTATACGATTTTACCTCAAAATAATACAAATAATAAATATTGATAATTTAACAATAAAATAATTAGCAATATAGAGTGGGTCTGTCAGGCGTAACCCTTGGAACCGTGTAATTTTCAAACCACCCATGGAACGGAGGGTTAAGAACAACAAAATCTTGACAGTTATGAACAAATGAAAATCCAATGTTAGATTTCAATTTCTCATTGAAAGTACAGTTTTATTCTAATAAGTCACAAACATCACTAACAGCCAGTCTTATAAAGGCTACTAATCTGACGTTAACTTTAATTCGCTGTTAAAAGAAACAAAAGCGCATCAAAATTTGTTTACTAATAAATGATTAATGTCATAAGCACTAATGTTTTGATGCGCATTTGTTTGTTTTAACAGCGAATTAAAGTTAACGTAAGATTAATGGTCTTCATAAGACCGGCCATTTGTGAAAACCGCTAAGAAATGTGTAATCCATCTCACTAATGAATTTAACACCTCCGTATGAAGGGACTAAAAAAACTCAATTTTTCTTTAGCAACGTAACATGAAGGACAAACCTAATTTGAAGCTTTTGTCATTGATACAGACCCTAAGATTATTATGATCATGTCATGTTATTGCTGCCTCAGTTCTAAAGGGCTGCGAGTTAACTATCACAGTATTTCCCTCACATAGTCACGGTACCAATTTGAAGCAACAAAATATTTTCTCTTTAGAAAAACAAAGTGGCCTGTCACAATACAGATACTTACAGGTGTATAAGATATTTGAGGCTGCCATTACTTGCAGAATACGTGTTTTTACTTTGATATTAATTACCATATTACCAAATATTAAAATTTGCCGCCATAAATAAATATGTTTAATTTTTGTACATTAAATTCTTAGCCTGAATGTAACAAAACGGTTAATTAACTTTTCCTTGATCTTATGGAAATCGGGATAGACAATTTTTATAACCTCGGCATTATTTTTAATGTTATCTTTTAAAAATTTTGATATATACCTAAAACTATTATCATTTATGTTCGATGAATTTCTAAAGCTACGAAATATGTGTTCCATAATGTTAAATAGCTCAAAAGTTGTATAATTTACATAATTCAATTTTTCTGGTCGGAATTCCCTTAACCTAACGAAACGAGTGAAACTTCCATCCACTAACTTGTTAGAGCCCAGTGATGAAACACATTTTTGACAAGCCCGTTGTTTTTTTAGTTTTTGCAATATATACCCAGCACAATTATACAAAATGTTCTCCACCCTATTACTCAGCTTCTCTTTTCTGAAATATTGACTGTACATTAAACAAGTACTTATATTTTCTTCTTCTCGTTCGTTTGTTCCGGAGATAATATCTAGAAATCCATTTAAGTATTCGCGATCATCTGCTTCATAGCTGGTTGCTGCGCTACACAAAGAAGTTTCAAGTTTTGTTGAAACTGCAATGGAGATGGTAATGGTTGTCTAGATCTCAGTTGGGAAAATGCATTTTCTAAACAGTCCTGTGAAAACCTACTTGTAAGTAAAAAGCTGTGGCGCTTCAAATTTAGAAATTTATTCTGTAGATCTAGTATTGATGTTGTTGACAAAATAACACCTGTTTGAATAGGTTTCCAAATACGATTTCCATTTTTATTTTCACCAATTCAATTCAATCAAATGGAGAAAATTTATAGTTTCATTGTATTTTCTAATATCATATTTGCTCAAAGCCACAACCGGACTTTCGCGACGTAAGTAGTTTAAACCATCTAAAGATATTTTCGACAAACCAAGCAGTTGTTAAAAGATCATCCTCTTTGGCGATAAATTTTAGTGCAGTACTTACGGTAAATAACATAAGAATTCGACACCTTCATTTTGTCAAAATGATTTTTGTTATCAAGAAGTTCAGATTTTAGTTTAGTAGCGAATTTTAATTCCACATCATGTTGATACTCTCCCATATTTTGTATGTGTTTTAGATTTATTATATTAGTAGGTAAACCAAACTGCTCTTGTAGATTTTGCGGTATTTCAATTACTTTGTTTATAACTAAACAATGCTTTATGTTCTTAAACAAATGTGCGATGTCTGCTATAAAATACAAACGTTCCGAATTATCAGTTGGATTTTGAATAGAATTTACGGTTTTTGAATATTTTCCTGCAACTATACCAAATGTTCTCCACATAGCCTGATTGCTAGAACCCATATCTGTAGTGACCGCATTAACTTTTAAACCAATATTACTAGAATAGTGAATAACTTCTCGAATAATATCACATAAGACCGATCCATCTGTTGTGTTACCAGTAAAATAATATCCTACAATTTGCTTTCAACGACTTGTAATTCCAGCTAACATAATCACTAAAGCACTAGCAATACCAGTATGATTTGGGAGAGTTGTGTCCAACAAATTTATCAGAAGATACACAGTAATCGATGCACTTTTTCAATTCCATTTCGTCCAAAGTAATTATACACTCTTTCTGAAAGTCATTCATATAATTTACTTTAATTTTCAAAAATTTAAAGACATCCTGCAGAATTCCACTTTCAATTTTTAAACATTCTAATTTTCTATTTAGTGTTCGCACTGAAGGGTATGGTAAATTTAGCTTTAATAAGCTATTGTAACCACTTGTTCCACAAGTAAATTTGAGTTGTAACGCTGTCATAACAGTTTTGTTAGACCATGGAATAAAGCAGTAGGTATTACGCTGAATAGCATTAATTTGATCAAAATTGAGAATATTTTCTAAATTTTTATTTTTGCGTTTTCTTTCCTTTGATAGTTTATTGCTCAAAAGTGTATTACTATGCCTTAAAACACTAATCTCTTTCTGAAGCCTTGACACTATGTCTTCATACACTTTTATAATATTTTGGAGCTCATGAATATTGTTGTCACTAAAATTTTGAACTGCATCTTCTGAAATTTCCTGAAATGTTTCAATAATTTTGTCTTGAAATTCATTTTCCTGAGAATTAACGCCAAATAATGTGGGAATCGCGTCTTGTTTAAGGGTTTTACTTTTTATACCAATTAGCCTTTGGTCTTCCGTGAAATGCTGATTGCACAAGCGAGATCCATCACTGTACTTAACGATTTTGCCGTTTTCCAACCAAATTTGTCTCAATTTCGATTTCTTGGGAAAACTGTGCAAAGAAAAGCCCTGATTTGATCTATTTTTGCAATTAACTGCTGAGCAGCCTGTCATAGTGACATCAAATAGAGTTAGAATTTCCTTTCACTTTAAAAACGAATTGTCAAATTGTCTAAAAATATATGCTCCATGAGATTGGATCCAACCAATAAAAAACGGACATCGCACATGTCCCAACTCTTATCTTATTATATACAGGGACTCTATTCCCTATATGCAGCCCATAGCATTTAATTTAGTTGGCCGTGGTTAAACTAAACCTAGACTGTAATATAATATCATTTGCTGATGATAATGCAATTGTTTTTGGAGTAAATACTGGGATGAAGTGGTTAGTAAAGTGGAGAATTGCATGGCAATTATTAAGCATAAACTTGATCTTGATAGCTTATCACTAAATCTAAATAAAACAAAATTTCCATCCTCCTCTTTAACCCCAACGCCTGAGAATAAAGTTGACGAAATAAAGATACATTCCTTGACCTGTATTGAAAAGAACAGAGCTAATTATCAATGTTCACATAAAATTTTCGCTACTAATAAAATACTATATTTAGGAATATATCTTCTTCTTCTTCAGCCGTCTCTTGTCCATTTCTGAACGTAGGCCTCTCCTAGTTTTCGCCATTCACTCGATCGTTTGTTCTTAGTATCCATGTGTTCCCTGCTATCCGTTTTATATCATCCACCCACCTTGTCTGGGGTCTAACCACGCTCCTCGTTGTTGTTCTAGGACGCCACTGTACTATGCGGATTTGCCATTCCTCTAACCACTTTCTGCCGATGTGCCCTACCCAGCTCTATTTTAGCTTAACGATTCTTTCGATTACATCTGTTACTTTCGTTTTGTTTCTTATTTCGATGTTTTTAATTTTCTTTCTTAAGTTGATACCTAGCACCCTTCTCTTCATAGCACGTTGTACAACTCTCAATTTTTCAGCTGACCTTTTAGTTAATGTCATTGTCTCCATTCCATATCTTAGTGCAGAAAGGATAGAGGTATCAAACACTTTCTTTCTTAGGCTTATTGGAACGTCTTTGCTTTTCAAGATATTACTCATTTGTCTGAAGGCTGCCCAGCCGAGTCTTCTCCGCGTTATATTTGATGTCTGGTTTGGCTTTCCCAATTTTATTTGATGATCTTAGGAATATACGGGGTGGATTAAAAATGACACATTTTCTTCTTTGATTAATTCTGAGTCGAAAATCTTAATACTAAAATGTGGATTGGTCTTCATAAGCCCTCAGGAGCGGTAGATAGAAAATACTTTTTTCTCGGGTAAAGTACCTTTTTTGTTCTAAATACGTCAAAGTGTCATCAAGGAAAGTTATTCAAAATGTAAAATTGTGGTCCTATGTAAAATTTCAGAAATATCGGGCTACTTTTATGAAACTATGTTAACACAAAAGTACTTCATCTAGTACACACGGTTTCATAAAAGTAGGCCAATATTTCTTTGCATGCGACCATAATTTTACATTTTGAACAACATTGCTTGTCGATACTTTCACATATTTGAAACAGAAAAGGTACTTTACCTGAAAAAAACATGTTTTTTATCTACCGCTCGTGAAGGCTCATGAAGACCAATTCAACATTTTAGTATTAAGATTTTCGACTCAGAATTAATCAAAGAATCGCTCTATT
This sequence comes from Agriotes lineatus, assembly GCA_940337035.1. Taxonomy (NCBI): domain Eukaryota; kingdom Metazoa; phylum Arthropoda; class Insecta; order Coleoptera; family Elateridae; genus Agriotes; species Agriotes lineatus. Next base: position 319,901 of record CALNHX010000433.1, on the reverse strand, counting down.
TGAAGAAAATGTGCCATTTTTAATCCACCCTGTATATTGATCCTAATTTAAAATGCAAATGTCATGTTGATGAACTAGTTGTAAAATTAAGGAAAACTATAAATTTAAATTATTGAAAAATATTAAATTCTGCACAATTAAACTGGCCTACTTTGTTATAGTACAGTCAATAAGTAGATATGGAATAACAGGCGGGGGGGGGGGGGGGGTATTACTAACAGTCATTTCCGTTGTACTACCTATAACTTTTAAGACGACCTCGTAAAAACATGCAAGTTACTTATGCTCCAAATTATATAACTCAATCGTCATAAATATCAACCATTGTCAATCTGTAACTACTTTCAAATTAAAATTAAAATTATGGATCAAAAAACAACCTTCTGCGTTTTATGATCAATTAATTACTACTACAATATGAAACTATCTAATTTATTCATTTGTTTCGCTATATTTCAGCATATTTACTTACTCGTAATATTATTAAGCAATATCTACTTTAATTATTTCAACAATTTATATCACTTATCATACAATTGTTTTCCCCTGTGCCACACACAAGCCGTGGACTCATGTGGCCAAAAAAGCTATAATTATATTTTATTGTCGTTTTTTTGTAATGAGTATAAATAAATAAATAATACTTTTATGACATATTTGACCAATACTATCATCATCAGCAGCAGTAGCAATTGCAACATGAGGGTGCAGAAGCAGATATTAAAGAACAATTAAGGATAAGGGCTGGAAAATTGAATATCGCCCATCAAAATAAAAATATAATACAATATAAAACTGAATATAGAAAAAGATACACTACTTAAACATGGAACAAAAATACAAATTACCAATTTAATCAGTAGGTAGTTTACACAAACATATTTTTTTAACTGAATAAATAACAAAAAATATTCTCAGTGCCCTATTCCATGGCTTTTTCATTTTGTTGTTTAGCATCAACATTAATTCTTAGAGAATTGGTTCTCTTCAGCCCTCGAATTTTCTTCCTTAGGTGGTAGCCCTGATCTTTGATGACCACACCCACGCGTGGCTTCTTCCCTTCTGCTGCTGAGGTACTTTTTTTTCTCTTATTATCACTCGTATCACGGTTCACGAAGTTATACAACTACATTGGCGTTTGAACTTTCTTTAGTCTGTGAAAGAAATTACTTACAGCCTTCATCAACCCTGAATCACTCGCATTGCTGCTAAATAATTCTTTCATCCGGTCAAACTAACCATTGAATTGAGAAGTATAATAGACGGGTCTGGCACATTCTAGTGAAGTAATTTCTGTATGGGTTTCGCTGGAGGTCTGTGCTGTTTCTGGGGTAGTATTATCAGTTTGTGGCTTGTCACCAGCTTTCATCATTGATGCAAAAAAGCTCTGCTTTGTTTCCCCTGTAGCACCAACAGCCATCTTGTACAGCAAAAACTTGTCGTTGGCAGATAATTCTGGGGAATTTGGAAAGCACTGATCAAATTTGATATGCACTGCTGCTTGGTGCTTACAAAATGCTCCTCTACTTCCAGCTATAGGTGCCAATATCACTTTCAATATAATATGTTTTTGTTGAATCATGAAGTGATTTTACACAAAACTATGTAATGTCACTTGCTGTACAGCCTCAGGATCACACTGGACAATACCCTTGTCTTGATGTTTCTGGAAAATCAAATGGGGCTTTTTTAGTCTTCCAAATGCAGCATCTTAACAACCTTAAGCTGTAATATTTTTCCAACTCTACTGTGATATAATGGAGAACAGCTATATGATTATACGCTTTCAACATTGTTAGCATAATATACTTAGCAATGCGAAAATAAGCTTCTGCATAATTGCTAGTATCATTATTTTGTGTATTCAAACCAATTCGATAAGCACTGCACCCCTCAACGCCCCTTTGAAATAAAGCAGATGCATGTTGGACAAAATTACTGTAATTTGTGCTGGTTTCAGTGATTAGTGTATGAATTTTTGCTTTTGCTTCATCAGTGGCATACATTGTCTTTCTAAATAAGGTCATTAATGGCTTCCTATCATCCTTTTTTATCACATGTCTACTATCTGACAACTACTGCCACAAGGATTGAAGCACATGAAACTGACAAAAGTGCCTCACCTCTGGCCAGACAGAATGGAGAGCACTTTTTAAGGATGGACTATCATCAGCCCACCCAGTTTTCAATTCCTGCAGACCAGCTGTATAGTTATTTTTATCCAGGCTTCCACGAATACGTAAAAACTCTTACAGGAACAGCTCCAGCTTTTGTGGCCACAGACACAATAGTTAAAGCACCGTTTAACTGATCACATGAACTACTTGTATCCAAAAAGAAAAGATTCTTTTGTTTTCAGTGATTTTAGATTTCTTTGCATTATTGATGTTACAATGCCCAACACAAATTGATCTGCATGAATTGATACCATGTGGTGTTCCTCCAGGAGTTTTTTTTTCATTAGCTAATCTGAAAGTAAATAAAATCAAGTAATTTACAAAAGTAAAATTTGTTAGGTTCGTATAAACTCAAAGGTTTCGTAGGTCATACGTAAAAAGTCTGGGCCAGGAGTGAGCCCACCGAAGTGATTCTTTTCCAAACGTTCTGAAGTACATACACCCATTGGGATGGAGGATTGTTACTACTGTCAGCTAATGGCTCTATACCATTTGCCATCATTAATGACTTGTGGTGGCGTATAGCTTCAGCAGGTCACATTCCTGAGGCAATATCAAATAACAGAATGTAATTATCAATTGAATAACACAAGCTGAGGACCATCTCTAAAAAAACAAATAAATACATAAAACTATATTATGTCTGAAAAGTATTGAAGAAAAGAATATTTTGTTTCTGAAGTTCTTTTAAGCCAAGACCAAACTTCTGCATTTTTTAATGAATGACTGTGAGTGAAGTTGATTTGTATTTTTGTGACCAGTATATCCTTGATATATGGACCGCTGTGTTTTGTGAACTTGTTTTGTTTTTCCATCCTAATAGACAGAGATGCTTTATATTGCTTATCTTCTCTGCTACCACCAGCCTAAAAAACTATTTCAACTTAACATTTTTGAGAGTCAGCCTCTCAACTAGTACTACTTTTTGTCATTTAGAATGGCAAAAGAACACTCGTTTCGCCCACGAAATACAAAAAATATTTTTTATCTACGACAGTATGTAAAATTGCCTTCTAGTTGGCAGTTTTAAGTTTGTAAAACGACTGTTTAATAACATGTTTTTATTAGTTTACTTCGTCAGTAGCAACGTGTTTTAACATTTTTTTATATTTACCGTGTTTTCTAGATTCTATCGTGGATAGAATATTGTACGATAGACGCGTAAAGCATCTTTAGTCACTCGCGGAACTTAAAACGCTCGCTCACTCGCGTGTTAACTCTGCCCCACTCGTGACTAAAGAGTAGCTTTACGCACTTGTATCGTAAATTAGTAGGTATTTTGCACTCCTCTATTAAAAAACAAGTGACTACGCACGGAACCAACGAGCGGAAACAATCATTCTCTCTTTTTACCGCACTAATGCTTGCAACGAGCACAGAGATTTTTCTCGTTTAAAAAATGGTTTAAAATTAGACTATTGTATCAAAGCCGAAGTTTATAATAAAAAAAATGCATTTTACAACTTTTATTAAGATAATACAGCAGAAATACATTCAAAATAATTAAAAATCATTGCAAGCCCAGTCAGCGCCATCTGTGAGAAATTCTATAATACAGTACTGTCACTCGGATTTCCAGCTAACAAAAAAAAAAGTGCAAACGAGGTACCCAGGTAAATATTAAACACAAAATCATGTAATATTAATTATTGTTTTCTTTATGGTTTCTTTGTGGTTCTAAATGTTTATATTTAATGTGCAGGTTGAAATAGAAATGCCCGGACATCTTATGGTGTTTTCATTTGTAAGGGCGTTACTTATATGTATATCCATTAGCGACATGGCTAGTATTTGTCCCTGAGGGACCTGACTCGGACAAAGTTTCTGCCACTTGAATTTTATTTATTAAAGATTCTTGAATGTAGCCTTCCGCAACTGCGGAGGATTTCCATCCACCATGCCGTTTAATTGAAAGAAAGTCACTTCCTTTGTTTACCAACAATGTTGCGCTGCTCCTGCGAAAGCAGTGCCCCGTATACTCGTATACTCGGGATGTAAGGAAAAATCTGTCATTATTTTTGACTAACAACCTTATTTTTAAAAACTGAGTAATAATTTCAAGTCCAACCATCCAAGTGTGGTTATTAAATCTATATACAGTGTGTAGGTGTTGTTCTGTACTGTCAACTGTATCTGTCAGTTCTATTGAGTTCTGTCACTAGTCACTATTGCTTGAACTAAGGTACTATTAAAGTTCTCTAGTTTGAACCACATGCGTGTTAGTTAACAGTGCTTTCGTTTCGACTTTTTCTGCTTTCTTTTTATTTGTTTAAAAACCTATCTTTTTTAAGACTGATAAAATTAAATGACATGATCGTTGTTTTTCCGACTTACCGTATGCTATTTGGAAAGTAACTAGAATTTGAATTTGCCGCCACTTCCAGTAACTTAAAATGGCGGACGAGCTTGCTCGTATAAATATAGTACCTTAGTGAGGACCATGTTCAAATAAATAAAAAATAATTACCTTCATGAGTAAATATTCTTTGTTTGGTGCATTTATTAAGAATTTTGTGATATGTTTATCATCAAGAACTTTAGATGTCTTAGGACAACGATGTTCGGTTTTTCTTTTTAAAAGGGCTATTAATTTCGGATATTTTGAAATGTCAACATTATTTTTAATGTTTAAACAAGACTTTAACATGCTGTATATTGACCATAACGACTTCTTATGCTCGCTTATTTCTTGGAAATAGGCCAGTAAAACATTTTCAGTATAATTTTTAATTTTTTTTACTTCACACCATTTAACATATGAATTATAGGTATTTTCATACCTGTGTCGCGATTTTATTGGCAATAAATTATTCACAGCTACATTTGCTGTGTTTCTAATTTCGGGTGGTGTACACTCCAAGTCTTCTTCGTCCGAAAACATGCTTGAATTGTTCTTTTACTCAAAGTTTGTCGGCGAAAACCTGACAGTTACTTAAATGATCAGATAGTTACCTACATTATCGACATCAACGCACCGACTTGATTTTTTTCGACAAATTAGAGACGAATAATTTCTATATTTACATTTTTCGGCACTGTGGAGGATCCGTGCAAAAAATAATATACAAGACACTTGCGGGAACAGTTTTGCTTTATTCGTGCGACATTCTTTAACTCGTGCGCTACCGCGCATTCGTGTAAAAACTGTCGCACTTATATGCAAAACTGCTGTTCGCGCACTTATCATGTAAATAACTAGTATCTACTGTGATGTCTTAGGCCCTGGAAACACGGGAATTCCGTATACGAGATACAGTATGCGGGATACAGAATCTCGGTCTGTTCATAAGCGGAGTCTGTATCTGACACGCAGCCTTCAGTCGCTTGCGAGAACAGTCTAGTGTCGTGCTGTTATGGACCTAGCATTGCTGTTCTTTGTTTCTGTAGAATTAGTCTGGATCTGCTGTATTTAAAGACAGGGGTTGGGCTCTACTACGCTAATAAATTTTTAATTGTCAAATAATGTACGCTTCATGATCTTTGTATAGTAACGAACACACTGATTATTTCATTTAAATACAAGGTGAAGAAAATCGGCTACGCCTATAATATGATATCGTTTGTTGTGGCTCGCAAAAGTATGCGCGTCCAGGCCCTGGACACACGTGGATTCTGTATGCGGTATACCGCTATGCCAGATACAGAAAATACACGCGTTCAAATAGAGCTGTTCACACGGCATTCATCGACGCATACAGTATCGGACTGCAGAATTTCGTTATCTGTTCTATTCTGCCGCCGCGCCGGCAACAGATTCTGTATCTCGGATACCGATTTACCATTGGACCATATGGAGCCGTTCAAATACGCCTACTTTTGCGAGCCAGAACACATGATATCATATCATAGGCGTAGCAGATTTTCTTCAACTTTTATTTAAATCGAATAAGCAGGGCGTTCCTAGAGTTCCTAATAGTTATTAAGGTACTAAGGGCATTATGAGTAAAATAAGAGCCCAAGATTGTTAGTGTACTAACCGAGGGCCTTTGGCCCGAGGTGTGTACAACAATCGCGGGCTCTTAGCTCATAATGCCCGTGGTGCCTTCAAGGTTTTATGTCCTACCAATTTTCTTACCTAATTCATATTCATAATTCAATTCATATAATTCCTATGATATAGTATCTAGTTAGCTGATCTAAGTTAGATTTGTGACATTAGCTGAGCTGTCATTAATTTTCATTGTGACAGTGGTGCATAATAAAGTTGTATCCATGCAAACAAATACTGTTAATTTTTCATAATAACCCTAGTGTTCTTATGAAGAAAATAATTGCCCTGGAGCGTTATTTTGTATCTAGGATACCTTAAAATAGAGTCATTAATTTCAATTAATGTACTGGCAGGACATAATAGTATATTATACATCAAGGTAGCGAAGCGCAGTATTATAACCTGAGCGCATATTAGATACTGAGCGCGCAGCGCGAAGTATCTAAAGCGCGAAGGTTATAAGACGATTCGCTACCGTGGTGTATATACTATTTTTTGCACTACCAAACAGCTTAATACCTAAATTCCCAACAAATTTCGAAAATATTTTAACTGTCAACCTGACAATACAGCTCTTTAAAACGTCAAAATTAAAATAGTCATATTTGGTAACTTAGCAATTTATCAGTTACCACGGTGAAAATTGTTTATTTTACTTTCTCTCCCTTGGTGGAGAAAATCAACTTCACGACCTAAAAATAGGCCAATAAGGATGCGTTCTGAGACTAGTAGTGCAAAAATATTATAAGAGTTGAGACAAGTCGGGAATAGATGCTGATTGGTTGTGATCCACTGCGCATGCGCAATTTCGTCTGAAATTGCACCAGATTCAAGTCCTATAGTTACTGTAGAAACCAGTCCTGAGAATGTCACATTTGACAAATTTTTATTTGACTTTAGGTCTAACACTGATTGATGCAAATGTATTAATATGTATGTGTTCCATTTCTACCTGACAGTAGTTCTTTAAATAGCATATCTTGCAAAGTTGTAAGTATGTATTGAATTTACGTAAAAATTAGTTACCTAAATAATAATTTTTATACAATTTTTGAAATACGGGTTGTTGCATTTTTCACTTCAAAAGTAGGTTCGAACAGGGCATTTATATCCATTGACACAAATTGCCAAAAACGAGAGCTGAATAGTTTAAAAATATAAACTGGGGTGGCAAACGAAAACTAAAATCCAATGCTGTACCTACTTCGTTTACGTTGTCTCAACTCTTTCTCAAAGATTACTTATATACTAGGATCCGTAGTAGATACCTACCAGAGTAGTTTTCATAAACGTTTTAAATTAACCATTTTTTGACATTGTCAAAGTGGCAAGTAATTAAATTCATACGTGACACATACTAAGAAAGACAACTCTGGCCTTGTACGTTTCATTTATTTTTGGAACAGTAATGGCGGCTGACATTTGCGTTGTCTCAACTCTGATACTATATAGGAACTCTATGCGTTCCTTACTATACAACGATCATAGAGCGTACATTATTTGACAATGTAAAATTTATTAGCTTAGTAGAGCCCAATCCCTGTCTTTGAATACAGCACATCCAGACTAATTCGACAGAAACAAAGAACAGCAATGCTAGGTTCATAAAAGTACGGCACTGGAAGTGAATGAAGGCCCGCGTCTGAGATTCAGTCGCCGTGTCTGCACAGCCCGCGATTCTGTATCCCGCATACTGTATCTCGGATACCGAATCCATGTGTGTTCAGGGCCTTAATGTGACTATTTAAACACTGAAAACAGTGTTTTATTAAGGTCTGTTAAAGCATTGTTTTTGTATTTATGTTTTCATATGAAAAACGTATAATTTCACTGGTTTCCGGTGCAACCTTATCATCACCGAGTCTCGTATTGGACTTTGCGTTTTAACTCCACCCAGTTACGAAGCTGCATGACATATGTGAAATACGCGTCCCGGCTGAACGCGCCCATTATCTCCGACAAATATCATATACGCCACTGTGCGAAGGGTAAAGTGGTCCATAGTCAGATAAAAAAATTAAAAACCGGGTATTTTTTATACAGGGAGTTTATTATAACGCGCAATGTGTAAATGCGTTTATTCTAAAATTCAATATGGAAACGTTACTGAGTATGTAAAAACATCATATATTCTACGGAGGAAGGAATTCTGTTGATTAAATGGTACAAAAATTTCAGTTTACAGCAAGCATGTGGGTTATTACATGCCCTGTTGTTATTTCTGATGCTTCTTTTTCAATAAAATTACGGTTAATATATTGCATTTTAAAATAAACGCATTTGCACATGGCGTGGCGTACCCCTAGAAACCAATAGTAACAATCAAGTCCCCATGGAAACGGGAGTACCACATTGCGTATTAAAATAAATTCACTGTATATAAGGATTTTATTGAACGCAAGTATTTAGAACATATGAGAACGTAAATAATAAGTTGCTTGTAACATTAAGTAACTCTAAATTGTTTAGTTGTGATAATAATTAATAAATCCCACTATACACCATTTATCCCGCTATGAACCAGGCACTGGTATATATTGGGAAAGCCCTTGGTACATAGTGGGAATTATTAAATAGGTATCAAATTTTGACTGTACAACCCTCAGTTCTCTCCATTAGTAGGTAAAAATGATGATAGCTGAGAAATCCTAGTCATGCAAAATACGTATGGTTATATATTATGTTTGTCCAAATTAACAGGAAAAGAAAACTGACGCGCTGCTCTTTTATTGCTACCTGATTTAAATGGAATTGTAGTTTCATCACGATGTCTTCTAAACTAAGAATGTCTTCGTCACTTTTGTCGGAATAAACAAACTTATTAGACGGCAATGGCTTTAGAAACGAAATATGATAATCGTCCTTTTCTTTTAGAATAACTTGCCCAACAAAATGTATTAAATACGATTTATTTTCGTATTTAACCAACACATAATCGTTTAATGCTATGGACATGCATTCTAATTCTTCTTCTTCAGGATGGCTTTCTAAATCTGTCGAATCGCAATAAATATCTTCATCAACATTACTGTTCGAGCTTGAATCGTCCAAAGCTTTACGTTTAACCTTCTCAACAGCCCTCTTCTTCGACTCATTCTGGTTTCGTTTCAGCATTCTTTCTTCAGAGTCTTTTTCTATCGGATCTTTAATTGGAGTATCTGTCAGAATTTGCGACTTGGCCTTTTTTCTTCCTTTTCTTGTTTGTTTTCTCTCCGCTGCTTTCAAATGGGGCCTGAATGCTTCAGATGTAATGAAGGTCTTTGTGATTGATGGTGCGGGCTGTTGTGATGGGGGTTTGAAATTGTGTCGCTTTATACATCTGCATCTGGTGCTGGAAAGATACTTTCGGCATGACAACTACTTTGTGCTAAGGGATCTTGAAAGTTATCTTGTGTTTCAATATTTGCATTGGCTTCATTGACAGGAATTGCTTCAGGCCTATTAGTCCAGTCACTATGTCCAAAAATAAGGCCTTTGCTGGAAAGTGAAGGGAAATTTGAAATTCCTTTTTTGGGGTGTTTGGGGGGTCTAGCAAAGCTTAACTTCAAGTTGTCGACCAAGATTTCCTATGTGCTATTTCCGCCATCTTGATAAATGGGTGCGTTTGATTTTTTTGTGATAAATCGGTTCCCGTTAACACTACGTAAAAATAATGTAGACATCTTTTTTAGAATTTTGAATGCTCTACAATTTATGTTCTATTAGTTTTTCGCGTACGAGCGATATTTGTCGAGATATCGAACGCGAAAGGAGAGCGTGAAAGGGTCGATATTTTTTTTCGAGGCTCTGGGCTTGTGCCTCATTTTTCTTTCTATTTAGCGAAAAAGTAGCCATTATCAAACTTGTAGAGGTTAAAAATAGCTTCAATTTGACCTATTACAAATTGATATGCGACTAAAATTACGACTTGTAGAGCGGGCCAAAGTTGTCAAGTCGGCGCTTAATTTTTATTTCATGTATCGTACTACTACATAAATGGCATAATAAACTTCATTGCATTATGAGAATCGTTAAATTTCAAGTAGCCAGTACGTAAACTGTTATTTTTGACGTTTCTGCTATAGAACATCGTTTTAAAAATAAATATTTTGTAAACGTGTTATTTCTTGAGATTACAATGGGTGATTGTTTCATATATAAAACACATTTGATCAGAGACGTTTACGTGGCCAAAGTGAAAGCTGTGAAAACTCTTTTAGCGGCGAGCGTGAAGAGGGGACACGATGAACATCGGTCTATGTTGGAAAGAGTGGATAATGTAAGTGTGCATAGAGCATGCTACAAGAACTATTGCAATGAAAGACTAGCCTCCATCGCTTCTCGACGAAGTCAATCTGCAACAGAAGAACCCGAAAACCAACCGAAGTGTGAACCTTTATTTGATTTTAAAAATAATGATAATGATTTTAAATTTACTAAACATATTTCAAAATTTCAAAATCATATAGTTCCTTGAAACTTATTTATCAAAATCGACAATTTTTAAGTGTAAATGTGAAAACCGTATTGTGTAATGCACATTAATCTTGTCCTGTTTTGATTATTGTGCCGTTGTTTATGATTCACATTTAAGTAGCTTTAATATTATTCGAATTCAGAAAATTCAGAAATTATGTTTACCCCTCATATTTGGAATACGAATATATGAAAGAATTCCTTATAAGCTGAAAGATTCAAACTGGCTTAATATGAAAGAAAGGCGCTTCTTTCATTCTGAATGTTTTTCCACAAGATCATTTTGAGTAAATCACCGAGTTACTTATACAACAAAATAAAGTTTAGAACTGACGTACATGCTTTAAATATAAGATTTAAAGGAACGCTGACTCCACCTCAACATAACGTATGTAACAAAAGTTTTGAGAAGAAGTTTGAGTATGTATATTTAATTCAAATTAAATTTTATTCAAAAAACGCTTAAAATATGTTGATCTTACATCCAAGATAACATTAATAACAGCACTATGTAATGGCAAGTGTTCCATTATTTTCAATGGCCCGCAATTTTGTCATCACATGTCGCTTAAGCTCTTGGACGGAATTTACATATATTTTATAATCTTTTGAAATATTCTGCGATGAAGTTGTACCTTATTTTGTGCATCCCAGTCATTTTCGTACACCTTTCTGCTTAGTAAAGCCCGAAAATCCTTGATATGTTTTGCCTTAAGAATATTGGGTGGGTTGTCATGTTTTGGTATAAATGGAACATTGTGCTGATACAGTCAATCTCTCGTGGTTCTCACATAATGGCAAAAAGTCAAGTCTGGCCAAAATATTATTTCATTACCAGCATGTGTATTTTGGGCACTTACGTTTTTTGAGGGTTTAAAGGATTACGATGCAATTCTCCATGAACAATCATGTATGAAACAAGAAAATGTCGTCCGAACCACCGAATTGATGTTTTTACGCTGTCTTAAGAAGAGCTACAACCCGTGCGGACATCTTTTAGGACTTTGACTTTTAGATAAATTTACACAAGGTATTCCTTGTGCGCATTCTCTTATAACTCGATAAATTATTGAAACTAACACATTTTGGTCTCTGAAGATCTTGACAATATCGCGCTTAGTCATTCGTCCTTCCAATCGATAAATAGCCATTCAGATTTCAAGTTTGTAAGACATTTTGATCAATGCAATTGCAAGTTGGTATTTTCATCATATATGATATCCATAAATTTTTTGTTTCCAATGGCAACTTGATAATGCGTCGTTTAATTATATTTCTCTAGCTTCAAAAAAATTCTCAAAACTTTTGTTACATACGTTATGTCCAAATTTTTCAAGCGATCGTTTTCTTACAGAATAACTAAATGCTATAATTCGTTACCAAATGTAGCAAAATTCAAAAAAGCTATTTTTCAAAATTTTATGGATAAACATCAATGAATTTATTATTAGGATCAAAATAACACACTTAGTAAATTGCTATATCACTAAACACCGACATAGCTGTTTTGTGCGTAATATTTTGCCTGGCGCCAAAGCGTAGATCGTTGGATTTTTTTGTTTTCTTTTCTTTCTGTTTTTCACCGGGTTAAGTGAAAGAACAGCGGATATATCTGTGTTTCTATCAAGTTGAACTTCGCCCAAGACAATATTACGTTTTAGTCAATATTTTTTCTGTGTAATTTTGTAATCATTTAATAAAGACCTTCATTATTATTATTATTAATATACAATCATATAGTGCTGTATACTATTTACTTGATGAAATATAATGATTCCAATAATGCAATGAAGTTTGTTATGTCATCTACGTAATAGTACGATACATGAAATAAAAATTACGCGCCAACTTGACAACTTTGGCCCGCTCTACAAGTCGTAATTTTAGTCGCATATCAATTTATAATAGGGCAAATTGAAGCTATTTTCAACCTCTACAAGTCTGATAATGGCTACTTTTTCGCTAAATAGAAAGAGAAATGCGACACAAGCCCAGAAGCTCGAAAAAAAATCTTGACCCTTTCACGCTCTCCTTTCGCGTTCGATATCTCGACAAATATCGCTCCTAAGCGAAAAAGTAATAGAACATAAATTGTAGAACATTCAAAATTCTTACAAAGATGTCTACATTATTTTTATGTAGTGTTAACGGAAACCGATTTATCACAAAAAAATCAAACGCACTCATTTATCAATATAGCGGAAATAGCACATAGGAAATTTTGGTCGACAACTTGAAGTTAAGCTTTGCTGGACCTCACCAATATCCCAAAAAAGAAATTTCAAATTTCCCTTCACTTTCAAGCAAAAATGACATAGTCACTGGACTATATCCGTGACGGAAGAAGCCATGTAGTCAGAGTCAGAAAAAATTTTAGAATTGAGTGGTGATATTCCCGTTTTTTCGAAACCTTTGATTATATTAACGGGAGTGAATGCCAAGATAAAGGCTGTAACGACCATTCCAGCAATATCGTAAATGGACATTGGAGTGCCCGGATGATTCATCATCCAATTGCCTAAGGCCTTATTAGAATTTTTGAAGGGAAAAAACAGCTGACATCCATGGGCTGCAGTGAGGGGGTAGCGTAAGCAGTGCAATTCCATTTTCTTTCAATAAATTAAGCACGGTAATACCATAATGGCTTTCGTGGTTATCTAATAACCAGTACGATAGGATCTTCCTTGCTGCAGCGCACATGTTTAAAGAAATTTCGGATGTAATTTATGAAATTCTCAGAGGTCATCCATCCGCTGGTGTGGGCCGACCCATGGGGGTGCTCCAGTAAGCAAAAACTGCTTAAAGTTCTTCCTAGAAAAGATGAAATATGGCGGAATAAATGTTCCGTTAGCGCAAACACATTGTGACTAGGGTGCCTCTTTCTGCGCTCGTGACTTTCCCAACTTGCTTTTGGGAAACAGACGTCAAAATCTTAGGAGGCTTATGAACATTGGTTATTCCAGTTTCGTCACAATTATATATCTGGTGTGGCAAAACATCACATCTGGCAAGTTGTTGAAAAATAATCCTACGTTATGCTTGTTGAAGCTGGTGTAGCCCTCGTTAGGCTTGTTGCCTCTTGTGTTCTAAGCGAAAGACCAGTATTCCATTTTCGAAAATAATGAATCCAATCTAATCCAGAGCTTTTTTTCTGCCATGCCATGAGGCAGGTACTTCTTTGTTATTGGCAACATCATATTTGTAAGCAAGTTCCCGTGTTGTGTTAAGTGTCAAGCCATAACACATTTGTGAAGCTTGCATCAAATACTGTGTTAGAAGAGCATCCTCTTCTTTATTAAAAACACATTTGAATCCGTGCTGTCGACTATAATTAAAATTTGGTCTTTCGTGTTCATCTGTAGCTTTACACTTTTGCACTTTTCAGTGCAAAGCTGATGTAATTAAATTGTATTTCTTAGCCGCCGTAACCAAACATGATTTTTGCTCAACTACTTCTGCTACAGCCTCTCGCATATTTCTTTCGTATTCATCATGATATAACGCGCTTTGCCTAAAATGGGAATTTTGTTGGTGCGTGACACTTTCGACGTGGCTTAAATCAGAAATTAAAAACACGAAATGAAAGTCCCACTATGCATCACGACATACTTTCCCACAATAGACCACTATGGCGATATTCAAAAACCCCAAAAATATATCGAACTGGTAGAACTACATTGAAATATTAAGATAGTAAAAGCCCGCCAATATTATTTAAAGGTTAGAGTTGCAATACACCAAAAGAAAATATGGGATAACTTGAAAACTATGCATGCTAAACGTTGAACGGTAAAAAAATGCTGTAACTGACCTTTGTTTTTAAAATTTCAGTATTATCAACAACACTGACGGTGAATATAGTTCTATCATAACGATAAATTGTTCCGCAACATACGTAATTTCCCATTATGTACCACGTCCCACTATGAACCACTTTACCCTATACCCTGAATGGTGTTGCCGAAGACGAGGTGTACAGTTATATCTCGTCTTGACTCGTGCAGACGCCGACGCGTTGCTTGGTGACAGAGCGCGCGCGGGTGGGTGCTAGGACAGCCGTTTTCAGTTTTAGCCCCTTCAGTACTGTTCAATTTTTAGGCCGGAAAGTATTTCTTTACGGAATAATTTTGGACAAAATTTCGTTATATGCCTATTTTGGAAAAAGGACGTTCTGATTGGTTTGCAATATTTGTTGACTGTGATTTTTACAAATGTATAATGCTTGTTTGATATTTAATGTTCCAATATTTAGGTGAAATTAAGAAGAAACGCAAGTGAATAAAAAATATACGCAACTCATCCGGAACCTTCCTATACAGCACTTTTGGCTACGCGTGCTATAATGTGTAAAGATGGTCTTTCCGGATTTGTTACGTAAACTACTAGTTCGATCATCGACTCTTGTACAGCAGCAACACCAAAGGAAGATCGGAACGGAATTTCGACATGCACTCAGTAAATATTTTACGGTATATATGGGCGTATGTGCCCATATCTATGTAACTTTTTATTAGGTATACGTGACATTGTCAACCAATGGTTAAAAATAAACTACCAATCGAACGATTATTTTAGTGACAATATTTCATCGAGCTTTTTTCAACGACAATTTTTTCTGTAGCTATCTGACATTAGGAAATTAAAAAAATTGTTTATTAACAACTGTTTAGTTTCAAACATTTATTTTTAAATCCTCCAAATTATAAAAAAGCTTCAAACATACTCGAATAATTCATACATTATTATAATTAAAAGTAAAATAACTATAAATATTTGAGATTATAGAGTATGGTTTGTCCCTTGAAATTTCTTATGAAATTCTTCCGGGTGTCCTGCCCTCTGAAAGTATTTTTGAAACATTTCCGGATGTTCTGAGCTCAGTGATAATTTTCAAATGGTATTCGGCATCCATTTAGAGATACGGTCGGATCGATCCTACTGAACTATGTCCGATAATTTTTATAATTTGTTGTTCGGGGATTCCAGCTTTTGCTAACTGGGAAACGGCTGTAGATCTTGTGCAATGGTTAGTTACCTTCTTCTTTTTAATGTAAATACTAGCCTTTTCTGCGCTAATTTTAGTCCATTTGTCCAACTGGAGAGTTCTTATACCACGAAGAACTTTTATTTGCATTCCAGAAGCGATTTTTGGTCAAACAAAGTCGGTTGCTTGTGATAATTGAACTTCGTTTTTTCAACATTTTATTCAAAATCCTAAAAAAGTGAACGTGTTTATTTTTGCTACAATGAAATTTTCAGAAACTCACATTACAGGGCACAAATTTGGGTCCATCATATTGGTTAGAAACAATTTCGAATCGTCATACGAAGATTTCCTCCATGACATGTTTTAGAGAACACGCGATTGTATTCGTATCTTCCAGTAGGGTTGCCAAAGTTACGCATCTCTTGTTTAAAATAATGCACCAAACATTTTACACCTTCACCGCCTTGCCAAGCCAGTTAGCGAGCAGCTATCAGGAAAAATTCTATCTGCGGACCCAACGGATCATCTGCATCCCATACTATGATTATCTTACTGTACTTAATTTCAGATTGTCTCGGTTCCGTTGCTTTAGAAAATAACGACTCGTGCAAGCACTCGTCGTTATTTTAGTCGCCACAGAAACTCTTATCTGAATCGCAAAAATTATTGTCGGCAATATTTTGACCTTTCGTCCTATTATTACTGAATATAAAAAATATTGTATGTATACGGGGTATACCTGCATATACGCCCCAATACAGCCCTGCAAATAACGTAAAACCAACTTTTCTTGTTGGAACTTGGGGCTGCCGAAAATCTACAGTTGGGCTGAGGCTCTTTTTTTTGTGGAGGGGAAAAATCTTCAATAAGACACCCACTAGCCCGTGCTAGTGGGTAGTGCTGGATTTTTACCAGCTAAAAAACCCCTCCTTTCCTTATAGTCATAGACCCCCTGGAACTCCGAAGGTATTGCTTCAGGAGGTAAGGCTGTAAGTTGATTGGCATATTTAACTACCGTTTATTCATTTGGCTCTCGTTGTCTACGTCGTTCGTCGTCTTCCTTAGTCTTTATAATCTCACTTATCATCTTTTGGATTTTTCCCACTTTTCTTCATTTTCTGCCATGAGGTTCACTATATTATTCGTCTTAATTTGTGTTTCTAGTTCTCTATTTGTTCTCTGTCATATTTCTTGCCATTTTTGACACCGTAATATCGTGTGTTCAGCATCGTCTTCTTCGTTGCAGTACATGCATGTCCCTTTCTCTCTGATTTTAAATCTTTCCAGATATTTCATGAAACATCCGTGTCCGCTTAGGAACTGCGTCATATAAAAGTCCACCTCTCCCTCTTTTCTATTTATATGAGTGTGTGTGTCCATTGGCTTTTTTCACTATTTCGCCGTTTATTCTGCCATGAGTCTAATGTCCTTTCTCGTGCTTCTTTTTTGCTAATCCTGTCTTGTTCTCTCCTCTCTTTCCTTTCTTGATACATCAGCTCTAGGGGTATAACTCTTGCCAGCACCATGCTGCCCTCTGTTGTAATGGCCCTATATCCTCTACAGATTCGGACTGCTAGTATTCTTTGCATGCTGTTTATGAGATCTTAGTTACGACGTTTCCTTTCCAAGGCTTTTTCCCATATCGTACTTCCATAAAGCAGTATTGACTGCACTACTACGTTTAGCAGCCTTCTCTTGTTCTCTCGCCCAGCTCCGAATTTTGGCATAATTCGTGCTAGTAGTGCTGAGGTCTTTCTCGCTTTGCTGATCGTTACAGGTAAGTGTTCGTTGTAGTTCAGATTTTTATCTAGCGTTATGCCCAGGTATTTGACGCTGTACTTGGGTTCTATCTGCACTCCGCCTATCATAAATTTGACTGCTTTCAGTCCCCATTAACAAGACCGCCTCTGTTTTCTGGGCGGCCAATTCTAATTGATTATCTTTCAGCCATTTCTCCACAGTCCTCATCACTTTATTTGTGGTTTCCACTAATTCCACTTCCGTTTTCTTGACGATTACTGCCGCTAGGTCGTCTGCGTACGCTATGATCTTAGCACCTTCCGGTAGGTTTAATTTCAAGACGCCGTCGTGCATCACATTCCATAGGAGTGGTCCCAGTATGGATCCCTGTGGTACCCCTCCTGCTACTTTGTATACTTTCCCATTTTCGTCAATTATTGTCCTCTTGCTGAGGTAGCTATTATTTCTCGGAGGTATTTAGCCACTTTCCTTCTCCTCAGGTCTTTCATTATTAGGCGCCATGACACTGAATTGAAGGCGTTTTTAACGTCCAACGCTGTCTTGCGGCTATTATCTATTCGGTCAGCTTGCCCATCGTGTCTAGCAGACACAGCGGCCTATATGCGCTTGGTTCGTCTTCGTCCTTGTTAGGCTTTTTAATCAGTAGCAATCTCGTCTTTTTCCATTCCTCTGGAAATTCTCGTTATTGGAGTATTTCATTCATTATCTTCGTCATACACTCTAGTGTTTCTTCCACCATCACCTTGACTATTTCAGAGGGGATTCCATATGGGCCTGGTGCTTTTTCACTTTCATCTTTCCTGCAGCTTTTTTCACTTCTTCTATCGTTACCTCTGGTATCCGTTCTTCTTCTCCGCTTTCTGGTATCCGTTCTTCTTCTCCGCTTTCTGGTAGCCAATGAACGGGCTGAGGCTCTGGACTAGGTTTTTAATTAGATATAGCAGTGCTAGATTTCGGATGGACTTCTCATTGGGACCGGAAGGAAAAACTCAGCGCCCGCTCTAGCGTTTACGTCGCCCCGGACAGAAAAACAAATTGCCGCCCCTTAAACATACTTTAAACAAAAATTTTTTTCTTTTAAATAAAAAACAAACGGTTTTAAATTACAATGAAAACGTTTATTTAGAAAGACACATGTAACATAAAATCAACAGTTAAGTGATACAAAACAGTAAAAATTAAAACAAATTGTTAACCAGCATCTTTTTTTAATGCTATTACAAAAACGTATTGTTGCACACTCAAACAAAAAAAAATTACATCTTATAAATAGTAAACAAAAGTAACAACGCTAAAATCTCAAGAAACCTTTTTTCTCCCTTTTAGGTCTGCAAACTTTTTTATTACCCTTACCTCTCCTATATTTTATCAGAAATTTCATGCTCATTCGCCAAACTGGCCACACCATTAAGACGATTTGGCGTGGTAGTGGAAGGCAAATAGTTCTTAATTAATTTTAATTTAGCAAAACTCCTTTCCGCACTTGCTACAGTTATTGGTATAGTCACGAATATTCTTAAGACAACACTAAGGTTTGGGACAAACTTTAACATTAATTTTAGTACGTTACTTAGGCTTTCTTTTTTGCCCAAAAGCGCAGCAACTGCAGAAATTTCTTCTGTTAATTCTACCCCATTTATGTCAACTCAATTACCATCAGTTAAAATACTTTCCAGATCCTTGCAGTGTTTTAATAGCGTTTCTTTAAACATGGTTTTTAAATCGTATATCTTGTTTGTTTGTTTGTTTGTTAATGGACAAGGTCTGGGCATGCAGAGTATCAGGTACCTTAGACTAAGGAGTACCAACCCTAGCAAGGGACCTTTTACATGCTACACATCGTAGTAACATGGGACCCACGGCTTTACATCACTTCCGAATGATGGTATTCTGTAGAGGCTTTCATCTGCATTTCTTAATTTTTGAAAACCTCACCGGGACCGGGAATCGAACTCGCGGCCCTTAGATCAGTTAGTAGTCAGGATGCTTACCACTGAGCTACCGACCCCGGCATCGTATATCTTATAAAATCTGGTGTGATACACTCACACAACTTCCTTTTACAGTGATCTGATAATTAGCCAAAAATTAGATTTTTAATTTTTAAGCATTTGTCAAAAATTTAAAAAAATTACAAATTCTACAAAAACGGTACAAAATAGAAGGTGAGTTGAAGAGACAAATTTTCTCTAAAATTTTAAGCTGAATTCAAAAATGTAGTAATATACTGCTATTTAAAATAGGAGTTAATAAAAAAAAATAGAAAAAGAAAGAAACCCATTTTAGAAGTATTCAAATGGAAAATCACCTATCTCACATCAATACACATTAATAATGTAATAAAAACGAAAAGTTTAAAAAAAATCGTTAGAGCCGTTTTTAAAAAAATCGAAAAACTGAAAAATCATAAGAGTAAACACCTACTTTCGGTTATGCGATTTTCTTCAAAAGCTTGCAGTCTCATCTATATAGTGCGCAAAACTAATATATGAAGTTTCAACGCCATACCTCTTTTCGTTTTTGAGATATTCTGTTCACAGACAGACACAAACACAGACAGACCAATAAACAAAAACATGTTTTTTGGGTTTAGGGGACTCGAAAACGTATAGATCTGTTGAAAACTCAATTTTGAATTTTTAGGGTAAATCCAATACTTCTTTTATCGTAAAAGGAAGTAAAAACAGTGATACAATAGACTCGGCTATAGCACTATTTTCGGTGTTATAATATCCACATTTTAACATCAAAGTAGATCAACGTCACTTTTGTCACCAGAAACTGTTTAAAAGTTGTAATTTTGACAATATCGTAGAAAGAACACAATACGATGTTGTGTTTTATCTAAAGAAGACCTTGAATTTATGCGGGGCTACTCGTATTTATCAATATAATAAATTTTAATGTGGACTTAGCCAAGGTTTATCTTTTACAAATAAAAGTATAGAAGAGTGAAGATGACCACGCCCAATTTTGAACAATTTTCAATAATTAAATCCTGCAATTTATCTAATATTCAACATACTCTATAGTATGGAGCCTGTACTGTCAGTGATTTTTATTTATTAAAATGGAGCATTATAGAATTGTCTTTCTTAAGATCGATACATATGAAAGTAGGCAGCGATTGTAATTTTTAAAAAAATGCGTGTTTTTTTGCAATTGCCGAAGAATTAATCAATGTGTATACCTATAAGTTAGTAGGCAAATAAATGAATTTCTGTTAGTTGTCAATTCTAAATCGAAGCTAATATTTAGATTGTAAACAGTTATAGTTCCAGTAAAAATATTACGAAAACTTACGTTGTATTTCGGCGACCAGGAGTTGCACATTATCGAGGCATCTTCCAGTATTCGACTCTAAAAGAGAAAATAGAAATATTAATTACATTATTACAGGTATTTATTTGGCAATTAATTAGTCGTTGGAGACAACTACTTTGCATTTACTAATCTAAAGTGATATAATAAATACAATAAATAAATAAATAAATAAATGTTAGATATTGTAAATTGTTGGTTATTAACGTTAAACACACTTTCAGTATTTTACAACAAATTGTTCAAACAATTTTCGACTTGAATAATGGAAAGCTTGCAATAGTAAACAGCATTACAAATATGTTTCTTTTGATTTATAAGAAGTGTTTCGCCCCATTGGCGTAACTGTAAACTATAATAAAAAAATATTAAATACGGTATACAACACACTCGTTTCAAAAACAATTTACAGGGCCCTTCAAATGGTTACATCCTGAAGCGGTCTATAATATAGATCATATTGTGATTTAGTAAACCAAACCCCCCAGCAAATTCACTGCACGAGCAGGACACGTGCCTGAATTATATAATTTCCTAGTGGTGGTATTAAATTTTGACAGCTTGAGTATAGAGGATTAATGTTGCACAGATCGGTTATGGTTATGATATTCGACCATTTAACACCAATGAACATTTTTCTATTTACATAAGTAAAAAATATTATTGAAAAATATATATATCTTTCTAACTTAAACACTTTTAACGATATGGAATAGTAGAAAATTCTGAGCTAATCTTAGGGAATATTTTTAATTAAATTGCATGATATTTAGCAGCTAAAACTTAATCATACATTTTTTTGAATACGTAAACAAGAACCAGTGATTTGAAACCAACTCAAACTATTACTCTGCTAGAAAATTAATAACCACAGACAGAAGCAGTTACAAGTGTAAAATCGGTACGCAAAAAATGATATAATAGGAGAACTAGCTGATAGCCCACTACATATTAAAATAATTGAATTGTAAATAAAGAAGTTACAAAATATTTTTTTACTTGTTAAATCAAGAAAGCGCCCCTCCAAAAACGATTTTTGTTAGATCGAGTAATGCTTGACAATTGTTCATAATAATTATGTGTAAAATAGACAAAACTATGTGAAGGTTTCTAATAGTACTAAAAGAGCCAAAACAAACACATAGTAATGCGAATCTAAATATATATATCGCACAGTCACTCAGTTATGAACACTATAAGCCGTTCATGATCTTTTTGGGTCAGGTGAGGCTATGACCATGTAGTAATTTTGTTGGCAGGACCTCTGTTGCAACTAAACTCCCTCATGGAAATTGACACTTTTTGTGTTAGGTTAGGTTGTTTTCAATTTAAGGTTATAATTTCTGAATAGGTACATTGTTGCAGGATATTCTCTAGTCTCCACATCGACTGGCGTTCTTTTAAATTTGGTCTGTCCTTTTTAAATTGGAAGTAGCATCGTTTAATGGAAATTTTGACTTTTCCTTTGACGGAAATTAACATTATTTTTACAAATTTGATAAATTTATTTTCTTACGAATATTAACATAATAGATCTGGCAATGTGGTGGCAAGGAAATGTCGAATAGACACTGACAGAAAAATCTGGTGTGATACACTCACACAACTTCCTTTTACAGTGTTCTTATAATTAGTCAAAAATTTCATTTTTAATTCTTAGCCATTTGTCAAAATTTTTCAAAAATTACAAATACTACAAAAACGGTACAAAATAGAGTGTTAGTTGAAGAGACGAATTTTCTCTAGAATTTTAAGGTGAATTCAAAAATGTAATAATATACCGGGTGTTTCATTTAAAAAATAGCAAAAAAAAACAAAAGAAACCCACTTTAGAAGTATTCAACTGGAAAATCACCCATTTCACATCAATACACATTAAAAATGTAGTAAAAATGTAAAGTTAAAAAAAATCGTTAGAGCCGTTTTTGAAAAAATCGAAAAAAACTGAAAAATCACAAGAGTAAACACCTACTTCCGGTTATGCGATTTTCTTCAAAAGCTTGCTGTCTCATCTACATAGTACACAAAACTTATATATGAAGTTTCAATGCCATACCTCTTTTCGTTTTGAGATATTCTGTTCACAGACAGACACACACACACACAGACAGACCAATGAAAAAAAATATGTTTTTTGGGATCAGGGGACTCTAAAACGTGAAGATCCGTTGAAAACTCAATTTCGAATTTTTGGGGTGAATCCAATACTTCCTTTATAGTAAAAGGAAGTAATAAGAATTTAAAAATAGTTACTATAAGTAATAAGAATTTAAAAATAGTTACTATGGTTACTAAGTTGTTCAAATTTAGCATCGAGTGCATTTAGTGTTTGGTGAATTTTAAATTTAAAAAAAATTATCTTATATTTTTCTTCGAGATCGGTTCATCTTGTGGTTCATATGAGAAGTTAGTTTTTTCTGCTTACGCGGTTTCGTTGTATTATTGATTCAAACCTTAACGTCAATTTGGTCAGCCAATTCTCTTCGTTCGACAAGTTTTCATTGAAGGACGTATCCGATCGAGGATCCTTAAAGAATTTTTTGCAGTTTTGTAAAAGATTAAGTAAGTGCAGATGCTAGATCGAAATCTGTAGTTTGCATCAGCTTGCTTATTTGATTAATACAGTTTAATATTTTACACCAAATAATTATTGAACGCAAAAACTTAACTGTTTCAAACAATTTAATAAACCCGAGGCTTTGTCTCTTATTAAATTATTAATTTTTTGGGTTTCATAAATGCTTCGCAGCGCATAGTATACATCTTCCATATGAAATCCTAAATGCTTTATTTGAAGCATCTGTATTACTCTCTAGTGTCACTTGTTGGTTCCAAAAGTAATCCTTGCACATGTTTTAAAAGTATTGACCACCGAAAAAATAAATATATTTTTGGACCATATTGAAGAAATTGGCGGCTTCCAATGACGCTTTTGCCATATTATTAACCTCAGATCGAGAGAGTGGCTACTATACGGAACGTAGAGTGCTCGCGAATTAAAATTTTTAATATGAATTGTACATGTACAGTTGCGGACACCTCAAAGTGCACGATTTTTTGTTACTATGGTTATTTTTACGATTTTTCGGCTTATTAAATGAGGGTTTCTCCAGTGGCGTTGCTTGTGATTGTAAGAATAGGTATTACTTTTTTAATGTTTGTATTTTAGCAAAGTTTCACAAGTAAACAAACTATACATATAATAATATGTATTTAATAAATATGTATCAATATTCGATTGCTACTACGCTTTGCAGTGTGTTTCGCATAGAGTTGACCAATGTTTCCACATTGTATCCTTCTCTCAGTTCCTTCCAAGCATCTCTTATTCTTTCCCATAATTCATCGGCGTTGTTTGGTGCAAAATCCCTGGTATAAATTTTTGTAGTTCAATACCCCCAAACATTTTCGATGGGGTTCAAGTCCGGACTTCTTGCAGGTCATGGTAATAAATTGATAATATTCCCATCAAACCATCTATGAACAATCCCTGCTGCATGCACAGGACAGTTATCCTGTGAAAATAATGTTATCAATTACGTTAACATAAACAAAATTAATTAATTAGGTAATATCTTGCCTGTTCAAAAGTAAATTGATTAGGAAAGACCTCTCTTACAGATGGCAGCATCACATTTTGCAAAATGTTGCAATAATTTTCAACTTTCAGTCGACCATTAATTAATTAACTGTATTCTTCGTTCTTTGTTCTCTGGTGTTAAAAAAATTTTCTTGCAGAAGTCTCTGCTGCCAACGATTTTTAATTTTGAAAATACAGCTCTTGCCCACATGCAAATCTGCTGCGACTCGACTCAGCGACCAGTTCTCTTCCAGTTTTGTAATGGCTCGCATTTTCTCTGCTTCTGACAAATGTCTGGGAATTTTTCGAGTTTTCAGTTGTATGACAGTTGATGACAAACGTAAACGTCAAAACTCGACGTCTATGATTAGAATATCGTATTACAAGCTAAAAATCTGCCGTGCACTTTGAGTTGGCCGTAACGGTACATATTGAATGCATTCACGTTAATATTCTCATATTTACATGCATGCCTTCCATAATTTTAATTATGGAATATGCAAACTATCCTTTTATTTTCAGTTTTTAATATGAAATAAAATTTTTAATCCTAGATTGCGCTCCTGCTTTATTGCCCCGCATATTGGACCCGTTGTCATATCCCTGTCCTCTAATATCCTGCAAATTTAAACCCAAATCACTAAGTTTTCCAATTATAATTTCAGACATTTGTTTACCTGTGGAGCTTTCAACTGGAAGGAAGCCCAAAAAGCTTTCAATAATTTTTACTTCAACCTAATTGGAATCAGATTTATTGATTAGATAGATAGATGTTGATTTATTCATCCTTAAGATGTTTACAAAACAGATATTGTTATTTAACAAACAGATTTAACATATCTTGAACAAAGCTTTTTAAACTGATATAAATTACCAGCCTGTTTAGTTTCGTTCGGCATTTCATTATATAATTTGAGTCCATTATAGAATAAGTTTTTTTGAGAACATGATTTTGCTGTTAAGGACAATCTAAAGTCATTTACAACTCCAGTCTTATAATTATGAATATCCTTATTGTATACTATAAATTCAGTCATATAACTAGGCAGTTTATTATTAATAATTTTAGAAATTAAAACTAGCGTATTAAAATAAATCCTTTGCTTAATGCTAAGCCACTGTAAGGTTTCCAACATTAAAGAAACAGATGTTCGTTTATTGCAAGATAAAACAATGCTCACATTTGTTTTGTAACTTTTGCAGTCTTTGTAAGTCTCATTCAGTGGCATTAAATAATATACTGCAACAATATTCAAAATGTGGAGCTTTAATTGTCTTGTAGACTAATATTTTTAACCAAATGTTTAATTTAGAACTTATTTGATTGCGGCGCGTACAACAATGAATTTAATTAATCAACTAATAGATCAAGAACAAGAAATAATAAATACACAAATAATAAATTGCCTTGACTTACCAATCTGATGAAAACAGCAGGAGCGGGATCGACGGAATTATAACAATTTCTTCAACAGAAATCGACTGCTAGCCGAGCGCGGGTTACACGTAAAGCGTTGTCTTAGTTCGAGGGTGGTTAAAGAATGGTGCGTTTCCGGAAGAGGACCAGGTATATGGGTTGTTATGCATTCAAGGCAACAAATTTTAAAAATGCCAAATTCATCATTGTTCGTCAATCAATACTTGCAGGTCACTGGGATCGGAATTTAAGAGGCATAGCGGGCGTGAGTTCAATATGGCTTCGATTTGTGCGAGAACCGTCGACAACTCTTCAAATGTGAGGATCTGCTTCCCAATCACACGCATTAGGTGTGTTTTCACGGACTTGATTCCCGTCTCCCAGATACCTACAAAATGTGGAGCAGAAGGGGGATTAAATTTCCAGGTTATACCTTCTTGGTCGACAGCTGTCTTAAAATAGGTCGAAAGGGTACGTGCTGCTCCGATGAAATTGGTGCCACAATCACTCATAATGAGGCCACATTGACCACGACGAGCAATAAAACGGCGCAATGCCGCGAGGAAGGCGTCTGTGGAGAGGTCGGAAATCAGCTCTAAATGGAGCGCCTTAGTAGCCAAACAAACGAACAGACAGATGTATGCCTTATATGTTTTGGCATCTCGGACTCTACCCATAGTTATGGTATATGGACCCCCAAAATCAACTCCCACTGAATAAAATTCCTTTACCTGCTGTACTCTCAAGGCTGGTAGATCGCCCATTGGTGGCTGTAGAGACTTTGGCTTTATTCGAAAGCACATAAAGCATCTGGATAGGGAACGGCGGATAGCGCGCTGAGAGGACAGGATCCAGAAATTTTGTCTAATTAAATAGTCAAGCGTGCGTGGACCAGGATGAAGGTTTTTATTGTGCACATCTTCTATGATCAGTGTCGTTAGTCGATGAGACTGCGGAAGTAAAGCAGGGTGTTTTTCTTCAACTGATAGAAGAGAGTTACGCAACTTGCCGCCCACCCTGAGAATACCTCGGTCATCAAGAAATGGACTTAACCTTCGGAGTGACTTTGGAAGTGGCTTGTTTAGTGTTAGGTTTTCTATAACCTCATGGAAGGTTTGGCGTTGCACTTGCTTTACCAAGATAAGCAGGGCCTCGTGTAATTCAATTGAAGTGCAGGCACCAACTACGCGGGTTGTACGGTTCTTCAAACTATTTATAAAGCGAAGGAAATGGACAACTACACTTAGAATCCTACTGAGCAATGAATATTTACGTAGAAGATGGTTCCAGGGTTCAAACAAATCGTCAACATGTGCCACAAAAACACTAATGTTTCTCTTTTCCTTATTCACTGCATTATGAACTTCCGAGGAGTTTATTTTTAGCGTGGGCCATGCCTCAGGTGATTGAGTGAGCCACGTGGGGCCAGTCCACCATAAGGGATGGCTAAGTAATTCACGCGGTAATAGACCACGGGAAGCGCAGTCAGCGGGATTATCCTCTGATCGAATGTGACGCCAGGCTGAAGGCGGCACGCGTTCTTGGTTGTGGCTAACCCTATTACTGACAAAGGTTTTCCAACGATGTGGCGATGAGTGTAACCAAGCAAGCACAATGATGGAATCTGACCAGGCAACAACTTGCGAAATCTGATTCGAATAAATGGCCATAACCGATGAAACCACATTGGATAAGAGTTCTAACTGCGGTTTTGGCGGTGACAAATTTCACAGATACATTATTTGAATGGTCTGCTACTCGAAAATAGACCACTGAGGCATATCCGGCCTCCGAGGCATCACAGAACGCATGAAGATCGACAATCGAAGGGTTCTTTGTCAGCAGGTGCCGATCAATGCGGATGGTAGTAATTAAAGATAGTTGGTTACGATTCTCGTTCCAACGATCAACGACATCATTTGGTGGTGTTGCGTCCCAATCTATTCCTAGGCACCACAAATGTTGAATCAAGCGTTTGCTAAAGAAGGTTAGCGGGGATAAAAATCCAAGAGGATCAAATATTCTGGCTATTTCAGACAGAATATGGCGCTTTGTGCAAATTTGCTCAATGGGATCAACCTTGATCGAGAAAACATCTAGTGATGGAAACCATTGCAGTCCTAGAATTTTAACAGTAGATTGCGACTCACCATCAAATGATAAGCCGTCTTGGCATAAACTCGAGTCCAAATTTGAAAGTAATTCCTCCCCTTTTCAAAAGCTTAATCAGCTGATCCTGCACAGCACGGGCTTCTAGTAGAGAACTACAACCGGAGACGACATCATCGACATACACGCTTTTTTTAAGAACAGCGGACGCCAAGGAAAAATGTAATTGTTCATCTTGGGCTAACTGATGAAGCCTTCTTATAGCCAAAAATGGACTTGCGGAGACACCGTAAGTCACGGTGTTTAATATATATTCTTGAATAGAGTCGTGCTCTGAAAATCTCCACAAGATTCTCGGGTAGTCTCTACATGAGGGAGCGATAAGTATTTAACGATACATTTGTTTCACATCAGCAACGAAGACGACCGAGTGAGACCTAAATTTTAGCAGAACGTTCATAATATTTGGCAATAACTTGGGACGAGTGTACAACGAATCATTAAGGGATTCTTCGTTAGATGCTTTAGCACTAGCATCGAAGACAACACGAATTTTTGTTGAATTATTCTCCAACTTAAACACACAAAGATGACTTGCGAAGAGACTCATCACGCGAGAACCGTTTTTCTAATAAATGAAAATGGCGAAGAGCCATGGATCGAGAATTAGGAAACTCAGGATTATGCGTTTTAAAGGGCAATGCAACAGTGTATCGTCCAGTAGGGTCACGATCCACTGATGAAGTGAATAATTTCTCACATATGATATCATCCTGCGAGGGCGGAATTGGGCCAGACATTTCTTCAATTTCCCAAAATGTTCTTAAAGTCGAATCTAAGTTGTGTTGGGAAAGCGAAACTAAGAAATAATTTACGCGACTTGAATTGTCCACATGCGCCTGGCCAGATAAGACCCAACCGAAAATGGTATTCATAGCTGCGGGTGGTCCCACCAATATGCCAGGTCGTAGCAGCTGACCAAAAATATCATCCCCAAGTAACAAATCTACCTTATTAGGCGTATGAAATTGTGGATCTGCCAATCGAAGCGTTTTTATATGGCTCCAAGTTGACGTATCCACTGGAGCAGCTGGAATATTTCGCGAAATACACGGAATTACGTGAGCCTCTATAATATGAGATGGTTGAATTTCATCGCGCGGGTAAATACAACAGTTAACTACTCCAGATGAGGCCAGAGTAGCCGAAGATCATATGCCCTGAACCTGAATTCTATTATTGTTTTTAACGCGTAGCCCTAAACGTTGAACACAACTAGCAGTTATGAAGCAACCTTCACTACCGCCGTCAAGGATTGCCCGTATTGTGTGTGGATGTCCCGTTGAATCCCGGATATCTAAAAGAACTGTTGATAACAGCACGAGTTTATTGGAAGTGGAGCTAACTAACGCTGCAAGGGAAAGCTCAGGGTTATTAACTGCGATCGATTCGGTTGAAGAAGATGGCAGTTGCGGTTGCGAAATTGTTCCTGAATCAACAATGCGTTCAGGTTGCGAACTGAATTTTCCAAAGTGCAAGAGCGTGTGATGAAATTTATTACATTTGCGACATTTTACTTTAGATTTCCACCCGCGTGTGTGATGTAATCCACTATGGCAATTAACGCACAATTTTTTTTGAGCTTACCAACTTGAAGCGCTGTTGCGGCGTTTTCTCAGATAATTCGGGACAAGAGTAAGTCGAATGATCTGTATTGCAGATGAAACACTTGTTAAAGGATACCTGGGTTGATGTTACATGAAAGATCCGTTTGGATTCTTTATTTTGAATTTTGGGGTTATAGCGCTGTGCAGATGGCTGCGATTTTTTCACAGTATCCAGAACCCTACATTGACTTTCAATAAAGGTTTCAAGAATTTGGAAGGTCGGGACTTCCTGTTTTAAATCTCGAATTTCAGTTTCGAATAACCTGCGTGTGTTTGGATCAAGTTTGGACAATAAAGTGTTGAATAGAATAAAATCTTCAAGAGAATCGGCGATTTGTAAAGCGCGTAATGCTGCGAGGTTTTCCCGGAAATTATCAAATAATTCCCGAAGGCCCTTGGGGGATTCTTCCTTTAACGATGTTAAAGAATGAATTTTTTGCCAATAATGGATGGCTAATCTGCGTTTATTGTCATATAGATCTATTAAGATCTGCTACGCAATTTAATAATTATCCTCTGATAACTGTAGCGATTTTATTAAATTTAATGGTTCATCAGAAAGGCAACTAATTAAATACTGAAACTTCTCAATGTTGGATAGTGTTGTCACATTGTGAATTACAGTGTTAAACAACTGAAAAAAAAAGAAGACCAAGAGTCCAAACTCCCATTAAAGTGACGCAATTGAATTTTTGGGAGACGAATGTTACCATTTCCGTTACCAGTTAGAGCCGTTGAATTAGATGTACGCAACTCCGATGGGAATAATTGGTCGTACAGAGCGCACACTTCGTAAAAGTACGCATCATAATTTTTCCTAATTGAGTCTTCAGTTTTAAAATCTGGATCATCTGACTTGTAAAATGTGATATTACATTTTCATGTGCAGCTTGTAATTTAGAATAAATTCCATCAACATCTTGATACCGTCTGTTAAATATAAAAGCGCGTGCGGGTTCATTTTGTGCTATTTCTAATGTTTCCGTTAATTTGTTTATTAAACTATCTCGTAACGCACGAGTTTCAATATATTTCGCATTGATTTTAGGGGGCATTTTAAAAGCAGAAAATTGCTTATTAAATTCAAAACTAGAAGAATTTGCGGCAACAGCGAACAGTTAGCTGGAATTTGCTACTTGGCGACACCCTTCAAAAAAGATTAGGTTTCAGCGGAATTTTAAATGGGTACGGCACATGTGCTAAATTAAACGCGGGTCACCCTCCTTCACACAAAGGAACTAAGATAACGAAGTATATTTGCCAATGATTAAACAATCATGTAATTGGAAAAAGTGCACTTAGCTGTATCACAATACTGTTGCTTATTCAATTTTACTCCCCAAACGCTAAACTAACAATAACCTATACTGAACACTAAAATAAATTGCAAACTGCGGCGTTTTCACAAGGCGAATTATGCGATGGAAATCTACTAATTAATTAATTAAGCGAATATCCGAAATCGAAGGACAGAAAATGATTGCGGCACGTACAACACTGAATTTATCAACTACTAGATCAAGAACAAGAAATAATAAATACACAAATAATAAATTGCATTGACTTACCAATCTGATGAAAACAGCAGGAGCGGGATCGACGGAATTATAAAAATTTCGTCTTCAACAGAAATCGACTGCTAGCTGTTTCACACATTTGCCGAGCGCGGGTTACACGTAAAGCGTTGTCTTAGTTTGAGGGTGGTTAAAGAATGGTGCGTTTCCGGAAGAGGACCAGGTATATGGGTTGTTATGCATTCAAGGCAACGCATTTTAAAAATACGAAATTCATCATTGTTGGTCCCTCTATCGGTGATAATTTTAACTAACGCCGTTGATATAATATGCAAATGCGGAAATAATTAACTTATAAAATAATAACTATACTAAAGCTATAATAACCTAACATTATTCGACCAAAGAAACCTATCTTTTTCGCAGCTTTAGTTCTTTAAATTTCAATCTATTGTCAATTATAACTCCTAGATATTTAATATTAGTAACAAATTCTATATCTACATTATCTACCCTTACATTCGCTACCACATTATGCACTGGTGGTCCACTACTGATTATCATTGCTTTTGCTTTTGTTGTATTTAATTTTAGTTTATTTAATGTCAACCAAGTCGACACATTTTGTATATCCTTATTCAGTTTAATTATAGTACACTCTACATTACTATCAGCTACAGATATCAATGTATCGTCCGCAAATAAATTAATTTTGCAATTATTCACAGATATATGTACATCATTAATGTACAGTATAAATAATAAAGGCCCCAAAATTGTTCCCTGGGGGACACCTAAAGCTACTTCTTTTGGCCCTGATTCTTCATTTTCAAATTTAGTAATTTGCTGCCGCTTAGAAAAATAACTCTTGAACCACTGTAATGCTGTACCCTGAATTCCGTATTTTCTCATTTTTTCCAGTAATAAATGTCTATCGATAGTTTCGAAAGCTCGTTTCAAATCGAGAAAAAGTGCAACGACTTTTTTTGCCTAGCTCAATATCATCTTTCCAGTTCGCTAACACTAAGTTTAGGGCCGTTTCACATGAATAATTTTTACGAAAACCAGACTGAGCTTTAATTAGTATTTCATTTCGTTCTAGATAACTTTCTAGCTGTTCTTTGGCTATTGGCTCTAATATCTTTTCAAACGCAGGCAACATATTAATCGGTCTAAACTCTGAACACTTTTTTGTTCCAACTACTTTTGGAATTGGTCTTGCTGTTGCTGTCTTCCAAATTCCAGGAAAAGTTCCGCTTTCAAAGGATTCATTGATGATTTTCAATATTAGGTTTCCTATTACTGGTAGAGCATCCAAAATTACTTTAGAATTAATACCATCCGTACTGGATTTATTATTCATTTTTAAAATAACTTTTTCCAATTTATCCATCGTAATCGGTTCAAAATAAAAAGTATTTTCGCCACGGGTTCCAATTCGATCCATTATTGTACTATTAACATTTTCGATGCTTTGATGAATCTTCTTTACACTATCCAGGAAGTTATTATTAAAATGCTCTGCAATGCTTTTCGGTTCTATTAGCCTAGTATTTTCAAATTCCACAAATTCCGCCGTGTATGCAGTGTCTTTATTTGCAATTTGTTTTAATTTTTTCCACATTTGTTTAGAATTTCCTCTTACATAGTCCAGTTGCTTTTGAAAATAATGATTTTTACTGAATTTTAATAAACGATTATATTTGTTTTTAATCGAGCGATAAGAATTCCAATCTTTTAACGTATTATTTAATTTCGCCGGGTTATCTCTATAGTACAGCCGAGCCACATAAAGATACTTTTGCTCCGAATAACATATAGTATTTTTTCTTCAAACGTTTTTATAACAAATTATTTACAACTTTGTGGACAAAATTCGAAGAAAATTACTTGATCTCGTCAGCGGCAGATAATATTATCTGCCGCTTGTCAATAAAGTGACAGTTTAGCATCATCAATCCAGCAGTATAATGCCATATTTTACTGCCGTTTGAAGAAAAAAACATTTTTCTGTTTTATTTCAATTTAAAGTTCTCCGCCTCTAAAAAACATCCATTATTAGCGAAACTGACGAATTAATTATTGATAATAATAAATTTAGATTTAGACATTTGTCTCAGTATTTCATAAATTATTATCTGTTATATACTGTTGTTATGTTATACCATGTGTGCTTACGTAACATAAAGAAAATTTGGGCTAACTTACTTAATAAAATGTTATCATTTGTATTGCGCTACAGTAAGACAATTTACTAAAATATTTAAAAAACTATTTATTGTTCAATATTGAAAATACATATACAAACATGTAAATCAAAATAGTTTATAAAACACAAAAAATTAAAAATATTGTTTTAGTCTTCTTTCTGTGATGTCGTTTTACTTTTTCTAATGGAATGTCGAAAATTTGTCAATAAACAACAAACTGTTCATATTTGATTAATATAACTCGAATGCGAAATTGGAATATCATTAGTATGAATCTGAAATTATTTTATCCTGCAGATTGCTCTCTCAAAATGTATTGGACAACATGGCAACATGGCGTCACAGAATAATCACCTAACGGACTCAGAAGCGACACTCGCGGCGGCGCCTTTGTTGTTCGAGTAGCCGATTTCAGCTGTGGCGGCCACATTCAAAGAGAGTAGATGAAGCGGGAAATTCAAAAAATTACATATGATTGCGTATATTTATATTGAAATAATTAAATAACTGCAGAAAGCGTACGTTTAAATGTTATACAGGGTCCGGCAGAATGACCACCCCTATTTAAATTGTTAATAACTGTTTCAAATTTTAAAATATTTTTAATTCTTTTTCAAAAATGTTAAGTAAAAACTTGCCAATTTTAGTTACAATATAATTTATTTATTAAAGAAAATAGGTTTTGAAGATAACATCACATTAACTGGCCTCCCTGGTCACCAGACTTGTCGCCCTGCGATTTTTTTTATGGGGGCATCTAAAATCAAAAGTTTATGTGAATCGCCCAAGAACATTAAATGATTTCAAGAACAATATGAGTGCAGAGGTTTGAGAAATACCACAAGAAATGTTGCAATGAGTTATGCAAAACTATGTAGGACGCCTTGCCCAATGCGTTCAAAATGGTGGTCAACATTTGAAAGATGTTATCTTTAAAAAATTATGTATTACAAAAATAAATTATATTGTAACTAAAATTCGCAAGTTTTATTTTACATTTTTGAAAAAAAAAATTAAATTTGAAACAGTTATTAACAATTTAAATAGGGTCGGTCATTCTGCCGGACCCTGTATAATAATAATAATAATAATAATAATAATATTTATTTATTGGTTACTAACAAGTACACAAGTAAACACAATCTAAAAATTCAATACTTATAAAATAAAATAAAATGAGATATTTACAAAAAAAAAGAAAAAAGAGTAATTATTCCAGGTACTTGTTAGTGGGAACCAAAGGGTTCACAATCAGAACAACACAAGTGTGTTATGCTCTTCCATGTGAACCTTATGAAAAAATATTTAAAATAAATAAATAAATAAAGGTAAATAAAAACAAATAGCACTGCCAATTCGAACTTAAATCTTATATAATTGTGAAAAAAAACAAATAGCTACGTGGTGATTATTGTGTATGAATTAGTCGGCCTATTTCCACAGTTTATATTATTGAATCGCGACGTTTCGGAAGCTAATTCTGCTTCCGTCATCAGGCGTAGTCTTGAGAAGGGCTGGTTTTGCACATGGTGTTAGTTTTTTAACCGCACAAGTATTGACACACTATGTTTACAATTAAATGTCAAAACATGACATTTGATTTTTAAATGACATCGAACCTGGAACCTTTCGATTTGTAAGTCGGATGCTTTACCACTGAGATACCGGGGGATCTGATATACGCTTCCCTTTTTGTGAGTAGTCTATTGCGCATGGTGCGTAGTATCTTTATTGCGCAGTGTATTGCGTCTTAGTTCTTCGCGCATTATTGGCATCCAGATGGGTTTTATTTCTATGCTGGCGTGGCTTATCGGTTCTTCTGCCAATGCTATGTAAGTGGCTTCTTTGAGCTTTCGTCGAGTTTTGTTCTCTTCCTTCTCCACTATTTGAATGTTGTCCCATTGGATTCTGTGGTCTTCATTCCAGACATGTTCGGCGATTTTGGATTTGTCTGTTTCGCTCTTTCCGGATGTTGTTTTTGTGTTCCGAAGTTCTGACTCTTAGAGGTCGACTACTTTCGCCAATGTATGCTCTGCCGCATTCGCATGGTAGGTTGTATACAGACGCGGCACTAACTATCATAAGACGCAGACTGGAAAATGATGAAACGTTAGACGAACGCACGCAACTCTCGGTAAACACGGTCATGGAACTACTGACGATGTGTATCAAAACAACATACTTCCAAGTAGAAGATCAGTTCTACTTACAGGAGTTTGGAATGGCTATGGGTTCCCCACTATACCCTATAGTGAGCAAAATATAAATGGAAGATTTTGAAGAACAAGCGATATCCGAATTCACAGACAAACCAACACGGCAGACACAAATTGGATGGATTCCTAGAACATCTTAACAGCCGCGCACCCCTCTATCAAATTCACAATGGAAATGGAGTCAGATAACAAACTTCCATTCCTAGATGTACTAGTACACAGGAATGAGAACACATTCGGTACGAGTGTGTACAGGAAACCTACACACACGGGTAGGTACCTACACTTCGGCTCCAATCATCACAAAAGTGTGAAATTAGGTGTGGTGAGATGCCTGTACGATAGAGCTGAGATGATATGCTCAGACCAAGAGAACCTGAGAAAAGAAAGAAAAACTATCGCGCAGACACTCAAAGAAAATGGCTACCCAGATATAACAACTAACCTAAACAGAAAGGAAAGGGTAACCAACGAAAACAAAGAAGAACCTAAATATACGGCGGTAATACCATACATACCAGGTACCTCGGACAGAATACGAAGAGCAGGCAACAAATACAAAATACGCACTATTTTCAAATCCACAAAAACACTCAGGGGAATACTAACTAAAACCAAACCACACAATGAAGACCAAAGTTCCAAAAATTGTGTATACAACCTACCATGCGAATGCGGCAGAGCATACATTGGCGAAAGTAGTCGACCTCTAAGAGTCAGAACTTCGGAACACAAAAACAACATCCGAAAGGGCGAAACAGACAAATCCAAAATCGCCGAACATGTCTGGAATGAAGACCACAGAATCCAATGGGACAACATTCAAATAGTGGAGAAGGAAGAGAACAAAACTCGACGAAAGCTCAAAGAAGCCACTTACATAGCATGGGCAGAAGAACCGATAAGCCAAGCCAGCATAGAAATAAAACCCATCTGGATGCCAATAATGCGCGAAGAACTAAGACGCAATACACCTGCGCAATAAAGATACTACGCACCATGCGCAATAGACTACTCACAAAAAGGGAAGCGTATATCAGATCCCCCGGTGTCTCAGTGGTAAAGCACCCGACTTACAAATCGAAAGGTTCCAGGTTCGATGTCATTTAAAAATCAAATGTCATGTTTTGACATTTAATTGTAAACATAGTGTGTCAATACTTGTGCAGTAAAAACTAACACCATGTGCAAAAACCAGCCCTTCTCAAGACTACGCCTGATGACGGAAGCAGAATTAGCTTCCGAAACGTCGCGATTCAATAATATAAACTGTGGAAATAGGCCGACTAATTCATACACAATGAGACCACGGTGGTGGTTATTGTTATAGCTGCAACAGATGCCTAAGCCGTAACTTAAAGGTAGTCAGAGAAGCTGCTTCTATGATGCATATCCTAGTATTGAATTCCCGTGCAACACTATAGGAGAAAGATTTCTCAAAGAGAGAACTTTTGTGCAATGGAGATGTTAACCGGCCTTTAAACCTTAAATTTAAATTGTGCACGTCTGTTCGAAAACTTAGGCGGTTAAAGAGATAAGATGGAGTCTTATTGTTTATGATTTTAAAATACAAACAAGAAGCTTGTAGAATCCGCCGGTTTGCCATATTCAACCAATTTGCGTCCGCCAGCTTATGAGAAATATGCTCCCTCCTTACACCATATATGAAGCGTAGACAGGAATTTTGTACGCGTTGAATCCGATTTTTATCAAGAGAACTCAAGCAGTCACCATACACTTCACTACAATAGTTAAAATGAGAAAGAACCAACGAGTTACATAACACAATTTTAAGATTAATATTTAAAAGATGTTTGACGGAATAAAGTATTTTTAAATTGTAATAAGATTTTCGTGACGTGCACACTAAAACAAAGGTTATTGTCGATATTTAAGCCCAGATTTCTAGCTGATTCCACAGGGGTTATTCTGTTGCCATCTACAGTTAGATTTAATTGATTTTGTATTGTTGGCCTAAGATGCCTCTTATCAAAGATTAAAAAGCAAGATTTAATAGGATTTATCTTGAGACAGTGATCTTTAGAAATAGAAACTAAGTTGTTTAAATCGTTATTAATAAGAGCATTAGCAATGTGTACATTATTAGGTGAAAATTTTAAATAAAGTTGCGTATCATCTGCATAAAAGTGATACAGTGACTAATAGAGCTGAGAAAATTAAAAGTGTAAATAGCATGCAAGGTAGGGCCTAAAATGGATCCCTGAGGAACACCACTAGAAATCTGGCAACTATGCGAAATATTGTTAAGAACTTGAACTTGTTGTGACCTAACCATAAAATAATTTTGAAAAAATTTCAATACATCATCATCTACCCCAATGTAGTTAAGTATAGCTATCATAAGCTCGTGATTTATCATGTCAAATGCTTTTGTATAATCCAATAAGACTAGACCAACCATATTTCCTTCATCGATAAATTTAAAAATATCATCGGTGATATTAAGAAGTGCGGTGGTACAGCTATGTCCTGTTCTAAATCCAGATTGCATTACCGGTAAGATTTCATAAATTTGAAGATGGCGTATCAATTGATGATTAACAATCCGTTCAATAACTTTAGACAAAACCGGTAGGATGCTTATAGGTCGTAAATCCGAGAAATCAGTAGGAGCAGATTTGTTAGGAATGGGCGTGATTAACGCTTGCTTCCAAGTCGGTGGAAACTCACTATTTACTAAACAAAAATTGATAATATGCGTAATATGTGGCAGAATAACTGGCAGGCACAAATCAATTAAAGATATATCTATACCATCAACACCGACAGATTTTGTTCTTATTTTTGAAATTATATTCAAGACCTCCATTTCGCTAGTTGCACTAAAACTTAATTTTTCTGTAATATTTGCTTTTAAATTCGACTCATAATAACTTTTTAAATTTTTAAAGTTGGCGGATTGCAAAGACTGCGTCGAATTTATAAAGTGATCATTTATTGCATTGGAAATTTGTAGATGTGAGGTAATTCATGCACCCGTTTTTTGCCAATATTAAAAGTTTTTAATTCTGACCACGTTGATTTGACAGTGGCATTCCTCAACTTAAATTCTAGATAACCTGTTTGTTCTCTTTTAATAGCTCCAGTTGTAAAATTTCTGAACGTTGTATAGTAGTCCCAATGAGCCATTAATTTGGTAGGTTTAGCTTTAGCATATGCTTTATCTCTTAGTTTCATTAATAATCTAATATTGTCCGTTAACCAGGGTGCAGGACTTTTAGAAGATTTAATAGATACTAACGGGGCATGAATATTAATTAAAGTGACCAAATTGTTGTTGAAAAATGCCATCTTCTCTTCTAGAGAGGGAATTTCATAAATATTATCCCAATTCACCTTAATAAGATCTGCATAAAAGCGATCTAGATGTATACGTTTATAATTTCAAATAATTTAGTTTGTACGGAATTATGATTCAAGTTGACGCTAAAGTTCAAATCACAAGTAGCAAGCCAGTGATCAGAGATTCCATGCATGGGAACAACATTCGTACTCTCAACAATTATCGAATTTGATACAATAGTTAGATCGATTAGAGACTCAGAAAATGATGTGATACGTGTGGGATCATTAATAATTTGTTTTAAAGCATACGTCTCCAACATACTGTCAAAGATACGAATATTGTTACCATTAGTATTTAACAAATTTAAATTGAAGTCACCTAAACAGAGAATTTTATCAAACTTTGGCCAGATACCAGAAAGATTGTCGTCCAGAGCAGAAAAGAACCCCTTAAAGTTAAACCTTGGAGATCTATATATAACTCCAATAGCTATGTTAATTTTGTTGATACAAATACTTATCCAAAGCTGTTCTATATCATCATAATGTTCAATAGGTATAATTCGGTATCGATAATGGCCGCGAACATATAAAGCAACTCCTCCGCCTCGTCCATCCCGGTCTTTTCTCACAAGGTAGTAGCCCTCCATATCAACGCTATTGTTATCAATATTGGAAGACAGCCAGGACTCTGTTATAGCTAAAACATCGAAATAATTCGCATTAACATACGTTTTAAAATCATTGAATGTTGATAGAATAGATTGCGTATTTAAATTTCCAAATCTTTGCATAACACCTTAAATAAATTCAATATGACAGTGCAACTTATTCAGACACTTATTTAGCTTAACCAAAGGCTAACTGTGCACAGTAAACATGCGTGTGCGCCCCGTCATAACTGAAATTTGACTTCAATATGGTACTATAAACTCAACTTATTAAAATTTATATAAATTTTGATTTTATACTATTAAATCAGAAGGAGACTTAACTTGCTTGATTACACCATTATTCTTAACGAAAATGTTTCCATCTTTCGACCAAACGTTCTTGAATGTATACTTCTCAGCACAGGATTTTAGCAGTTTAGCTCGGGAAGCCGTTAGATCTTCTTTAATGTGGATTCTCGTACCCTTTAGAATCTTTTTCTGCAGGAAAACCTTCTGACGATATCGAAATGAAGTAAATTTTACTAGAACTGCTCTGGG
The DNA here is from genome assembly GCA_940337035.1 of Agriotes lineatus. Classification (NCBI taxonomy): domain Eukaryota; kingdom Metazoa; phylum Arthropoda; class Insecta; order Coleoptera; family Elateridae; genus Agriotes; species Agriotes lineatus. Next base: position 279,979 of record CALNHX010000433.1, on the reverse strand, counting down.
AGTGGTCGAACTAGCGTTATATTTGCCGATGCGATGCATTCTGTCGACATGATGTATATCTAAATTGGCGTTTAATTTATTATTAAATAGATTCAAAACTTTATTTTCCAGATCTTCGTTGCCCGCTTCTTGTATCCCAAAAATGCGTATTGAATTCCTCCTCGAGTATTGCTGCAGATTATCGAGTTCCTGCACACATTTGGCATTTTCCAATTGTATATTAGCGATTTTGACCTTTAACATTGCCGTTTCTTCGATATGCGGTTTTAAAACTTCATTAAATTGTTCCATGATTGTTTCCGTAAGAAGTTTTTTAATGGAATTTAAAAATGGAGCGTCCGACAGAAGCTTCGTAGTAGTAGTCATGATTATGTGGTTGATATCTTCTACTTGGTCTCTGGTGAAGGGCATTGTTGATAAGAATTTATATAACTTCTTCCAGGAAATAGAATGTGATAACACAAACCACGAAACCAGATTATGAAACTTGCAGTAGTTTGAATTGACTGAGGTTAATATATCGGGAGTTTTTAGCGTTAGAGCGAAATTATCGAAGCCCACACTGGCACAACTAGACACAACGACACTCGAGCATCGAATGACACTCGAGCATCGAATACAATACAATACAACACAATATATTTTAAACAACGCAAAAATTAATACAATAATACAATTAAAAAATTGGTGTTTTACATTCATTATTTTTTAATTTTTTTGTGATTTATTTTTAATTTCTCTGTTTAAGTATTTTAAACAGTAAAAAATTCGCATCCTTACAAATAATTTTGTTAAATACATGGGAGGAAAATCGTTACATAGATGTGAAAACTGAATACTTGACATAATATAATTAAAGAATTTCCAACACAACTTTGTACAACAGTTAAAAAGTAATTTGTAAATGTTGCCTCCAATTTTTTTATGTATGCATATAAGCTTTCACTGGGAGCCTTTAATTTTCCGAACATACCCTTGTTCATATTTGGGCAAGTTTTGTACGAATTAAATAATGTGAGATCAAAAGGTGCCGACTGTTAATTTGAAAATAATGCGCAAATGATGCGCATACTGCACAACTGAGCACTTCCAAACATTTTTTAATTAAGTAGCCACATACATAGTTCAAAGCATTTGCTCCAGGGAGATTATCTCTGTAGTCTGTACTTTGTAACTTAATTAATTTAAATAACTTTCAATATTGTTAAAAAATTCGCATTGCTATTTGAATTTTTATTTATAGATGGTAATATATGATCTAGATTATCGGCACAGTTTGCTTCATATGAGTGATCTAGGTATTTTTTATATGTTCTAAAAACTGTATGGGAGTAGGATTACAGGAATTGCCACCTTGCTGCCTTACACTAAAAAATAAGTTTTCCAAGCAATCTTGATTTAGCCTACCTTTACAAATGTATTGAAAAGAATTAGGTTTTAAATATTCCCATAACTGTAAAATACCATTTATGGCTATTTTAAACCCAGTTAAACATTTAATATTTTTTGTAGCGTCCTTATTGTCCTTATTTTTTGTACGCCCGATTAATTGCTGAACGTCATATTCTTTATTGTTGATATAAACTTTGGTTATTCGGGGATTGAGTAATACATTTAGTACGTCAGCTTCACATAAGGGAATAACATATTTGAAGGTATCATGCAGTAGGACGTACCATCCGTCAGAATTTGCACCTACTGCCACTAGCCGTAAATCTGGTTCATAATATATAGGTTTGCCTAGATCTTCAAACACATACACCTGGGGATATGACGTCGAATGTGCATGCGTGTGCCAGCCAAATTTATCGATCGGAATGTTTGGTCTCGCCACTGCTGAACTTATTATGAAGTCATGAAGCGTGTGCAACTACTAAAGTGGCCATGTCCTCGTCGGTCGAGGTGGGAAGCACGGCGTTTGGATGGAGTGATTCTGGGAAAGTAGACGGTACTAGGATCTAGGATTTGACCTTGATACTCACATTTTATACGTTTATCAGAAAGTAGACGGCAACAGGAGCACAATGCAAAAAAACATGATCAAATATCTCAATAAACAACGGAGATATGCTTATTTTTTAATATTTTATCCATTTAATTTGGAAATACAACGGAGATATACAATTTTTAATTTCTAACCCCTTTTGAACTTATGAAAAAAGAAAATTATATTTTGAGCTTGACCTTGAACTTGAACTCAAGACCAAGTGGTGAGAGGAGGTCATAGTACCAGCAACCGCACTATACTACACGCCCAAATTTTATACCCTCGTTAGAAAGTAGACGGCAATAGGAGCACAATGCAAAAAACCCCGATCAAATATCTCAATAAACAACGGAGATATGGAATTTTTAATATTTAACCTCAAGTGGTGGGGGGAAGTCGTAGTTTGAGTTTATAATCGCAAAGTAGAGGGTAATAGGATCACAATGAAGAAAACCCCGATCAAATATCTCAATAAACAACGCAGATATGCAATTTTTAATATTTAACCCCAAGTGGTGGAGGGGGGGGTCGTAGTTTGAGTTTAGAATCGCAAATTAGAGGCAGTAGCATCACAATGCAGGAAACCCCGATCAACTATCTCAATAAACAACGGAGATATGAAATTTTTAATATTTGAGAAATATCGGCTTACTTTTATGAAACCATGTTATCACAAAAGTACTTCATCTAATGCACACGGTTTCATAAAAGTACGTCTATATTTCTGAAATTTTGATGGGACCATAATTTTACATTTTGAACAACTCTGCCTGTTGACATTTTGTCGTATTTAAAACAGAAGGGGTAGTTTACCTGAAAAAACAACTGCATTTATCTACCGTTCGTGAGGGCTCATGAAGACCAATCCAACATTTTCGTATTGAGATTTTCAACTCAGAATTGCACCAGGAATATCGCTACCTGAAGCTTTAGCGGCCATTACGGTACACCCTGTATATAGATTTAATTGTAATTAAAAGTAGTAAATTTCTGCGCAAGCACAGAACAATAAACATTTATAAAAAGTCTCATACAAGTTAGTTTTTTTTTAAAATTTCATTCAATAGACTGTTCCTTTCTGCTTGGATTTCATTGCTTCTTTCCACACTTTCTCTCAATCTACGCAGTTGTTCGAGTCGCCTTTCTTCTATGTCTAATTGTTTTTTACGCAATTCATATAACCGCTTCCCCTTACGTGTGTTCGGAATAGAAGACGAAGTAGGAGGCTTTAAGGTTCCTTCGGGATCAACGGAATCGGATTCAGGAAGTGGGGAACTATTTGTAGATGATTGTAATTGCACACAAGCTGAAGCGGTATAAGATGTTGAAGGTTGTTCTATTCTCGAAGCACAAGAGGAAGCAGTAGGTGGAGAAGGAGAAGAAAGTGTAGCCGGCTGCATCGAAGAAATGGTAGGGCCGAAGTTTATGGTCCGGTCATTTTGAAATAACTCTTGAAATTCTTCAAAATACTCCCAAGTAATTCGACCCCGACCAGTTATTGTTTTTTTGTTATTGTCTTTAATTGTTTTAAAAGTTTTCTTCACATTCCTGAATTTTCTGTCGATTGTATCCTCTGTCAACCCTCTGTAGCCAACTATTTCACCCCACAATGTCTTCTTTTTTTGTTTGGGTTCCCTAAATTGTAGATTTCGGTCGCTGTATGAATTGATCAACAAAGCTGTCGATTGTCGTGTCCATACGAACTTCGATTCTGTAACAAAACGCAACAAAATTAATATTAGTGTTTTATTGATAATACCACTAAGAGAAATCCTAAGTGATAAATAGGTAGGTTCGAGCTACATCTTACATTAACCATATATCTTCACCACTTTCAATGTCCGTTATTGAAAAATTAAGGTTAGGTACTTATTAGCACTACATGAGCCTCTAATTCGGTTATAATATAAAGTTATATGCATTTGATGTTATTATTTATTTATATATTTTATACCTTGTGTTTCTGCAAGTCCTACAATTTCAGTTGCAGCTGCATTTTCTTGGAGATATACTGCTGCAAAATTCGGATCTGTAAAAATTAACCTCACGACATTCGTCATAAATTGTTTCAAATGGTTGAATTGAGCTTACCTGTTTGTAGTCGTTCATGTATACCACGATTTTCATCAACCTGTAAAATACGCCATTGTATTCATATTGCGCGGTAAACATGTCCATCTTACTGAGCGGTTTTAAAATGCGCCACTTAAAATGGCGACCGCTACGACGGAGCGGCTAAGTGAGCGGTCGCATTCAAGGAAATTTCACTCAACTCTTGTATCGTCTGAATGCACCCATCGTTCTGTGACAGTCGGTGACAGTTATGCAATGGTTTACGTTATGTATGTGTATTTCATTCTAGAAAATCAACATAATGTGAATTAATAATCGACGTGTGTTTCAATTTTCAAATCCAAGCTTGATTTCAGTTTCGTTTGCTCACATATTTAAATTCATAGGTGTCACATACTAAGAAAGACAACTCTGGCCTTGTGTGCTATCATTTATTTTTGGATCAGTAGTGGCCGCTGACATTTGCGTTGTCTCAACTCTTATATTATATAGGAACTCTAGTTTTACATACGACTTCTTTTGTTTCACTCGTTTCAGTGTTCTTCTTCTTCACCTTATTTGGAGATGGAGAAATATTTGTGGCTATACGCGTTTTTCTTTTTAAACCTTTTTGTGGTAGAGGATTAGGTATATCAAACAGCGTTTGAACTGCGTCACATTTTAGTCCGGTCAAGTTAGCTCGAAAACTAGTGGTAGGCTTACAATAATTCGCAAGAAGCTGAATATTGGTACAAATGTTGAGAACACCATCATAAACAAATTGTGAAAAGTCCCCATCGATCCCACGTGTGCATAAAACATTATTCAAGGTCAAAGTTCGAAAAAATGGGTTGTTTGCATTTTTCAGCCAAACGGTCAGTTTTATCATAAAAATATGTCACACAAAAATTGTAGATCATGCAATTATCTATAAAAATTGTTCTTGCACTTTTTTTCCTAAGTATTGCCATTTCGGAGATATAGCGATTCTAAAAGTTGAAAAATCGTGTTCTCCATAATATGCACGAGTACGCCGTCTATATATATTACGGGACCCGTAGTATAAGTTAAAATATTGATCTGTCAAAAAAAAATCGCAATTTTGCTTCATTTGTAATAAACATTTGACTGAAAGTGAAATTGTTACTGTTGATCGTGACATGAAAACGTTGATTGATGCAAGTGTTGAAAGAGATGATGGATTTTCTGAATACTTGAAAGACCAAAAATATGTGACAATTCACGTGCAGTGTAGTCAAAAGTACACTCGGAAGAGTACTATTGCTGCGGTTAAAAGACAACATGAAGAGGAACAACAAGTCTCGTTTCATTTTAATGTTGAAAGAAAAATTTAACGCTGAAAATCGTACGACACTCATTAATGACCAATAGAAAAATTAGTTCACGAGCCGTACCCAAGACAACAAAAAATTTCTTGGAAATTTTTTGTAGGTAGACATTACTCCTTTTTAGGGTTTGTATCGTTACGATTTTCTTACCGAATCTGCATTCGAGCATTAATTCATATCCGGAAATTATTTTTCATGCATTCAACAACGTTCTAATTTGCCCTCGCGTCCCGCTCGGACAAATTAATACGACGTTGTTGGAACGCACTCAAAAAAATTTCCGGAAAGAATTAATGCTCTTATGAGATTATATGTGAAAATATTTTAGTCAAACAAACTAATAATGACGCTGATGTCCTCATAGTTGAAACAGCAATAAAACAATTCAACCCAACAAATACAAATATGGTTGTTGGTGAAGATGTTGATTTATTGGTATTACTCACTGCTCCAACTCCAACCGAGAAAATTATTTATTTTTTAAAACCTGGGAAGGCTCAATAGCGATCGGAAATATTTTCCTCCAAAAGTTTATCAGCCTCTCGAAAATGCCAAAATTACATCCTATTTTTGCATGCAATTACTGGCTGCGATACGACATCAGCAATTTTCAGGAGGGATAAAACAAAAGTTTTTAAATTATTTGAAAAACAAAACTTAGTTGATTGTGCTAAAATTTTCGAAGAAATTAACTCTACTCCAGAAGCTTTAATCACCAACGGAATTCGCTTTCTTCTTTCTATATTGCAATGACCCTATCTAATATTGTGTACTATTATAAGTAATAATGTAATTAAAAAGGTGCAAATAAAATAGGTCACCACACAATATTTAGTTTTACCAATTGCTATGATCAAACTGACTGATTAATTTATTTTGTTGGGTACGCCAAATTTGAGAATCATTCTTATGGTAGTTTGCCCTTTATTTAATCCATTCATCTGATCTAATAACTTCGCTAGCTCATTTGAAAACAGAGACATGAAAATAAAAACTCAATCTCTCGGGTCTGAGATTCCTAAATTTGTACGTTAAAATCTTAATGATACGCCACTGGAAAAGTCGACGGGTGAACTAAAATTTAGGCGTACTGCGCCGTCGCTATACTGAAATGTCAAAATCTCGCACACAAGTTCGAGTTACCTGTCAGCTCGCGTGTACCTGAATTATCAAGCAATTAAATGAACAAATTTTTACGGTAAGATTTTGAATAATTGCGCCTTCAAGTGGCGTCTTATAGTTCTATTGTTTTTCAGGCAATTGGCCCATTTTAAAAGGACGCTTAAAATTGCATTTGTTTACTGGGGCCTCCAATTGACTATTTATTTCGCAAATGCTGGTAAAACACCTCGCCATCCACAGGAACTGTTATGATATTCTTATTCTCCAGGTCGTAATTAAGGTATGATGTGATTTTCATGCCAATCGCGCGGATCAAAATTTCACAATACACTAACCTCACATTCGTAGCCTTCTCGGAACCCCTTTATGGTGATCTTGGCTGATCCCTGCCCCCCCCCCCCGGGCTGCTCAGACTGCTGTGTTGTGTTGGGGCCTGATGTGCGGAGCTGCCGGAACAATCTTGACAACCTCGGTCTTCCCACGCTGCCGCAATATGGTTCTGCGAGATCTTGCTTCGTAGCCGTTTTCCTGCCGATGTCGCCTCGGATCGAAAATCACTCAAGTGCGTGGAAAATCTTGCCTCCAATTGTGCTGATACACTGCAATTCGCTGATCACGATGGTGCTATTTTTATTTAAATAATTTTATGCCTTCTACTAAATTTCTTTAATTAAAGTTAGAGCAAAACTCAGGCAACTTTCACCAATTTATTAAAACAATTGCTCCCTTGTGGTTTTTGACAAAACACTGTCTACAAATTTTATCTTCAGGAAGTTTAAACCATGTCTAATTACATATCTTATAAACTAAATTAACATATTTGATCAATTTAATTACAATCTCTTACATATTAAAATTATTGTCTTTTGAATTGTTCATTTCTCATCGTTTTAATGCGCTACTCACTTGATTTTATAACACTTAAATGCCCATTGTTTATCACTACACTGAATCGTTTTTTAATACACCAATATTGTCTCATATTCTGCTATTTGAATTTCATCTAATTTCTTGCCACTGCAATCTCTTCAAATTCCCAAGTCTTGTATTTTCATGTAATAAATGACAAGCCTAGCTTTTCTATGTTCTTTTGCCTTATCTTTCTGGTCATTCTTATTCTCACCTTTATTCTAAAAATGTTCATTTCATATCCATTCCCTAATGAATACTTTCTACGCTTCCTTTTTTAAGCTGTGTCTAACTTGAACTTTCTGTGCCAGTTCCTAATTAATTTTGATTCGGCTTCTACTATGTGCAAATCTATTATATTATGCTTAAAATTATATTGTTAAACCCAATACACGGAACTTGAGTCTCCATATTTCAGTGCCTATTCAAATACAATCAATGTCGTTGGCCATTTATACCAGTGTTATTATGATTTGGCAATTTATGTGAATTTTCTCAGATGCTTGCATTATTACAACTCTGTGCTTTAGTGATTTAATTTGTTATTTGCTTGTACTGCAATCAGAGCTGATTTGAGGGCTAAAGACCATTGCAATATATGGAGCTCCAAAAAAAAAAAAAAAACCTGCTTAGATAAGTTTCGATATAAATCTTTTGTAAAACAGACTCGTAACAAGAAACGAGTACAATTAGCTTGTCTTTCCCCAACCTCTGCTTCTGCTGATCAACATCTTTATCGAGTATATTATCAACTTCATGTGTGGCTTGGTAATCAACTGAACCCAGAAGACAGGGGTTGGAAGTTAACTAACGATACGTTGGAAGCAACCCAGACTTTACTTCCACCTGCACCAGAAAAGCTCAATGCTTTTTTTTGCAACTGCAAAAAGGGGTGTACTTCTAAATGCGGCTGCAAAAAAGTCGAATTGTTTTGTTCAGCAGCATGCACCAGTTGCAGAAGAAAAAGAAGAAGAAGAAGACGAAGAAAAAGAATGAGAAGAAGAAGAAGAATGAAAAGAAGAAGAAGAAGAAGAAGAAGAAGAAGAAGAAGAAGAAGAAGAAGAAGGAGAATGAAAAGAAAGAGAAGACAACACTTGAAGTTCCATTAGATAATTAAATCGTGGAATAGGCCTACCTGGGAAGCCACGTTAAAAAAAAAGCGCCAATTACACTACCTCACAGGTGGCGTGGAAACGTGTGCAGATTATGGAGAACACGACGTTTTCAACTTTTAGAATCGCTATATCTCAGAAATGGAAATTCTTAGGAAAAAAAGTGCAAGAACAATTTTATAGATAATTGCATGATCTACATTTTTTGTCTGACATATTTTTATGACTATTTCCCACATCTCATATTATCCAATGAAAAGCCATGCTTTTTCAAAATTCAACCAATCGTGTGTTTTTGTAGTGGCAAAAAATCGAAATTTTCCCTTGGGATTTTGTCAGTTTCTTTTGCCACTTGCATCCACGGCAACCACCAAATATGTTGCTTTAATCAAGGTGGTATTTAAGAAACGTCATTTAAACTGTCATTGCGCATCAGTATAAATGTCAAAATGAACCGATATTTGGGAAATAGTCCACAAAATGTATTCGGGCTCATGATTTTGCTCGGAAAATGTTTTACTTAAGATTTGTTGTTTTTTTGGCAATGCCCCTCGACAAACTAACTTTGACAAATTCCCTCGCCTTCGGCTCGGGAATTTGATCAAGTTAGTTTGTCTTGTGACATTGCCAAAACAAAATACTTTCGTAAAACATTTTTACCGGCAAAAGCATTTGCCCTTAATACATTATTACTGATAAAACTGACCGTTTGGCTGAAAAATGCAAAAAACCCATTTTCACGAAATTTGACCTTGAATAATTTTTTTTGCACACGTGGTATGGATGGGGATTTTTCACAATTTGTTTATGATGGTGTTCTCAACATTTATACCAATATTCAGCTTCTTGCGAATTATTGTAACCTTGAATGTCTATTTTGACCGGACTATTTCAATCTGTTTTTTAATTAAAAATACTTGATCTTCAAAATGCTTGCTGCATATTCTACAATTGTTCAAGTAATTCGAGTGTTTATTTAACAAATCCTTTCTTCTGCAGGAAATTGTCCACTCTTTAGCACTAAGAATATTTAAAAAATCACAAAATATATAGGTTGGATAACAAAAAAACACTGATAACTTACCGTTGCGCATCGTTAGGAAATCTAAAAAAGCTTAATTCTTGATTACGTTTTGAATTGCTAGTACGGTTAATCGCAGAACACCAACGCCCACCTTTTAAAACCATTATTTAATCCAATATACTGTACATTACCGTACACAGAAATTACTTAGAATGTCCAATAGGAAATCACAAACAATAAATAAAGAAATTACACCGTATCGAATACAATAACATACGCTGTAAACGAAGAAATATACAATACGAATCTGCAGAAAGTAAATGAATTCCTACACCACAACTTCAAAAATACTCCACAAGAATATGGTGAAATTGGCGCATGCGTATTGAAAATTGGACCCTCTGAAGTGAAAGAGTGTCGCGTCTGAGTCCATTAGGTGTTTATTCTGTGATGGAGTGGTTCACTCATTTATAATTTCTAAACTTTCAACATTGATTATAACGGGTGTTCATAAACAGTCATCCCAGTAGGTTTTGACTTCAAAAACGCATGTCTATTATAATTGAGAAAAACTGCGCTATGACAGTACTCAATGACGTTCCATTGTGTTGCACGAATTAATCAAAGATATAACATTTTGTTTTTCAAAGCAACTGGGATGACGACTGTTTATGAACACCCGTTATAATTCATTACATAGTAAGCCAATAGAAAATTTTTATTTATTATAGTTACGATGTATAGATCAGCGATTACACGCTTGACAACGTGGTATAACCGTTTTGGTTTTTCGCTGGGTCCAACAATTTAAAATATTCGATCTAGAGCCATGATTTTGAACATCGTTGTTATAGTAACATTGTTGAGATTTTAATACGTTTGATATTGTTACAAAATAATACGATTTTTTCTTGTTTAATTAATTTTCCATTCATTATATAGTCGTAACGAATATCACTCGATCATCGAAAATAATCGATTACTTCCTTAAAATATGACTCCAGCTGCGCTGTCGTGATTTCTCGCAAAATACGTCTCATTGGTCGGGAAATAAAATAATCGATTATTTTTTATGCTCTTGTGATAGTATAACTGATCATTTGTGTTTTGGGTATATCTTCATTTATTCTAATTAGGGTTCCTAGCAATTTCCACACTGCATGTAGGGCCCTCCATTCGGAATTCAGTAAATTATATGCGGGGGTACTTAGTGTATCTCCTTCCTGTAAATTAGGGTGAGCTTTTTTGTTAGACAGTCTTCTATAGAGTGCAGTTTCCAGGCACAGCGCTTGGTTGTTTAGCATAATCCTAATATTCTTTCACCCTGGGTGTGGTGAATGAAAATCCAATTAAACATTTTCTTTCAAGAAACTATAATACTCTTGTTGTTGTTAGGTGTGATTTTTTTCAATAACTAGGTGCTGCAAGATTTTTTTTTCACTACCTTATTTGTAAGTGATCCTTACACTGTCAAGTTTGAGGGATGTAGGAAACATTTACAAAAATTATTACGGTTTCCTTGACAATAATAATAATAATAGTAATAATAATAATGATTTCTCTTTATTTTTCCGTTGGCGAAGTTCAGCGTGAAGCCGTTCTTCCACTTAACCAACCACAATTTAACAAAAACAAAAATACACAATGAGTGTGTTCTACCTTATCATAATATATAAATCCTTAGATACTAATACAAAGTTGATTTTAATTACAGTTAAGAACAGGTACATTAATAATAAAATTGATTAGTCGAAATGCATTTTAGTTTTCGGAGATCATCCGCTGAACAAATGATTGTTTAAATGAGTTTTAAATTTTGTCAGTGAATACTGTGTTAAACTCTGCGGAATGGCGTTATAAGCAGTTGCTGCATTGTAAACAAAGGATCTATGGTAAAAGGACGTGGAGTGTTGTGGAATATCTAAACCTGAGCACCTTAAATTTAAACCATGTTTATCTTGTCTAAATGTTAGCTGTTGAAACAAGTAGCTAGGACACCGTTTAAGAAGTATTGAATGTGTTAGGCATAGCAGATGATACAGTCGCCGTTTATACATTTTTAACCATTTAATTTCTTTGTAAACTGGAGTAATATGTTGACGCTTATTTATCTTTAAAGCAAATCGAACGCAGGAATTTTGCAGGACTTGTATTCGGTTACTCGTTTCGGCATCGATACAAGAACCATAAACTGCATCACAGTAATCAAATAATGACAATATAAGTGCATTAGACAACATTAGAATTAAGTTTTTATTTAAATAAGTCTTACTAGAATATAACATCTTTAAAGATGCGTAAGCTCGTTGTAACAGTTTATTAATATGCGTTTTAAACCGTAAATCCGAATCGATCACCAAACCTAAATTTCTACTTTCAGTAACGAAAAAATATAACGAATGACTTATTCAAATTAATTTTAAGATGTAATTTAGTTGAAAAATTGAACAGAGAGTCCAAATCAGTATTTAAATTGCTTATTAAATAATCATGAGCTGGTGGAAAAGAATACAAAAGTTGGGTATCATCCGCGTAACAATGTATATTTGAAAAATTAATATTTTCATGTAGATCGGCTAAATACAAACAGAATAGCAGCGGACCAAGCACACTCCCCTGGGGTACACCCTTCACTACAGAGTGAGGAATAGACACATTATTATTTAATTTTACTCTTTGAGTTCTGTTGCTTAAATAATTTCTTATAAAATGTATACAATTTGTATCAAAATTATAATAATATAATTTTGCAATAAGCACATCATGGTTGATTGTGTCAAACGCCTTGCTATAGTCAAGTAATACCAACGCCGAAGTTTTTCCTTTATCACAAGCAGTAATAATTTCATTAGTCACATGGAGTAACGCAGTGGTCGTACTATGATGACGTCTAAATCCAGATTGTATGCAAGGCATTATTTTACGAATTTGAACATCTATTATTTTTTTAAGGACTTTTGATAACGTCGGTAAAATGCTAATGGGACGGAGATCATTAAATTCTTTGGGTTCTTTAGTTTTGCATAATAGAATTATCAAAGCTTCCTTCCATACCTGAGGAACTACTGCATTTGTAAGACAAAAATTTATGATATGTTCCAAATATTCAGTTATATAAGGAATACACAGTTGTATAGTTTTTAAATCGATGCCGTCTACCCCACATGCATTAGATTTAAGTTGATTAACTATTTTGAGTATTTCACCAGCAGTTACTTGTTTAAAAGAAAAAATAGTATTTTTAAATTTTGATTTAGTTTTATAACCATCAATAATATCGATATTGCTAGGAAGATCAAATTTAGTAGAATTAATAAAGTAGTTATTTATGGAATTTACGTCAGATAAATTGATTGGAAGATGTTCAGCCAGACATTGCAGCAACAAATAAATTGTCCTATTGCACTAAACAACAAATTCGACAATAGATGCTTTATTAAAAATAATTAAGAACTCAGTTGAAGCGGCTACTACCATTCAGAAACCAAGACGCATAACTGACTTTATGAACCCACCTACCAATATACAGCAATTAATTAAAGAAAAACACAGAACTCGAAGATTGTGGATTAAAACAAGAGACCCAGCAGTGAGATCGCACTTAAATTACTTAATACGCAAAATTCAACGGGAATTGGAACAACATAGAATAAACAACTACCAGACATACATCCGTGAGCTTGAACCACAAGATCCAACAATGTGGAGGGCAACCAGACGAATCTTAAAACAGCACCATAATATATCCACCATCAAGACCAATATCGGAACTTACTCATCTGATGAGGAGAAATGCGCATTGTTTGTGAGTCACTTGGCCAATACATTTACTACTACCAAAGACCCTCTGAACGAAAACTTCAACAACAACGTCGAAAAGGAGCTGCTGGAAAGATTTCCTCTTCGTCCAGATGAAATTTCACCAATAACACCACATGAAATCAAGACTATTATAAATAAGTTACCACCAAAAAAAGCACCAGGTCATGATCTAATCCCAAACTGCTTATTGAAAAATTTACCAAAGAAGGCAGTAGTATACGTGATAGCAGTGCTTAACGCTTGTTTAAGGATTGGATACTTTCCTGACCAATGGAAATATGCCCATATTTTGCTATTTCATAAACCGGGTAAGAAATCTCATGACATCGCTGGGTATCGACCGATAAGTTTACTTCCGACCTTATCGAAGGTGTTTGAAAAGGCAATTTATGCGCGTCTGGTAGAATATGTAAATAAAAATGAAGTTTTCCCGAATTTTCAGTTTGGGTTTAGAAGCCACCATTCTACTGTTCACCAACTTAATCGTGTTACAGAAATTATTGAACGCGGATTTGAACAAAAACATTATTCAGCTACCATATTTCTCGATATCAAGCAAGCGTTCGATACAGTGTGGCACAGGGGACTCTTGTATAAACTCATGGAAACTAAATTGCCTAGTTACCTGTTATGCATTATTAAGTCATTTTTAGAGGATCGTAAATTCTCCGTTGTAATAAACTCTAAAATATCGGAAATAAAATTGGCTAAAGCAAGAGTGCCGCAAGGATCAATACTTGGGCCCATTTTATTCAACTTCTACGTCCACGACATTCCCCAACTGGAAAACACAGCATTGGCCATGTTCGCAGATGACACTGCTATCATTAGTCAAAACTACGATATCAACACGGCAATCACACAATTACAGGAGAGTGTGGACATAATTAGCGAGTGGTTCAGCAAATAGCGTTTAGAACTAAATACCAACAAAACCGAGGCTAAAATATTTTCGTTGCGTCGCAAAAATAATCCACCAAATATTGTCTTAAAAAATATAATAATTCCATGGAACAAAGATGATAACGCCGTAAAATACCTGGGTGTCTACTTAGACAATAGATTAACGTGGGCATATCACATCAATAAGAAGGTAAACGAGGCGCATTCAAGACTCGTACAACTATATCCTCTAATAAATAAAAACTCTCATCTTAAAATCAAGTGTGGAACGCTAATATACTCGTCTATTATTCGACCTGTGATAATGTATGGATGCCCTGTATGGGGTGGTGCCAGTGAGACTCAGCTAAAGAAACTGCAAAGGTTTCAAAATAAAGTTTTAAGAATAGTTTTAAATGCACAGTGGTTTGTTAGGAACTATCAGATTCACCGAGAGGCGGGAGTGGTTACCATCAAAGAAGCAATTCAGACAATATGCAAACGCCATTTTCTTAATATTCACGACTGTCCAGCAGCTCACGTCTATTCCATCGGTGAAAGGAAAATTCATGCGAGATTAAAACGAAAATTACCGCAGGATTTATATTTATCAGATTCGGATGACAATAAATAAACATCTAAATGTAGTGAGAAGGAGATTTTAGTGCCTTCATAGTGATGTATAACAGTTATAAAATATGTGTCATCGCAGCCATGAATAGCAACTTCAAGTGCTGAACTGGCTTAAATTAACAGTGAAAAAAAAAACGTTAGATAAATTATCGGGAACACAAATTTCAGGTTTTTTATTTATATTAAATAAGCGTAGTGCTTGCCAAAGTTTTTTCGACTGAGTGTGCTTAGATACAAATTCTATATAAGCTTTTTTTCCCTTCTTATAGCTGCGGTGGTATAATTTCTTAGCGTCTTATAAAAGTCCCAGTCAGAAGGAAGCTTAGTTTTTTTTTGCCTTAACACGTGCCTGATTACGAAGTTTTGTCATTTGCTTAACAACATCAGTTAGCCAAGGTGCTGGTGGTTTTCTTACCTGTACTGTCCTCAGAGGAGCATGCCTATCCATCACTTCCATTATTTGCTTATTTAAACAATTTACTTTAGAATCAATATCCTGCAACTAATAAATCATAAACCAAGGTTTAGCAATCAAGTCGGACTTAAAATCTTCATAATTAAAATATTTAAAATCACGAAAAGTTATCCTCTTTGGTTTTATTTTAATAGGTGGAAAATTAATATGACAGTAAGTCAATCTGTGATCTGTAACACCTTGCATGTCCAACACTTCAGCCATATGGAAATTTTCTACGTCTGAAATAAAAATTAAATCAATTAAGTTATTACATCTGGTTGGCTTCCTAACCACCTGTTCAAAACCATAAGCTGTAGTTAGAGACATCAATTTTCTTGTTGTACTGCTAACATTATTTAACCAGTTTATATTAAAATCTCCCAAACAAACAATTTTATCAAATTCCATGACTGTATTACACAATATATTTTCAAATTCATCAAAAAAGTCTACATCACTGCCGCCCCTTAACTTATAAATCACACCTACCGCAATATTTATAAGCCCAAGCCTAAACGAAAACCACAGTTGTTCAATTGATTTTGCAGAGCAAAAAATTTCTTTAGTGATAAGAGCAAAGGGCAGATTTTCCTTGACATAAAATGCTACTCCACCTCCTCTACCTTCCTTACGGTCCTTTCTTATCAATTTATAGCCAGTTATTTCATAAACATCTGAACTGCAATTAGGTTTCAACCAAGTTTCACTGACAGCTAAAATATCGTATCATTTGTTAACAGATGATCAGAAAATTCGTGGAAATTTGTACCAAAGGATTGAATATTAATATGCCCTATTTTCATAGCAATAAAAAATCTTAACTATAATAAAAATTAAAAAATAGTAACAATAACTTGGTTCACTTATTTTGTTTTTACAAAATTAAATTAATGAAATACCAAACAGCGACCAATAAAAGCGGCGAGCGGCTCGTACTCAGAACTATCAAATTATAGCGATAGCAACATTCAAGATTACAAAAAGTATACAAAGCAATATAATTTTAAATAGAACAATAATACGAAGGAAAAAAAATAAGATTAGTTTAACAACGAGCATAGAAATATATCAAAGGAAATACAGCCAGCAGGTAACAAAAAGTAGTACAAACACACTTGCTGCGTATATGTGCAATAATAATAAGCCGCAAAGGAAACAACAACTTAAATATCAACATAAACAGAAAAAAAAACAAGAAACATTGTTCTAAATAAACATGTGTCTAACACTCCAAAGTGTATAGAAATCATAATTTGTGATAATAAAATTAACAAAGGTTTGATCATTTTCCCTTTCTTTCCTTACATAAATTCAACATAAGAACGAATTATCAAAAATAAGGTAAATAAACTTCAAATTTATTTTTAAATGGCCATCTTAACAAAAACATTATCACTTCCAAGCAAGTTATCTACTAGAAAAGAATACCTGATCGTATCGGTAAAGCAGATGAGTTTATTTACTTGTAAATTCTTCTAAAGCAGTAACTGCATGCCTTTTATTTTGATAGCTGATCATAATTCGCCCATCACTTGTCCATACGTTGGACGATCCAAAAGTTTTTGCCGCTTCATGCAGGACATTCACCCTACACTTGGTCAGATCTTCTTTTACGGAATAATGTGATCCTTTAAATAGCTTTTTGCGGCTATAGACTTCTGATCTGTACCGATAAGATACAAATTTGATTAAAACTGGCCTGGGTTTGCCAGAAACAACTGGCCCAACTCGATGACTTCTGTCGATATCTCTAGGAGATAATGTGAGGTTCAGCTTTTGTTGAAATAATGTTAATACTAAATTATCAGTATTTTCACCACGAGTTTCTTCCATACCGTAAATCCGCAAGTTATTTCGGTGCGAATACTGTTCTAACGCGTCTAAGCGTTTATCAATGGTAGCAAAGCGAGCACTGTTATCTGCGACCATATTTTTAATTTCGTTGATAGATTTAAGGACCTTGTCGCACTTATTATCGATCGCGGTTTCAATCTCAGGTGTAATCATAAGCTTAAGCCTGTTACACATTTTGTCAATAAATTCGTCCGACATATCTTCAGGTACCGACCCAGCACGCGTAGTAATAGGCATACTGCACAAAATGGCGATTTGGTCTTGTAAACGATGCACACACTTTAACTGTTCTTTGCTCGTTAATAGTAAAGTTGTATATCAGTAACTGATGCAGCACATATGTGTTTGTTTATACTTTATAATTACACCATTATTTTATGACTTGATCTTTAATAATAGTTAAAATTGCTGAGCACGTCACACACTCAACTTAGCTAAGTACGCAGGTCATGCGCAATGTACTTACTTCCCTAGAGAAGTGAATTACTTACATCCCGCATGTATTACAACTGATAAGATGCCATGTCTACCACTTGGTTAACATGAAGAAAACCATTATCGTTGGTACTATTATCCATTTTTAATCAGAATACAGTCACATAGCTCACAAAACAGCATTTGCTTTCTTATTCACACATTTTTTCAAAGAATTTTTCACAGTGGGTTTATAACTGTCAAACAAAACGTCACAGCGCTATAAGGCTACTACAATTTAGCAAATGTCATAAATTTATGCCAGGTATACCTACCATATGCTTTGCATAACGAAATATTGGTAGTGAAAAAAATTATGTACTTTACACAGAATGTAGGAAGATTTAAACCACCTCGTACCCTGCTACCCTCGTTCGCTTCGCTCACTCAGGCATCAAACGGTCCTCGGTAGTGTAAATCTTACCTACATCCCTTGTAAAGTAATATACTATTTTTAATATCATTATTTCCATTTCTTTTTTAAACAATTTTTTTTTGTTATGAACCTCGATTTTGATCTCTTTTTGTAACAATTTCCTTTCGTTATCAACCTTTATTTTTTTTATCTCTTTCCAAAAGCTTATTTGTAACGCTTAACCTTATAATTTCTTTTGACTCCTGTTGTGGTATACTTTTTATATAGTTCGAGTGTTACTATTACCGCTAGCACTGAATCTACAGGTAGATCATCGGAATGCTGGTATATTTAATGTTAAAAGTTTATTTATGTCACCTATATCAAACCCGCTGTCTGCCAATAAACTATCCCCCTTTGCCACTTTATGTTTAATGAGAGATACTAATCCACTCTCCGTAAAAAGTTTGTTATGTGATGGTACCAGTAAATAACTGTGACACCAATATCACAGCTCTATTAGAAACAACAACTAAAATGCCTTTTGATGTGTTGTCATTAGAGTAACACTGAGACTGACGTACTAAGGACAAGGGCAAACTATATTACGTAATACATTGGGATAATTTGTATAAGATTCGCATAGAGCATTTTCTAGTAAAATATTTCTGTGTGGCCATATACAAAGCTAATCCAACTTTTAAAATTCTACAAAGTGTAGCTTTTGCTGCACATAACAAGTATGATAAATGTTAATAACTAAATGCTCTTAGTTTTACTAGCATTGAAAAGAACAAATTTTCAACAGCAAGGTTAAATCGTCTATGACGTAATGTTTTCACATCCCTATTTAAAATAATATCATTTGAGTCTCCTGTTGGTAAAATAAAATTAAAAGCTAGTTTAAATTCCTGATAATTTGGTAAATCTATGTAACTTATTTTGTCGTCAAAGTCTTTAGAATATTCTACAAACCAATTTCCAATTATGTAAAATATTACGAAACACATTTAGTTCATAATTTTTCTTTTTTAATTCTAATTTCATGGAAATTAGCTCTCTTCCATTAGGCCGGTGCCTCACTGGAAAAACAAATTTCCTGAAATTTATAGCTAAAACTAATCGCATGAAACTTTGTTTCTACAAATCACACCAATGAAGCTTCTTGCCATGAATTGTTTCGCCGATTCGTCATTGTATTAAGCAAGTATGTCTTCAGATGAGGATGTAGTTTTGTTATGGTGGGTAAACCGCCGAATAATTTTGAATAGAAAAAAAAAGATTTTCGGTGCATTCCGTTAATGTAATAACGTTGATAGGGAACTGCAACAATATCCTGAGAAGTTTAACGAATTTTACGGAATCAGCCAGCAAAATTCTATCGTTTACTAGCATTGGTTAAGCAATTGATTGAAAAAAAAAAAGATCATTGGAGAAAACCTGCAGAGCGGAAGAAACTCTTCTAATCCCATTAAGATAAACTAATTTTTTATTAAGAATTATTAATACACAGCATCATTGTCCAATGGTAAGTACCACGGTTGTACATGGTGGTCGTGGCAGTTGGGAACATATTTTACCAGCATTAACTACATAAAATGTAGTGAAGATTTTTCAAATATTTTCTGCTACAGGGCCAAATTAAAAAGTTACGGTTCTGTAAAGTAATTTTTGTTATGTGTTTGTAATGTTAAAACTCATCAGAGATCTATGATAATTTGTAGAAGGTAAATTTGAAGCTACTAATGTTATCATTTGATCATAATAAGGAAGCTTTAATTTGATCATTGGCGTAGTTAGGGGGGTTTAAGAAATATCTTGATAAAAGAAGTATGAAAGTCACGTTTTCTTAAATACTGTGTCGCATTATGAAAGAAAAAATTATTTTGCGTAAAAAAGTTCTCTCGACATTTCTAGCTCAACATAGTCGTTCTGAAGTTTTAAAAAATAACATGCCAGATGATACATTTAGGAATTAGGAATACCACACTGCGAGATATTTTTGAGTGTATCTCAAAAACGACTAAGTAGAGCTAAAAATACCAACAGAACTTCTTTTCGTAAAATTAATTTTTCATTTATAGTACAACACAGGTTGATTAAATATTTTTTTAAATTAAACTTTACAGAACCGCAACTTTTTAATTTTCCCGTTTAGGTTTTTTTTTCACGAATCTTCACTATTTTGTATGTAGTTAATGTAATATGTCCCTAAATTTCATGGCCACCCTCTATATGTCAAAATAACTTTACTATGATAGTTAGTGTTCATACATTTAAAATTCAAATTTTGTTAGCTACATTCGTACTGTATTTGACCATACTGAGAATTATTCTCTAAGTTAAATGATTGCAAATTACTTTCTTTGACGCTGTTAACAAACCAAGCTTGTACAGATGATGGTTGTTACAAATTTGATGATGTTCAAGACCGTGAGTGTTCAGATTTCCAAGATGCTGGTGCTGGGCTAGATGAAGCCATGGGGCCAAGTGTATGTTCATTGTTCTATATTTTATCTATTAGGCCGCTTACTTTGGTTCTAAAGCATCTCATTTGCCTGTCATTAATTTGTTCCCAATCCGCCAGCAAACTCAACAAAAACAATCGTTTGGGATTTTCGGATCGGTTGTTCGTTGCTTTTGATGTACTTCAAAATATGAGCGTCAATACTATCTGCGCTATCTTTATCGGATTTTTGTGTCTTTCTAGTTTTTTTAGCTGGTGGTTGTACGCGTCTTATTAGCAGTGGAGTTTCGACGGTTTCTTCAGCATCATTCGCATTTTCAACCGACTCAACATCTGGTTCCGGTGTTTTCCTTGACTGATCGTCCTGGTTATCTGGAAATTGTAGTGGTGGCAGGTTACTCGGCAACGCTTGACTGCTTTTTTGCATTTACATAACGTCTGATGAAATCAATTTTTTTTATCATATGTTTCGTCTTTTGAGATAACTTGTTAGCACCAGTTCCACTTGGGGTTAATTTTATTGATCTTGTATATTATGTTATATGCAGTGTTCCCGATGTATCTTTACATTCTTGAGTTAAAACAAAATTTTAATCAATTTAAATACAAAACAAAGGTGATACAGTAGCCTGAGTAGGTTTTTGGTTGAGGTAACTTCAAATAAGCAAGAATTAGATGAGGTGTTTTCGTTTTGGTAGTTGCAATTTAAGAAAGATCTACGGCGAGTAAGTTTAGACTTTTTGTATACAGCGACAATGCTAACTGAATAGCTTTCTACCATAAGGGTGAAACTTCTTGGCATATTGTTTTTATCTCCTAGTAACACGTGCAAGTACTAACCGAAATCAAAAAACTGGGACAGCTCTTGGCAGAGATTTAAACAGGATTTTATTAGCTTAAACCAAATTTTAAACAATTAAATTTACTATGCCAATTTTGATTCATAGCGGCGTGTAAACCAGTTAGAAACACATTCACAACATAATAAATAAACTATCTCAGTTGTTTGTCTTGAATAGTACATTTGCTTGTCCTGAATCTCATTAATAGTTAACTTGGTCTATTCTTCACAACGACAGGCGCCAGAGATACCCATCAGCAACACAACCTAGAAAATTAAAACAATTACCGTCATAATTTAACAGACCATTAGATATACCTTGATCAATAGATCAGGTATCATCAGGATCCTTAACCGAAACACTTTCAATATTTTTTCTTTCGAAGTATTTGCCTTTTTTGGCTTACTGATTTGTGCTTGTCCTTATACACGGAAAAACCATAAAAATTTCACATACATAATAGATTACACAAGAAAGCAGTTCATAATGCGCTCCCACAAAGCAAGCATCAAGTCTCGGTTGTATTGCTAGGAAATCAATATTACCACTTTACAGACAAGGGTTCCGTGTTCCGTATCGTGGCAAAATAGAATGATTCATTAAGGACATACATCGGAGTCAATGTATAATTAACTGTAATGTGTTGTTCATATTGTAATAAACAAATATATTTCACTTACTAAGTTTTTTTTTTTTATTTAGTTAATTATAGTGCCTCTTCTACTAAGGACTTTGGCACTTTAAATTTATGTACAGTGTATAACAATACTTTTATATCTGTTGAAACAGGTTGGTTAACTTTAGAAAGTACATAAGCTTACGTATTTCACTGATGTCAGTTCCTAGTACAACATTTAGTTCGTTACTTAGCTGCACCTTATTCCTTTGAGTTGAAAATTTCTTGCACTGCAAAAGGATGTGTGGAACACTCAAAGTACTGTTGCAAATGTCACAAACGGGCTGGTTGCGACGCTGTAAGAGGTAATCATGGGTGATTTTAGTATGTCCTATTCTCAACCTCCACAGAA
Organism: Agriotes lineatus; assembly: GCA_940337035.1. Taxonomy (NCBI): domain Eukaryota; kingdom Metazoa; phylum Arthropoda; class Insecta; order Coleoptera; family Elateridae; genus Agriotes; species Agriotes lineatus. The sequence continues at coordinate 257,610 of CALNHX010000433.1, read as the reverse complement.
TAACTTCGGGTCTCCGTTGCGACGTTACAGGTGGCCAAACGTGAACGGTGTTTTTAATTAGTCGTAGTTTATTTCCAGTAATAGTTCTCCATTGGTTGTTCCATTTATTAAGGATACTTTGTCTGTATACTCCTTTCATGTCGGCTTTACTAACAGTCTCTTCTTCAGGTTGAATAGTTCTGGTTCCTTCTTTGGCACTTCTATCTGCCTTTTCATTGCCAGCTATACCTATATGTGAAGGTATCCAAATAAATTTTATAACTTTTTGTCCTCGTAGATGGTAAAGGATATCACGAATTCTTTTCACGTGGGGGTTGGTTGGGTAGATCTGCCTAATAGATAACAACACACTTAAGGAATCGCAGAGAATAATAAAGTTTGTGTGGTTATGGTTTGCAATAAATTCGAGCGATCTGATAACTGCGTACAATTCTGCACTGAACACCGAAGAATAGTTGTGAAGTTTGAAGCACATCTGATGCACTCCGCACACAAATGCGCACCCTGTACCGCTATCTGTTTTTGATCCATCAGTATAAATAGAAAGGTAATTAGCGAATTGTGACAACAATTGGTTAAGTGCTACTTGGTATTGAGTTGCATGAGTACTGTGTTTAGCAAATTTGGTTAGTTCTAAATACATTTCGGGAGGCGGTATTATCCAAGGATTTGTTTGCATTTGGTAGGTATATGGTGTCAGTTGTTGTTGTTCGAGGTTTTGTATGCATTTTTTTGCACGGATATTGTAGGGAGGGATAAACTTAGGTTTATTATTATAGATATTTTGATAGTGAGGATGGACTGTTGCTTGGTAGTTTAAGTGTTTGTTGTTTGATAAAACTGTAGTAACATAATTTAACAACTGTTGCTCTCTTCTTAGTTCCGCAGGAGGGTGACCGGTGACGTTATAAATACTTAATACTGGACTAGTTCTGTGGGCTCCTGAAGCTATCCTTAGCCCGTTATTGTAGATTACGTTCAATATTTTAAGAAGCTTAGGGTTAGATCCACTGATAACTGAACTACAGTATTCGAGCCTCGAACGAATAAGTGCATCAAACATCTTGAGAAGAGTGTCTTGGTTTCCACCCCAATTATGACAGCTAACCACCTTCATAAGGTCCAAGGATTTCTTACATTTATTTTTTATATTCAAAATATGTGGCCCCCAGTTTAACTTTCTGTCCAGTATTACGCCTAAGTAACAAAATTGTTCAGCGTAACACAGTTGCTGATTGTTTAGATAAAGTGCAGGAGTTTCGGGGGATCTTCTATTGGAAAAATAGATACACTTAGTTTTCTGAACTGAGAACTTTGGTCCATTTAAATCACTCCATTTCTGAAGTTGATTTAAGGCGGTTTGTAGACGTTGCTGTATGCATTCTACCTTAGTGTCGCTACAATATAATACTAAATCATCTGCGTAAAGAAGGCATTTAACAGGACTTTTAATATTATTAGTAATGTCATTTATGGCAATCGTGAATAGGAGTACGCTTAGTACAGATCCCTGAGGGATGCCGTTTTCCAGACGTTTTATGGTAGAGTTTGTATTCCCTACTCTTACGGACAATTTCCTATCTGTAAGAAAATTTGATATGAAATGCCCCATTTCCCCTCCTAGAGATATACCTTGATCAATAGATCAGGTATCATCAGGATCCTTAACCGAAACACTTTCAATATTTTTTCTTTCGAAGTATTTGCCTTTTTTGGCTTACTGATTTGTGCTTGTCCTTATACACGGAAAAACCATAAAAATTTCACATACATAATAGATTACACAAGAAAGCAGTTCATAATGCGCTCCCACAAAGCAAGCATCAAGTCTCGGTTGTATTGCTAGGAAATCAATATTACCACTTTACAGACAAGGGTTCCGTGTTCCGTATCGTGGCAAAATAGAATGATTCATTAAGGACATACATCGGAGTCAATGTATAATTAACTGTAATGTGTTGTTCATATTGTAATAAACAAATATATTTCACTTACTAAGTTTGATTTACTGCGCCTGGTCTTCGTAACCACTCTTAGAAAAGAATCAGCTTGTTTGAACCATACCAAAGCAGCTTTATAAATATCTACTGCCTAAGTTCCACTTTTTTAACTTACACACTTTTGTAAGTTCTCTATTTTAAGTTGTTCTTATATTTTTTATTTTGTTTAAATAATTTTTCATGAGACTCGTCTTATTTGTGTTGTAATATCGCTTGCAATGCACTTTTTCGTGCCTGATTATTTCTATAAAGTTCAAGTTTTGGATTGCCCAAAACCTCGTAGTTTTGGTAGACTTTACTGATATCAGCATCTGTCCATTTTTCTGCCATGTTAAATGATTTTTTACGTCAATAAAATCCTTTTAAATTAAACAAATCAATACATGTTTTTCTTCACAAAGCACTATGTGGCATCTACACAGACTAGTTGATTCTTGCCGCTGCACTACTTGAGCCAAGTTAGTATACTACTTATACTACTTATTACATAACAAGTTAAAAAAATATTACGCCATTTTAATTCAATACTGACGTTGGCTATTGTTTCTTCGTTTGTTATGTGTTTTCTTCACTGTATCCTGCGGATCACGCCAGCCAAAGATTGAATTGCATTATGAAGTTGCTGCTCTTTTTGTTGGAAAGTACAATGTTGATACGACAATCATACCATGAGATCCAAAAAAAAAATGATTCTGAGCAGGCCTTGATATGTGTTATACGTTTGACAGTACTGAAGTGTATTGTCAGTCTATGTCAAATTCGAGATTTGCAGGTTAAGTTTTACGTCAGTCTGTGTCAAACAACAAACAAAACCTAACCTTTTAATCTCGAATTTGACATAGACTGACAATACACTTCAGTACTACCAGACGTATAACACATATCAAGGCCTGCTCAGAATAATTTTTTTTTATCTCATGGTAGATCCAGACATTTCCTCGTAGAGTTCTAATCTTTTTTGAGTTACTGACTCCGTAATTAGAATTTTTAATATTTACGAATTTGGATTCTATATCTTCGATCGGAACTTTATCTTCATTAGATTGACGCCCGGTATCGGATAATGCAGTAGTTAATTTTGTTTCAAAGTGTTTTAGTTTTATATTAAGTGAATTTTTAATTGATTGTATTAAGTTCATAGCTGCATAGGATTCTGATGGATTCATTTTATTTACAAATAAAGTTCAGGTGTTCGATTTAATGTTATCTTCTCAAGTTGCGCAATAGTGGAGGTTTTGCAAACAAGATCAAGATCAAGGTAGAACTTTTCAGAATTGTATCAGCAGTAATCGATGTACCCAACAACTCGCTATAAACCACGCAATTGCCACGAATTGCTTAGCACTTTTTACAGAAATCGACCCACTTAACAAATAACCTCAACCTGTGTAATTTTTATGAATTATTTAGCACTTTTGCTATGTAAAACGAACCGTTAAAGGCGGAGTTTGTTTGTCAGCTGCTAAATAAAAAAAAATCTGATCTCTTTGAACCGGGAACCATATCCAGCAAATTTCACTAAACAAATTAATTTAGTGTAAGTAAATAAATATCCGGAGAATTTTGACAACAATAGAATATCAATACAGGTGATGCACTTTATTATATTTTATTCGCAATCATGTCATAACACAAGACACCATTATCGACTACTAGAAACTGAAAGAATGTCACTTAAAACGAAATAGAAATGTTAAAGAGAATTCCTGCTTGCTGAAAGTGGAATTTGACAGCGGTAGGTCATAAATTGTTTTACTGGCCCTCTAACTAATACAAACAATAAAGGTTACGGCGTCCAGTTGTTTTGCTTGTTTTCACTTGCTTCGCCTTTACGGAATGTAAAATAATAGGATGATATTCCGATTTTAAAAATATTCCGAAATGGAACATTCCATTTATTAAAATGATCCCGTAATTGTTCTCTGAATGTCATAATGGCAATCACTACGGAGATCGAGCATCTGCTGGCGGGGCCATCCGTTCACCAGTAAAATTTAAGGAAGTAATATTTCTTTGTATGCTGTACCTAAATAATACATCTAAATAGTTTATAAAAAAAGACCTTTTTTATATAAATTTAAAAACTGTGTTACGGTATTAATTCATCATATCGACATAGGTCGTATTGATTGTTCAAAAACGGGTACAAACTACAGGGTTCGCCGGCTTTACTAAAAAGAACACAGATCTTAATGTGCTGGAGCAGATTTTGTTGCTCCGGTTACTCGCACTTAACTCAGTCGGGAAGGCGTGGTTCGAAAGCTCAAAGAAAAACCGGCGGCACTTACCCTGATGGATTGCTTAAGATAGATGCCTAGAGCGCCACTTGTTTCTAGATAGGGAATGGCAAACGTGTTAGAAACAAGAACACACACGTAGCCTATGGGGAAGGTCCTCCACGTAACTGCACTCCGCTACAGCGTCCCCTCCACCAAGCTCCTTCGGGCCTGTTGGTATATACACGGTGTGGCCTTGTGACAAATAACTTACCTTGATGGCCACACCCTCTAGAGCAATAAAAGAAAACACTGACAAGCCCAAATCCAGGGGCGTTCTTAATTGAAGCGCAGGCTTTGGGTTCACATTTAATTACACCAGGCTTTTGCCGTAATTAAGTAATGACTAAAGGGTTCAGCAACAACAAATAACTAGACTGAAATTAGCAAAGGTTTATGTTTAATAGCCCACCCAGCGGTGAGTTTAAATTTAATACAAAGGGTACATCCTAACTGGAATTTCGGGGTCCCCTAGCAAAAGTTAACTTAATCTAAGCATCATTAACAAATAAACAGAACAAAATCACAGGAGAGACGCCCCTGCGTCTAATAATTAATTTGAATAGTTTAATCAAACGGGCGTACGCAATGTCCAATATAAACTTCAATAGCGCACGACAGATGGTCGATATCACTTCACACGGCACATCATTAAACAAAGCGAAAACACATATTTACTGTAAACAATTTTACCTTAACCCCAAAGCGTGTTTTTTTTTTGGCGGGAGCGGTGAACGAGGTCCTGGTGAAGTCACTTGGCAGTGAGGGGCTGCAGTGCAAACGGAGTTGTTGGGACGAGAGTTCAGGGACTCTCCAGTAATCAGGAACAAGAGATGACGGCCTTCGATGAAGCTCGGGTGCAACGTAACGAGGTGTTGCGAAAAATTCCTCAACGGTCGTGGGAGAAATGACAGCAAATAATACACTATTGCGCGGCGGGCTCCCAAAAATTACAAAAAGCACGGCGTTGATACACAAATTTGCAAACAGCAATGGTTTTCCCCACTTAACAGGGAAAAGTTAGTTAAGGCTTAAAGATGTCGTCTCTAATCAAATGTGCAACTAATGCAAATATCTCCCCCTGGGAAGTAATCTATAGGAGACGAATCGGCCATTCGTATCAACGCCGAGTTACTTCACTTCACTTCAACTGCCCGCAAACGCAATTCCAAAACACACCCAACAATAAATTGCTTCGAAGGTTTGAGCTTGACTCACTTAAGTTCAGAAAAATCAACACGCAGATTTAATAAAAAGGCAACGAAACTTGCTACAGGGCACTCACAAAAATAGCGCAGCCCCCGGCCGAGACCCGGGGGTCGCGTTCATCTAAAACCGTCTTGGTCGGAAGCTTGCTACTCATTAATTAATTTCAAATCGGGCTACGCGTGAGGATACAATGGAAGAAAATTTCGAACCCCAAAACCATAATTTCTATATGTGCGGTTAACTAAGGGCTTATCAAACTTTATTTCACTTGCCCCTAGAACGTTCTAGAAGAAATTTCTTGCTGTACAGCGGATCCCAAAAATATTAAGTTACAAGGTCAATCCTGCCGAACTTTAAACGATAATTTATAAGAGGGACATTAAGCTGTTATATTCTTAGAAGCTTAACTACGTCGAGCAGTATTTAAATAAGTTGAAGGTTGGGACTCAAAGCGATTTAAGCTGGGACGTAAACAACGGATGCCTTATGTTCCCAATTCGAAGAAATATGATTTAGGCGGAAGTGACTGCAATAGATTACATATGGCTCCGAGGAAATGCTTATTAGTGAGAATTCCAAGGACCGCGGGCATATCTGAGCTTGAACTGAATGAATTGGCTGCAGCATTTTAAAATTATAATACAGGGCCGTACCCGAAAATTTTACATAGAATAATTTCAGCTTAAATGCACTAATAATACCCAATCGTGGAATTGATAACAAGAATAGCTTAATGACGTCAAAATCACTTAACATATGTTAAGTAGAACTTTTAATTTCACAATAAAACACAAGATTTTGTTCTAAGCTGTCTTGAGATAAGTCCGTGTTTCCGAAAGTGTGTGTGGCGACCCACCTGGGGGTCGCGAGAGAATTTCCATTATAAAACAAGAACGCCTTAGAAAGTCATTTATTTCCATCTTTCTCAACGTAAATAAAAATATATCAAATAAAAACAATGCCTATATAAAGCATTCATTAATAAATTCGGGAATATAAACATGGCTACTCTTACAGTTTGCGAAATATAAACAAAAACATTAACAGCTTTAAAAAACATAAAAACACAAATTAATAATAATAATAATAATAATAATGGTGAAGCACTAACACCCCATGAAGGAGCTTGGCCTGCAATTTTAGAAAGTAAAAAACTTTAATGCGACGTCTCTGAAACACGCTTCTAAAATCTGGGGTCTGTATCCGATACACAGATATTGATGAAAGCTTCAAGTTCTTTGCGATTTATCACTTTTGTTTTGATGTCAGTCATAGATGAGAAACTTAATTCGCATAAATATGATGCGGCAAATGGAACCAAACACTTGACTTCTTGGTTTACCAGCTGGGGGTATTGTGTGCTTTTTGGTCCAAAAGTGATCTAGGTTCTGGGATAAAAATCTAGTTTCAACATTCCATCACTTGACATTTCAACACGTTTTCCATGGTTGGAATTTCAGTAAGTTGACAAGAATTGTCTACAATTAGTATCCTCCTGTAAATGTCGCAACTATTTTAAATTTCCTTGGGGAAATAGTCACCTAGTTGTTATAAACTGTGCGAACCGACTTGTATGTCTGCAAAAACGTGCTCGGAATTTATCATATCAGACTTAGCAAAATCTTCCATGTGGTCTTGAATGCACAAGAATAAATAAAACCTTTTTTTTCTATAGCACATGTTAAAGTGTGCTTTTACCAACTCAAAACAAAAGGTCGAGTTTTACTTTAACAGCAAGGATAGATAAAGTAGCACTTTAACATCAAGGATAGATAAAGTAGCACTTTAACATCAAGGATAGATAAAGTAATTTAATTTTCTAACTTTTGTTTAAATTAAATATGACAGCTTCGTATTATCGTAGCAACCCAATCTAGCTATTGACTTTTTAAAATCTCATTGACTGTCCTTATTTTCTTTTGAAATTGGTAAAGTTCTTGTTATAGAAAAAAATATTGTATTATGCACGACGATAAAGTTATTTCTATCCAAATCGTGAATTATTAACGTCTCGACTTCGTCTCGACGTTAAACGATTCACTATTTTTCCAATTGAAGTCGCCCATAACTCAATTGTTTTATAAATCCGTTAATTCTATCCGTGGCTGTTATTATATTAACATCCGGCCTTACAAACTCCAATTCAAAATATTTAAGTGGTCGAAAATATCAGCAAGGAAAGCCAGTCTAAGAAGCCAAAGAGAATTGGAAAATAGGTTCTCATATTTCTCAACTTGCAAGTGCCCGTGATAAGGGAACTGTTCCTCAGTTTCTACAGGCAAGGCTAGCCACCTACCCGGCTTACAAGTAAAGAGGGCTCATAGAACCACTTTGTGGATAAGAGCAGGCCATTGCCGTTACGTAAAAGCATACATTTCCAAAAATTAGAAATTCTACAGAAACCGTTCAAAATAGAGCGTTAGTTAAAAAGACGAATTGTCTTTAAAATCTTAAGCCGACTTCAAAAACGTAATAATATACCGGGTGTTCTATTTAAAATAGGAATTAATTAAAAAAAACAAAAGAAACCCATTTTAGAAGTATTCAAATGGAAAATCAGCTATTTCACATCAACCGACATTAAAAATGTAAAGTTTGAAAAAATCGTTAGAGCCGTTTTTGAAAAAATCGAAAAAAGCTGAACATTCACAAAAGTAAACACCATACTTCGGATTATCCGATTTTCTTCAGAAGCTTGCCGTTGCATCTATAGTATGAGCTAAAAGTAACTCCATCAAAGATACCGTTGGAATTTTGAAGTCATGTGTATTATAACACCAGAAAATTAGAAGCCGTCATTTGACATTTGTTATTATGTAACAATTTTTTGTTAATAATTTCTGAATAATTTATTTTAATAATGTTACCAGAACATAAGATATTTAGAATAGCAGCATATTTTCGAAATGGACAATGGTAATTGGCAGTACTCTGCACATGCTGTTTAAACGAATTTAGCGAAAGATTTCCTAACGTTGAAATATTAGTATCGGACTTGTAAATATTTATCTAGTCCTTTAGCGCTCTCATACCTTGACAAGTTTAACATATAAATTATTTTTATTAATCTTGTATTCATTGCTACAAATGAAGTAGTACCTAAAAACGTAATTTGGATTGTTATATTAGACAGTGGCCTGTTGTGAGTTGTTTAGCGGACTTTTTCCACTATCTAAGTGTTTTTCACATGACGTTTAGGGAGTTCTTGATCTACTCCCGTCATCAGACGTGCTTTCGTACGTTTTTTCTACGTACAGTAGTGCCTACCCCGGGATTTGAACTCGGGTCCACTGATCACTTGTGGTTACGAGCCTGTCACGCTTACCACTGAGCGACCAGTGGTAAGAGTGACTCTATAAAACACCGCATATTTATATAATAACGTTTCGGAGGGATGTTCACATCTAAATTTGAGGTTTAGAGGCAATATCACTTTGCCACGGCGCTACACTGAAATTTGAAAACGTCGTTTTGTCTATAACATAACCATCTGGTTCTATGATCTGCCCAGAGATCTCAAATTTCTTGAAATACCAGGGTTTCGTTATCAACTTTGGACATTTTTATTTTCCCAGCAGAGATAATTACACCAAGTTCATTTACTGTTTATTTATACTTTCTTTTGTACGCACTAATAATCTTGTATACTCTTGGTCACAGGATGGAGGCAAAATTAAGGGTAACATGTAGTAGTTATTTTAATTTTATTTTTATATGGAGTTAGGCGGAAGAGCAGCTCACGGTTTACTGTGAGTCGAACTTCGCCCTAGTAATATTGAAGTATTATATTGTTATACGGACTGGACCATAATTATATATAACAGCAATAAGATAACATGAACAACAAAATAGAATGCTTGAGTAAGAAAGAGATGACCATACGATAATAGTATATTATACATCAAGGTAGCGAATCGCAGTATTATAACCTGAGCGCATATTAGATACTAAGCGCGCAGCGCGAAGTATCTAAAGTGCGAAGGTTATAAGACAATTCGCTCTCGTGGTGTATATACTATTTTTTGCACTACCAAATGGCTTAATACCTAAATTCCCAACAAATTTCGAAAATATTTTAACTGTCAACCTGACAATATGAAACAATTTTTTGGCTTCGCTTAATTGTTTCGCCATTTACCAATTTATTTCAGGCTTAACCTGTATATTTTTATTTGAATTATATATCCTTTGCATTTCGAATTCGTAAATTTTCCAAAGCAGCTTATTTTGTACCTGTATCGAGTTCCTTTCGTTTGCGCGATGCCCTTTCTGACCTGCGCTATCTCTTATCAGAGTCCGAGTCTTCCTTTGGGCACGAATTGTTCGTACCTGGCACTTGCTATTTTGAGGCCCGCCGTATCCGGCGTGGTTAAACAATGTGTTCCTAAGGGCTGATTAAGATCAGGTACGATTGCCCTTTTCTGTCTTATTATCCCTATAGTAATTACTTTTTTTCTTAGCTCAAATGATAGTTTTAACCCAAGAATTTGATCGGGAAGGCAATGCCGCCGCCCAGTTATAATTTTCCACACCGGCTAATGCCTTATTCACCTCTGCCGTTGGGAATGTTGTGCTGCTACGATTACGGATGCATCCAAGGTGTTTATAGCCACGTGGTGTAGCAACCCCTGACCAACATCTTTTTCCTGAGTAGAGGTTAGTGCCAAAAGCTACTATAGACCGGCTATTCCACGATTACGTTGTGTTAAATTATTGTCTACACCTGAACTTTTATTCTAAAATTATCATTTTTAAAATATGCATTTACGCTTACTATCATTATAAATCTGTAAAGCTCAATTTTATACATGCTCTTGTATGTTCATATTTAAACTTTTACGCAAATATTTAATTTTGATTAATGTAGTTGCAATTTTTGATGTGTATTGACCCGTTGTTAGGGGAGCATTCACGCTTTTTGATTTCAATAACCTAAAAGGGTTTTATTAAATGAATGAGGTATGCATATGCCACGAATGTTTTTTGTTAAAGTTATTAAAATAACCCGAAAGGGGTTCTTAATTTTATGCGTGTCGCAACCTTCAGTTTACGTACACAATTTTGTTCTAACATTATTTGCATTTTAATTATTCAGATTATTTATTACTGACACTTCAACACTTTTTATTGATTATTAATTAAAAGTTAGTCACTTGCAGTTTATTTTCTCTTATTATTCGAAATCTTTTGATTTCTGGCGCCCATTTCCTTTTCCTTTTTTTGAAGACATTCCAGGGTACACAGCTGATGATAGAAATCTGCGACCCAAGGCCACCGAGATTAAGCTAGCTAGGTCATTGCGGTGAGTAAGAACATTTCAGAGCTACCGTGGTGTATAAACTGTAGGGGGGTTGATCTGCGATTTTTACTACCATTGCTTAATTTTATTAATTAATCGCAGGTCGGCTTCTTTATTGTTTCAAATATAGCTCTTGAAAACTTCAAAATTAAAATAGTCATATTTGGTAACTTAGCAATTTATTAGTTACCATGGTGAAAATTGTTTATTTTACTTTCTCCCCCGTGGTAGAGAAAATCAACTTCACGACCTAAAGATAGGCCAATAACGGTGCGTTCTGCGACTAGTAGTGCAAAATAGTATATTATACATCAAGGTAGCGAAGCGCAGTATTATAACCTGAGCGCGAAGGTTATAAGACGATTCGCTACCGTGGTGTATATACTATTGTTTGCACTACCAAACGGCTTAATAACTAAATTCCCAACAAATTTCGAAAATATTTTAACTGTCAACCTGACAATACAGCTCTTTAAAACGTCAAAATTAAAATAGTCATATTTGGTAACTTAGCAATTTATTAGTTACCACGGTGAAAATTTTTTATTTTACTTTCTCTCCTATGGTGGAGAAAAACAACTTCACGACCTAAAGATAGGCCAATAACGGTGCGTTCTGAGACTAGTAGTGCAAAATAGTTATTTAACCAACAAGTGTGTTAATGAAGGCGATTAATAATCGAAACTGTTTAAAGCACGAACGAGCGATAGCGAATGAGTGCCTTTAATAGTTGAGACTGGTAGTGCAAAATAGTTATTTAACCAACAAGTGTGTTAATGAAGGCGATTAATAATCGAAACTGTTTAAAGCACGAACGAGCGATAGCGAATGAGTGCCTTTAATAGTTGAGATTATTAATCGCCCATTAACAAACGAGTTGATTACAATATTTTTTCGTTGAACGCAAAATCTTTCTTTGTGGCGAAAAATTTGATTAATACAACTAATCTCCATGCAAAATATCATCAAATCGTCAAAATCACAAAAACAGTTAATTAATGAAAATACGTGTATTAATCAAAAACAGTTTATTAATAGATCTATTAATCCATCCTTTTTTAAAAAACAGTTAATTAATGAAAAAGAGTGTATTAATCAAAAACAGTGTATTAATGACGTTTATTAATCCATCCTTTTTTAAGAAAAATAATTCATTAATATTGAAATTAACAAGCGGTCAACGAAAAAATTATTTTCGTAGGCATGTTTGGTTGACTTATGTCATATTTAAAATAAGCGTCATGCCTACTCGAAAATTTACTACTATGTTTATCTCTTTCTTACTCGAGCAATACGTGTTATTTTCTTGTTTATGTTATCTCATTGCTGTTATACATAATTATGGCCCCATCGGTATTTTTGATAATAACGGAATATTAATTATTAAAATGAACTTCAAAAGTGATATCGTTGCATTTAATTTTTTTGAGAAAATCCATTTCATTTGTGGTGTTGTCGCAAAGCGCCCTCTAGCGGCGACACAAGCAATCTAAATCAATCCGCTCAAGGCAGCGTTGATAGCCTAAGAAAAGCCCTTTTCAACGACTCCAAGTTTGACAAAATCCGTTCAGCCATTTTGAAGTTATTGACATTTATTTCCGAAAAAGTTCAGACACCCCCCACCACTTTCCCTTAAGAGATAGAGCAAAAAGCATTGAACGAAAAAGAATCGAATTTATCTCAGCTTTAAAACGGTGTCCAGTTTAGCTATCTGTAATATAAGAATATGGCGGCCATTCTAGAAACTTAAAAACAATTTCCAGCATTTTCTCTTAGTCGAGATAGGGTCGATTGCCCTTCTTAATTGGCCACCCGGTACATTGTACGCCTTTTTTTAAAATTTGTTTATTGTGCCTCAACTGTCATGGTTTTTAGCACACTAAAATGTGTTTACAATAATTTAAATAGACCTATTTCCTTAGATGTGCTAGCATATTATCTAGGTAGATATTATTTTTGTTGTTTAAAATGTCTTGTACATTCACTCATTATATGTATTATGGTCACTGGTACTTTACACATGTCACAAACTGGCGGAGGTTGTCTCTGAAGTAGTTACTCCTGGGTTAGTAGACTATGTCCTATCCTAATTCGTGTTAAGCAGGTTTCTTCTCTGTTACAAATCTGACATATCATCAAGGCACTCTAGCCAAGTTTTATTTTCAATGGCTCTCGCGTTCAAGTTTATTTTTCATCTCTGTGTATTTAATATAAGAAATATTAACTGTTGCTAAGTTTAATAAATACAAATTTGTAAATAAGAAATGTTTTATTTCAAGTCTTAGATAAAACGTCGTATTTGGCTTGCACATAATGGCACACAGTAACGTAACATAATAGGTAAACATGCAATTAATAATAACTCATATTGCTTTAAGATAAAATTACCAAAATCAAAATCCAATTTCTGGCATGTGCAGTTGCTGACCCAGTACAGTACATTGTAAGTCGGATTTGGTGGCCCATTAATGTGTTTGTCGGCAAATTGTTACAGTTTCAAATGCTCAGATCGACATTGATCGAGAGCACTGTCAAAAATCGGGTAAAAACTACAGGGTTCGCCGGCTTTACTAAAAAGGACACAGATCTTAATGTGCTGGAGCAGATTTTGTTGCTCCGGTTACCTGCACTTAGCTCAGACGGGAAGGCGTGGTTCGAGAGTACAAAGAAACCGGCGGCACTTACCCTAAAGCTTGCTTAAGAGAAATTGCCTAAGGACGCCACTCGTTTTGATAAATTAACAGCCCTCGTGACCCAAAACGAGAAATATCACAGGGCTCTACTGAAGATGTGCTGGGTTAGCTGCACGCTGCGAAGCGTCGTCCACTAGGTTCCCTCCAAGTCGGGCGGTCAGCACCAGGTGGCCTTAATGACTTACCGTATGACCACCTCCCTAAAGGGGCTCAAAAGAATTTACTCAAGCCAAAAACTGTATGGCTTTTCCAATAAAAGCACGTGTTCTAGCTTCACATTTGATTACACTTGGCTTTTTGCCACATTAGGATTGAAGATCCACAGATTGCAGGTTTAAGTCAATTAAACAAACTAAGTGTGACTATATTATTGTTTAATGAATGAAAATCGACACACACAGGGCCACAAGTTGGCCATAAGAAGGTAACATACACCCTAACTGAAAATTGTCGGGAATCCCAAGCAAAAGTTAACTTAATGACGAAGTACAATACACAAGTTATTTGACGAAATTAAATTCGCAGGCGCAAAGTCCTACAGCATGCGAGGCACAATAAACCTACAATTCGGTAGCACTTTCGCGACACATTAAATCAGGAAGCAAGACAAAAATACATTGGTAGATCCTACCTTTTATAGCTAGAACACCTACTGCGTTGACGATGACCGAAGGCTGGAACGGATCCTGGAGAGGCTTAGTGGCCGCTTGCAGCAATACAGCTCCCCAAAGGGTTGTTGAAGGGTTGAAACAACTAAGATGGTTTGAGAGATATTAAAAATTCGCGGATCTCACAAACACACCAACACAAACCACATCCTAACAACGAACCAATACAGAATAATGAAGGCGACATGATTTCCAACTCGTCAACAAACAACAACGCGGCACCACATTAAAGGATAACAACAAAAAAAAGTCAACATCAGTAATCTAAATGCGTCAATGTCGATTAACTTTACTAACTTCAACTTAAATTCGGAATAGCACAATAAAATTTCAAACTAGCTGAAGGCTAAACACAATCAACAATAAACGAATTAAAAAAAAAAATTCGATACCTTCCAAAAATTTCAGAGTTTTCACGAAAAATACTAAAAAACACGGTTTACTTAATGATCCATACTAAAATAAACGATAGCACCAAAAAGAATGGCTCTAAAATATGCCTTAGCACGAAAAAGAAAATGTTGAAATGTTGAAAAATCCCGGGAAAAACAATGTTTGGTTCATCAAAGGGATAGCAAGGAACTCATTTAATAAAAGAAAACAAATAGGATACGCGTCCTAATATGAAAAAAACACGTTTCCAAATTTCAAAGTCTTAAAAAGTCAAGTTTTCATGGAAAATACTGGAAAAAACTATATGACGTTAATGCCAAACACTAACATGAAGCTGTATGACAAGAAAAGAAACACAAAAACAATGCCCTAAGGGCGTTATCGACAAAAACAAAGCCACGCGTTGGGATAGCCAGTTTATCTGTTACGGTATAAATTCATCAAATCGACATAGGTCGTATTGATTGTTCAAAAACGGGTACAAACTACAGGGTTCGCCGGCTTTACAAAAAAAAGAACACAGATCTTAATGTGTTGGAGCAGATTTCGTTGCTCCGATTCCTCGCACTTAGCTCAGTCGGGAAGGCGTGGTTCGAAGACTTAAATGAAAAACCGACGGGGTACTTACCCTAAGCTTGCTTAAAAGAATTGCCTAAGGACGCCACTCGTTTTGATAAATTAACAGCCCTCGTGACCCAAAACGAGAAATATCACAGGGCTCTACTGAAGATGCGCTGGGTTAGCTGCACGCTGCGAAGCGTCGTCCACTAGGTTCCACGTGTTCTAGCTTCACATTTGATTACACTTGGCTTTTTGCCACATTAGGATTGAAGATCCACAGATATTGCAGGTTTAAGTCAATTAAACAAACTAAGTGTGACTATATTATTGTTTAATGAATGAAAATCGACACACACAGGGCCACAAGTTGGCCATAAGAAGGTAACATACACCCTAACTGAAAATTGTCGGAATCCCAAGCAAAAGTTAACTTAATGACGAAGTACAATACACAAGTTATTTGACGAAATTAAATTCGCAGGCGCAAAGTCCTACAGCATGCGAGGCACAATAAACATACAATTCGGTAGCACTTTCGCGACACATTAAATCAGGAAGCAAGACAAAAATACATTGGTAGATCCTACCTTTTATAGCTAGAACACCTACTGCGTTGACGATGACCGAAGGCTGGACCGGATCCTGGAGAGGCTTAGTGGCCGCCTGCAGCAATACAGCTCCCCAAAGGGTTGTTGAAGGGCTTTGCCAAAAGCCAAGCGGTGACTGCAGAAGGTCGAGGACTGCAGAAGACGGCGTCCACAAAGACCAAGGTTACGTCCCGCAGCGAACGTAGAACAGGATTGCCCAAAGGGGTTGAGCGAAGGCAGTGGCCAGCGGCCCGAAAGAGTGTTGAATTAATTCGAGGTGAAAACGGTAGTCCCCGGGAACGCAGAAAATACTTTGGGTTCGGCACGACGTGGTAGAATTTGCAAAAGCAGATATTTCCCCGTCCCGCGGGAACTTTATCACTTAACGAGCTATCTGCTTCGAAGCCTGCAGCAGAACTTAAAACGCACGAAAAGCTTCCCTCCGGGGCCACTAACAGTGCCGCCCCGGAGGCAACACAAAACCATAAGCGTCTGTTGTACTCAAAGGCTTAAAAACAACGTAACGAAAGAAAGTTTCGAACTCCAAAATCAATAATTCCAAATGTATGGTCCAACAAGGGTTTATCAAACTTTATTTTTATTTCTCAAGGCTCAAAGCTTGGTGCAACTACACGCAGCCTGATGTCATAGCTGAACCAGCAAAATGAGCAAAGTTCCTAGAACCCCGGGTAACAAAACACAAGATAAGGGTTCCAATGCACTACTATACCACGTATGGAAAGTTTTCGACCTTAAGTATCAAATTACCAACGCGGCTCCTAAAGAATACCAAGAAAAATATTTGGGTTGTGAAATCGATGCTTAAATGGGTGACAACAAAGAATTCAGTAAGCCTTATTTTTGAAAGATTAATTACATTAGGCAGAAACTGCAATACAAAACGGTCTTGACCATATAACAAAGAATAACTTATCGCTGTAATTCGAAGCAATGTAAACGGGACTGGAATGCTTTTAATAACGCGGTCGCCAAAGACTATTTACGGGGCAAATTCATTTAGACGCTGCAGACCAAATCCATGTGAATATGCGTTCAACTAAATTTTGCGCCAGGGTCGGCTTAAGTAGAATTTGAAGTCGCACAATCTTAGACCTGCTGTAAGGGAAGATAGAGGGTCGGCCTTACCTTTTGGCGAAAGTTATATTTGATATTTTGCCGGCTGGTAACTATCGGCCTAATTGGGCTAGCTCGCCGCGAGGGTCGCAGGGTTCCAACTATGCTGAAAAGAACACTATACGAAATACGAAGAGAATGGGCGCCAGGTCCTAGACTCAGATCCAATTCCTTGTGCCGGACCTTACACAAGGTCAAAGATAAAAACCAGCAAGTCAAAAATAAACAAACCAACAACCAATGAATAGATCACAGCTTTATTTTAAATAAATTGGTGCGTACTATAGTGCCAGATATACCCACACACAAAAGCAAATACAACAATAAATATATATATCAAGGCAAGCTACGACAAAACAAACACTTTAAAATAATTAGTTGGGTGCGGCATAAGTAATTAAAATTTTATCACCCTGTAACGGCGTTTCGCGAATAGAAAAAAGCATTAACAATAAACTAGCTAAATAAATAGATAAATAGTCTGCACGCATCCCGTGAGGCAGGGCGTGGCAGAAGAGAGCTATCCAAGCAATCAGCTGACGTCTAACCCCGAGTGCCAGCTCAAAATGACTATATTAGTACTCAAAATTTCTACGAAGCGAAAACACTGACGAGTATATATGGCCATATAAAATTCTAGGTAGTTTTCTATTGCAAAGACATCAAGTAAGTCAATGAACGCTCCAAAATCTACTTGAATAGGCCCTTTACATTGTTAAACATATTAAAATCGCGCAAACAAATCACGGAAGCTTGAAATTGAACAAAAGGGTACCGCGTTCGGTTCCCTAGACACAGCCGTTAATTTAATACTAATAAGATTAAGTTTACGTACAAGCAAATGGCAGATACTAAACTACGTAATTTAAGGGTGAGTTTACCGCAGCCCCGGCCGGCTAACACGTCAAGAACGTACTACCGGGTAAGTAAATCAATCTAAACAAATAGCTAATTACGCAAATAAAGCACACAGAGCATAATACACAAAATACCATAATCGAAATTCTAAAAAGGCATATCTACAAACCAAATCGACAAACAATACATAAGTAACTAAATTGCTCTAAAAACCTCTCAGGTACCCACGGCACGTGGTGCAGAGCTGGTGGACGAAGCAACCAGGAGGTGGCCTCGCAACGGGCAGCAGTCGAGCTTTGATAGTTGCAATGAGGCGACCGCAGGGGATGAGCGGCACGCCGGTTCGGCGTGGCTCCAGCAGTCCCAGGTAGAATAAACCACACCAAAACTCCAAGCGATAACACCCAGTTCGCAGGACGCAGAGGTAAAATCCAATTTCCATGGCGGACAAATAAAGCCCATTTTCATGGCATAGAATAGTTAACGCATTTCCAAGGCGTAAAATAGTTGGCTAAAAATTACAAATTTCCAGATAAGCAACCACGCTGACGAAAAGAAATCGTAACAAACCTGCGAATGGTGACGAACAGCCTAACGCTCCATTTGATCAAGAAGAGCCCATCCCAAAACCGCAACAAAAGCGAACGAACGCTGGCAGCAACTCCCAACGGCTTCCAGAACGTTCCAAAGGGCGCCTTGCCTCCAAAAATCCCTCAAAACGACGAGGACGGCTATAACCAAAGCCAGAGAAGAAAAAGGTTCCCAGGGCACAAACTTCAACGATCG
Organism: Agriotes lineatus; assembly: GCA_940337035.1. Taxonomy (NCBI): domain Eukaryota; kingdom Metazoa; phylum Arthropoda; class Insecta; order Coleoptera; family Elateridae; genus Agriotes; species Agriotes lineatus. The sequence goes on along the minus strand of CALNHX010000433.1, from coordinate 239,146 downwards.
AAGCAATGGAAAAGAATGGAATGCAAATTGGCCAGAGCAATTCACGATCCCAGGTTATCAATGTCAAAGTCAAATTCGAAAAAAGGAAGAAAAACTATAGGTGCTGATTGTATGTGCAGAACTGATAACAAAGTGTTCCTTTTAATTCAAAATTGAGGCTGAAGGTATTTGGGTTGCCTAACTATGGATAAAGTACTGTATATTTAGAGAATAAAAGTAAATTGCCAAATCTGACTAATTATTTCAATTAACAAGTAGGAAAATGTCAAAATGAGCGTAACACTGCTTTCTAATTACACTTTTTATTGAATTAAACGCAAGAACGACTTAATGACGTCAAAACCACTTAACAAAATTTCGTATTAAAGGGTATAAAACCTAATATATTTTCAAATGATACTTGCGCATTTTCAAAATTCGTTGCGCCGTTTGTCAGCTTATACTTGACTAAGTCATCTGTATGGGCGGTCATGGTTTCCGTAATTTTGTTCAACAGCTACAACCTTCAGTTCTTTCGGGCACATGGCCTTAAAAATTGTTTCGTTAGCGCCCACATTGGGGCTGATGCAGCAATTGACTACATACACCAAAATTTTAGAAAATTATTATGCATACTAGCGCAATTACTTATAATAAAACTCAGCGCTCGTGGGATTTAGAATTATACCGTAAGGATCTAAAATTGGCATTGCTATATTGACGCCAACAAATTAACACGCCTCGCTACACTCCTCGCTCTTGAGGGCGTGGCAAGGGTTAAGATGGTGGCTTAATGGCCACACTTTCCCGTCTAGCTCAGCGGATGAGTGGGTCGACCAATGGGTGAAGAGGCTGACGAATACGAGTGCCTATTGGCTAAAATAATTATCGACAAAGGCTGCTTATTGGTTTATTTGTATGAGTTAAAACTACGGGCACATTATATATTACTACACGAAAATACAATAACACAATGAACAATGACACCAGCAAACCATAATCTACAACAAACATTCATACACAAACTCAGGAATTAAACTAAATAAGCGATTGTCCTGGCTCTAGGCTACAGTTCGGAGGGGGGGGGTACACTCATTAAAGGTGAAGCACGAGGAGATTGTCCACGGACTCGCACACACTCCCGATTCACTGGCGGGTGGGGGGGGGTGTTTCTCGGGCTATGGATCGTGTTCCTTCACTGGGGGCGGCGGTGGCTCTGTTGGCGGCGACGTCCCGGAATGCGGCGGGGGTCTCGCACCAGGGGCAGCGGCGAAAGGAGGCGCAGGTGCGCGTTCCTCCTTGGGTCTCGTCCCTCGACGGAACGGGCGGTGGCGTCTCGGGGGCGGCGATGGGGCAGCTGTACTTCGCGCAGCGGAAAGTGCTGATCGGCCTCCGACCTAGTCTCCTCCCATAGGCTCTCGAATTCGGCCTTCTCCTCAGGGCTAAGGAAGAAGGCGACTCCCAGGAGCTGGGGGCGGCAGGTGAGGCGGACCTGTGCCACGCGAAGCGGCGGGCGAGCTTCGGGGATTGCGGCCTCGTAGGCGGCTCGTCCGGTAGGAGTGTCTCCGGGCTGCGGCGTACGCGGACTGCTGGGAGGCGGCGTCTCGACGGGGGCGGCGGCTTGGTCACCTGGGGAACGGCGGCACAGTTGCGCTTCTTGAAGGAGGGTATCCCGTGGAGAAAGCGGTGGCGACGGCCCGAAGAGACGTTCCAGTAGTTCCTGATGGCTGTAATAAAACAAGTAAGTGTGGGGTTTGGAGGCTAGCTCGTACCTGGGAGGGCGGTGCTGCCGTCGGCGGCGGCTTGACTAACGTAACGTCCGGGGTGGTTGCCCGGGGCTTACTTGTGCGACATCCTGGCTGGACGCGTTTCGCGGCTGGAGGAAAGCGGTACAGCGTAGGCGGCGAGGAGCGCTACGGTCGAGGGCGGCAGGACCTGGGGCAGAGCGAGGCGTAGGGCTAGTCTGAAGGCGGGCAGCGACGTTGGCTGGGGCCACGGCTCGGCTCGACCTGGGGCTAGGCGTTCCTCCGGGTGGACGGCGATGCTGGCAGTCTTTTGCGGCTGCAACTCGGACACCCTTTGGTGGCTGTGATCAGAGATCGAACAGTCGCCTGGAGTCACAGAGTTGACTTTTGCGATCAATGATCGAACAAAAGGTTTGGCTTTCCAGTGACCAAGGGTCTAAGCTGGAGCGAAAGCTGATCCGAGAAGTTTCCCTCGATCGAATGAATCTTCTGGCGGCTGCGGCTTTTTTTAAAGGGATTTTTACTCCCACCGCTTTCTCTCGGATGTCCGTTTGTTTGGGGTGGGATGAACTGCTTCGCTTCCGGGGCTGTTTGTTAAAAAATTTTTATTTCGCGTTTTGCGCTTTTATTGTGGTCCGGATTTTTTTTAATGTAGCTCACTGGATTCCTGATGCGAAGGCGATTTTTATGACACCCAACTCGCCGGTGCTTTTAATCCGGTCGCGATATATGCATTTAATTAATTTTCGTGTTTTGTTGATGCGCTTTATCCGGGTTGCAGACGAGTTCTCTGCGGGGCTCGCGTTTGAGATGCATCTTAATCCTATTACCTGGCTTTAACGACCACTCGGGCGAACTCCTTTGTTACGCCGTCTTTGTAGGAAGTTTCCGACACGCGGCCGGTTTCGCGGAAGAACTTCACGTTATTTGTTTAATAATTTTTCGTTCCTATCGGACTCCTTATGAATAATCTTTGTCGACGAGGGCCTGGTTTTCTGATTTGATTTCTTTGTGAAAAGGAGAGTTTTGAGCTGCCCTTGCTTTTCTAACCCGAACGACGGGCGGTCTGTTTATTTCTCGGGCTTTTAAATTTTAGTATTTCAAAGCTCGTGAAATTCCAGCTTCGTGTATTTCTTGTTCTTTTTAAAATCACCGCTCCTGGTGTTGGATCGTTAGCAGCAGATAATACTTAAAAGCCGATTATCCTTTTGTCTTAATTAGCCGCGTTATCAAGCGTTTTGGGATATTCATTATTTTTGCCGATTTGCTGTTTCCTAGGAATTTTTGGGCCAGAACGCACATGCGGGCTCTTGGCCCAGGGTCGATTTATGTTTATTACAGGCTGGCCTCGACGAGCTATTTATTACTTTATTTTTAAAAGTTTTGGGTTGTCGGCGTTTGGCTATGAATTCACGGGGTGGTCGTGATTTGTTTTGTTTTAATTAAATTAAGCGTCGTTAGGACGCACTTTCTACGCTAACATTTCTATGATGGTGGCCTTCGGAGAGACAAGCGTAGGCGAATCGTATCAAAATCAATGAGCGAAATCAGAGATAACGTTATCCCTATAACTCTTTACCGTTCTGCAAAACACAATGCCACAGACCATAACAAACGTTAGTCAGATACTGGGCGAACTCAGATTATCTTGCAGCTGGATGTATAAATAGTTGCACAAATTGCAAGTATTATTCCAATTATTCGTCGACGCCAATGCTTTTAAATAGGTAAGTACATATTTTCAAACTGCATTATCATAATTTATAAGATTAATTGAAGACCTTGGGGCAAGAAGGTGTTAAGCCACAAACATGTAAATGTGAGGAAATTGCATTTAAACCTTTTATTCAAATCCTGAAATCGGAGTTGTTATACTATTAGTACGATTTTGTGTGGAACTTGATTTGAAACAGAAGTAATAAAACATATGTAACTTTGAAAGTTATTTATTCAGCCCTTCATTAAAAAAATACAAAAAACTGGAAAAAAATTGGTTGTACCGTTTTTCCTTCTAAACTTTTTAAATAAATGTTAGAACTCACAATCATAATTGTTACTAATGATCTTCGTCACTACAGTCTTCTACATCACCTAGGTCTTCTACATCTCTGTTCTCTTCGAAATGTTCTATATTCTGTTCTTCGGAATGGTCTTCTTCCTTACTTTTGTTCAGAGCTCCTATGTCTTGGTAAAACTGAAGGTAGGTAGGTGGAATGTATTCAATGAGTTTAGAAAGATTTTGAATTTTTTTCTGGTTAAAGGCAACCGGAGCAGAATACTTTTTTTTCTTTAAATCTCTTGAAAGTAATATTGATCTTCTTGATCCTTTTCTCCCAATATTAACTGCCTTATATTCCTCATTTACACGATGTTTTATATTCATTATGTTGGGGTTTTCAAAAGAAAATTTGAAACAACGAATTGTATTGAACTTCAGTTTTTCTTTGTCGTCCGTCATAGATTTTTTAACAATTTGTGTCTGAATATTCTTAAACGAAAATATGCTGTCTTGTGTTAGTACAGTTACCTGAAAAGAGTTAGTTCGTTTGCTTTTTTCTACAGCCTTGTACCACTGATCGGGAGTATAAACCTCTTTTAAGTAGTGACGTTTGTACTTTTCAATTATTGCAAAATCGCGATCACTAGGCAAGTGGGTGTGTCCAAAACTAAAAATTTATGTTCTATGCTTTCGAATATCCCCTCCTTCACTAACTGTTGCCATAAGCACATCATAGACCAGTTCTTATTTTGGCCACTGCAGTTGTCTGTGAAAGCTATAAGTTTTGTAGCTGTAGCAGGCTTGTGGTCTTGAAAATATTTGTACAGTATACTGGCAATTTCATCACTACCACGTTTCGCAATATTTTCCGGCCACATGTACATAAAAGCCTTGCCAGTAACACAATCGTGTATGCCCAAATTATAGACCCAAGCCTTACGCAAGTAGAAAGCTGGGCCAACCGTTAAGTTTGTTACTGGCAAGGCTTGTTGTAGGTCAAAACTAATAATAACTGTATCTCCTGTAAGTTTGGCATTTGCAGTGTCATCTTTTAGTGTTTGTTGCATGGCCTCCGCTCGTCTTTGATGTAATTCTAGTTTGCTCTGGAGTTCTCGCAGCTTTTCAGGATACTTCTCATTATTTTGTATTTTAATAGTGAAAGAATCGCAAGTATGACAAGTATCTGATTTGGGCAACTTGAATCCTATGTTATATTCCGTACAGAATATACGTCTATACTTATCCTCTTTTACAGGTACAATACCTTGGTCTTTACACCAATCTAAATAATAGTCTTTGTAAAGAGCAGAAATATTCAAATCGTGGTCAATGTAAACTTTATTTGGATTTTTCTGTCAGCTATAGTGACTTGTATATTTAGGTATGGACTCAATATGTCTTTTTACGTTCTGATGAGACTCTTCACTAATTTTATTCACACGATTATTATGTTTTCCACGATGATCAGATTTTGGAGTAACATTTCCTTCAGCTAGTTGTCCATAAAGAAGCTGTATTCTTTTTTTAGAATTTTGTAACCCATGGATTGCCAGAAATTCTTGTTTACAAATTTCTACTTCAGAACCTTTGACTTTAACGGCATATTAAATCTACGAGAACTCACCTGCTTTTTCGTTTTTTTCGGATAGCATCTCTTCTTATTTGTTATTTTCATATTGGAGCATAATAGATATTTATGCATTAAGGGAGATATGAATATGTTTTTTCCCTGAGGTTGAAATGTGTTACAGACCGAGGGCCTCTGGCCCGAGGTCTGTAAGTCAACCGAAGGTAAAGAACCTGAATATCTCCCGTGGTGCATACAATATTTTATCTACTAGCATGTTCGTAAAAATAGTATGAAATTTCCAAATGTCATAATGACATTTAAAATTAGAATATGTAAGTAACATCAAGGATTGCCTCATTGTATGGTTGCTAAGACGTTAATTGTAGTTGCATTGTTACCATGAATTTAAGGGAGAAATAATTTGACAAGTCCCTTGGGAGTTATGAGTAGCTTTTCATATTTTGTTTCTATGACGAAAATGTACAATATCATGTTGCTAGTAGATAAATATATATTTTGCTTGTGGTAATCACCCAAGTCCCAAAAAGCAGAAAAAATGTTGTTTTCTGTTCCATTCAAAGATTCTCGACATTTCTTTCTGCATTTACATGGCGGTCCAATGTCTCTTGCAGGGATCTCTTTTCCGCTTTTATTGGTGTAACTGTGACCCAATTTTTTTTTATTTGTCGTTTACTTTTCAGTCGCCTCGATAAATTCTTTGATCTCCATCGTTTGACTTTTTCTGGTGTTGGTAGAGCTCCTCTAGAAGACATTGAAGTATTTGCGAGATCACTGTGGTTTGCAGAGTCGTCATTCTAAAAATAATTACATTTATATTTTGTGTAACAAGGGTAGTACAAGCCGCATTAGTACTTAATATAGCGTTCATTAGGCATAATGCACTCTATACCAGTTATGTTCGTATATCTTAAGGTTAGGATACTAGTATAATATAATATTTTAACGCAAATAAGGCTTAAATACTGAGAAAATGAAAGACGCTATGTAATAAAATTAAGCCACTGTGATTCAAGCAATGAGGGGTTAAGCCACAATATTTTTCTATGTACCTCCTCACAATCCGTTGGTTCGATTTCGGTTTCATTACCACTCTGCACATAATCCTTGTCAGCTATACTATCATCTGATCTGAATAGGTTTCCTGATCACTACCGTTACTATTTCCACAAGAAATCTGTAATTATCTCTTACAAGCACGTAATTTGGCGTCCGCCATATTGTAAACATTTGTGGCATGTCCCCTACAAAATTCTGTTACAGAAATAAGGTTACTAACGGCTAGTGTCGCCATCTCTTAAGCAATAGTCATATACAATACCGTGAGCGGAGCCGAAAATTTTTGTCAAAGTGTATGAGTGTTTATTGCTTCGATATAAATTGGTCGAGTGCGACATTCCGATACCAATTTTGAAGCAATAAACATAAATAAACACTTTGACAAAAATTCATGCAATTCGTCGGCTGCAAGCGGCATTTGAAGGACTATTCAACGAACAAAATTGACATTGCTTAGTAATTAATCAATTTTATCACGTCCTCTTTGAAAATAAAAATCTGTTGACGTAAAATAAATTGTTTGTCAAATTTGACATTTCTAATTTCATATTTGATTAATTTTACAGGAAGTTAAATAAATGTCACAGGAAGAGAAAAAATTTGTCATTTAAACTCCGCTAGCGGAATTGTTGCACAATTTTACGCTGATTGATGGCAAATGACATAAATACTAAATTATGATTGGTGAATAGTTAACTTGAAGGGGGTGAGTTGAATAGTCAGTATTATTATATATATTGCAGATGCCATTGTACAAATGCATTTACACACAAAAGGTGACTTTTTACGAAATGGTGGCTTGTCACCTTGTTGCCCCAAGGTCTTCAATTATCTTAGAATATACAATTCACCTGTCATCTATCAAAAAGAGACCAATGAAAATCCAGAATTTGACGTTTCTTGACCAATCAAAAAAATATCTGCGGATATATCTTCCTAGAAGGTATTCAAGTGACTATTTTAAACACGTGATTTTTATTAGAAAAAGTCAATATTAGTGTTCCGTTACTATAGAAATTGTGTAGTTTGTTGCTAGATTTACTGAAAACTAATTTGAAAAAGTAGTTTGGCTCATTGAATAGTCTCTCAAATGCCATTCTTAGTCAAAGTTATGGCGGATATTTTTGCGGTGGTATCACTACTTATGTCCATTGCGCTTGGGATTAGGACTCGTGCTAGCACACTCGTTCTAATCGAGCATAAGCGCAATGGACATTTTAGATACTACAGCAAAAATATTCAGTAATAATAGGACGAGAGGTCAAAATATTGCCGACAATAATTTTTGCGATTCAGATACGAGTTTCTGCTGCGACGAAAATAACGACGAGTGCTTGCACGAGTTGTTATTTTCTTAAGAAACAGAAACGAGACAATCTGAAGAGCAAAAATTGTCTGCAATATTTCGACCTAGAGTCCTATTCGTCTTGACCATTTAACTTTTCATTACAAAATAGTTACAGAAAAAATTGTCGCTGAAATAAAGCTCCTCGAATTATTGGCACTAAAATAATCGTTCGATTGGTATTTTATTTTTAAATTGAAGAATGCCATTGGTTGACAATGACACCAGTTAAATTGTCGACATAATTATAAGTGACTATTCAATTCACCTGTCATCTGTCAAAAAGTGACCAATGAAAATCCAGAATTCTGTTTCTTGAACAATCAAAAAGTATCAGCGGATATATCTTCCTAGAAGGTATTCAAGTGACTATTTTTAACTAATGTGATTTTTATTAGAAAAAGTCAATATTATTAGTGTTCTGTTACTAATATAAAAATTGCGTAGTTGGTTGCTAGATTTACTGAAAACTAATTTGAAAATATGGTTTGGTTCGTTAAATAGTCCCTCGAATACCATTCTTAGACAAAGTTAAGTAGATTATTTTTGTGGTGGTATCACTGCTCATGTCCATTGCGCTTGGGATTAGGACTCGTGCTAGCGCACTCGTCCTAATCGTACCAAAGCGCAATGGACATTCGTGACACCACCGCAAAAATAGTCGACATAACTTTGACTACTCATGGTATTATAAGTGAAAATATTTAGATAATTGTTTTTCAATAAAAATTTATTCTTATTTTTTTATATCAGCATGAAGGAGAAAGCCATGGAATTATTTATTCTACAGATTCGTAAATCTGAAACTTCGCTTCAAAAAATTACTTAAATCTAACTAAAATTATTTATACAAATACTAAATTAATCAAAAGTCTGCTCTCTACGTTTATGCCGTTTAAAATATTTAAGAGAATCTCTGCTTTTTTTGCTCCTCGTAAATCTTTGCCGTGTAATAAACAATTAATCCTATTTATATATCTAAATAAAACTATATCTATACTAAATTTAATAAACATATTTACATTACTTTGATGTTCTGGACAGAAGCAACTTGATATTTGTACCCGACATTTATCAAGGACTGTAATCTGTAATTGTCTTTTTACCCCATAGGAAATTATTAATAGTGGCAAGCAATCAACAATTATTTCACAAGCGCTTTTAAATGCAGCTGTAAAGTTAACTGAAGGATGTATTGGTTGTTTACCAACATACTGTTTTTTTCGAATTAATACATTTTCCGGAAACTTTTCAGTTGCACTTACCCTATCCTGACAATTCATATAGATGGAAACAAGTCTAAATATCTTTCCTGCCACAACACCGGCCACATACGCATAAGCAATGTCGCTAAAAAAGAAGATATACTTTAGTTACTAGGTAAGGGATGATATACAGGCTCGATAACATGTGGTTGGTGGAATGCTAACTCCTTACCCTGTTCAATAAAACTTTTCAATGTGCCTAGAACACCGACGGATTCATCCACCTCACAGTTTGCACCAGTGGAATGAGAAGCTATAAAATTGTTAACTAATAGTGATTTGGTTGAACGAATAAAGGAAGAACAAGTTGGATTGGTATTTCTCACTCTGTGGCTACGAATACATGAAATATAGTTCTCAAGAGGATCTTGATTTAAACTCCTTGTAGAAAAAAATTTAAATCCTTTTGCTTGGAGATTATTCCACAAGTAAGATAGACCACGTAGTGAAAAAAACCCAATTTTTTAAAGATGGTGTAATAATTTTGTTATGAGAGTTAGAAGAGCTGAAATACATAGAAGTTAAAATAGGAATACAAGAATACCAAAAATAAACGTGCTTCGACTTAGCTGTTACTGCAATTCTAAGTTCTTTACCGACAGGTGGTTGTTCCGACGTGCCATTAACACTATCAAAAAGTTTATCAAAAAACATAAGCAGTTCTGATGTATCAACTGCTTTTGGATCTATGGTACCTTCAGAGTTAGGAGGCAATTTAGAGCTATAATCGGCAACAATATTCAATAAAATAGCAACAGATTGACTTAACACTTGAGTGCAGTTCTTTACTTTCATTTTTTAAATTTTTTCTGGATAGATGTGTTTGTTGGTTAATTTGTAACAAGCGTTAAATTGACCCCTATCTCTTTGAATCTCATATACTTGTAATATATGTGACCAAGAAGCAATTTTTTCTATGCCATCAATATTTAATAAGTTATTACGAATACCTTTCATCAAATGAGGAAAATCGTATAAATGGACTATTTCAGAAGTTCCTACCAGATATCCGCAGTACTTATTTTCAATTTTCTCTTTTAAACAATATTCATTTGTATCTCATAATAAAGAATTTATGGTGGACTGATTAGTTGCTCCTTGATCACTTATAGTGCCAACTACATTGAAACCTGCAAGTTTTAATTGTAGAATGACATCCTTTAATGTTTGTTTTAAATCGTTAGCCGAAGTGGTGCCTTCACAGAAAGTAAAACAAACTGGCTGTTTCCACTTCCTGTAAATGCCCCTCGCCATAAAAACCAAAGCATGATCTGCAACTAAAACCCGTCTATGAGAACTACCATGATCCACAAAACCTTAGATAACATCTAACTTTTGATTATATTGTAACAAGCAATCCAGTGAGACAAATGTCTCATTTAAAAAAACAAAAAAGACCGTTTTTCAAATAGAACGCGTATTAAATAAAAACTGTACCCAGACCTGGAAGGTGTCAAAGTGGTTGCCTAACCGATCGACGTTTTAAGGCGCAGAGGGTCGCAGCTCCGTTTGGCTACTGAAACATTTTTATTTAACCCTTTATAGGGCAGAATTTCGAGAATGTAGAAAATGCAAATATTTTTGGAAAATCTTGTTTGTTGGGTATTAGTGTATAGCTTCATGGATATAACTTGTTTTTTTCACATCTAGTTTTCCAAAAAATGGGTGGTACATATTTGTACCACAGTACATTTAGGGAAAAAGTTGTGTGGTGGTACAAATTTATACCACTTACCAAAAACACAACAAAACTTATATTTTGCTTGAAATATTTATTTGTATCAAACAGACTTGTACATAAAACCTAAGCACTACTACAAAACAAGAAAGAAAACAAATTGTGGATAATTCTAGTAAAATATAACTGAAAATATTCAACATTTTATATAATAGAAACGAATAGGCAAATAAACATAATTCTTTTCAAATTTTGTTTATAGTCTAAATATTTTGACTATAATACTAAGTCAATGTGACATAACAGGCACACAAAAATAAAATAAACTTGTAGCATTCTATAGTGTAACTAAGATAATGTACACGTATTGTGAAAGTCACAGCCATAATAAAATGGGGGATATGAAAACTTGATCAACTTATTTACTTTTGTGAAACGGTATGAAGCACTCCAGGCAAAGGGCTACTTTACACTCAATACATAAAATGTTCGAACGTTGCTGTTTTTTGGTTGTACTGCAGAAGCAGCATCTTCTTCTGGTTCCCTTAGACGGTAGATGACTTCCAACATTACTAAGTCTGGTCGAATTTGCAATAGTAGATCTGCCTTGTGGAAAGTTGTTCTTCCTTCCTCTACCTTTCTGAGGTACAACTCCTGGTTGTTTCCTGCCAGAATAGTCGCCAATAAGTTCTGTTGCTAAAATTGAACGGAATTTTAGGTGGGACAGGGGCTTTACTTTGACTCTGCTCTCGTTTGCGGTGTTTTTATACATGATAAAGCTGTTGATGATGCAAGCGTCAAGAAGGTAATAAAATATTCGGAGCCACCACCGTCTACTTTTCCATGACAAATTATATGCCGAATGTAGTTGATCAAAGAGATCTACCCCACCCATAAAGTTGTTGTAATCTTTTATAGCCACTGGACAATTGACTAACTTCCTATTACCATCTGCTTGTGTCCTCAAAACCTCTGAGTTCTCATTCGGGTCATGAATAGTGCTGATTACGCACACGGATTTTTTTTCCTCTATCCTTCCATTTAGATATTCCAATATTTCCACAAATCAGTCCGTCAGATTCTCCCACAATCATCTTTTTATCTTCCTTGAGTTGATACTTAGGAAAATATTTCCTAGTCTGCCTAATTGTAGCACACGAGAAAATAACCTTTGATAATAGTTTTTTGGATAATTCAATCGATGAAAAAAAATTGTCAAAGAATAGACAGTAGCCTAATCCTTCAAATGCATACGTCAATTTCGTAACAATTCTCTCGCCTAAAGATACACTTTTGTCAGTATTGGTTTCTGCACCTTCGTAGACTGACATACCCAAGCAGTAGCCTGTCACAGCACATGCAATTACCCACACTTTGAACCCACGTTTAATAGGTTTCATGGGCATGTACTGTTTCAGGCTACTGCGCCCTTTGAACTTCACCATTGATTCATCAACGGATAAATAACGAGATGGTCTGAAGAGCAAACTAAACCTCTTGTTTACAAAGTTTATGAAGGGTCTCACTTTGTATAGCTTGTCGAATCCAGGTTGTCCTTTACTGGGCATCAGCTCATTATTGTTAAGATGTAGGCAACGTGTAATTTTTAGAAACCTTTTCAATGTCATTATATTCTGAATACAAGATACTTTCATATTACAATCCGAACTCCAGTACAATCTCATACTGGGTAACTTGTGGAAACCCATTATAATAAGGATGCCTAAAAAAGCTTTTAGTTCACCTGTTGTCAAACCTAAGCTAGTGTTGTTCTGAAAAGCATAGAGATTTGATTGCTCCACAACGTATTGTAAAAAGATTTTAGTTATTACACAGTAAAATATGTGAACTGGTCTGTCAAAATTTATGGAGGCAAATCGGGTAATTCCAAATGGCTGGATAAAATTATAGGACTCAAACTCTCCTGGTGTTTTAGAAGTGCGCTTCCAACTGTATGGACCAGAGTTGTCATTGTCAGATGATCCAGTACCGTCTTCTGTTTCGCTTGTACTTTCCTGAATTGGAGAAGCACCCATTTCATTTTCGTCGTCCCCAGACGATAATGCTACTTCATCATCAGGTGTTTCATTTGATGTAATATTACATGGTAAATTATCATCTGCATCGTCGTCGCCGCCAGCATCGGAATTTTCTGCCATGTCATCTGTAATACTTGCTAACAGATACTCCACATGTTGAGGGTTAGTCAAATCATATGTTTTAAGTTGATCCATCTTACGTTGAGTAAATAATAATCTGTAAATAATATTTTGCAAAAAAAAACTGCCAAAATTCCGCACTATAGATGTATAGTGGTACGTATACATACCACATCTATTTTACTCCATAAGCATAATGGTACGTAAACGTACCACTTTTTTTAGAGAATTATATTATCTTTGCTAGACTTATTTGCTGCAAAACCCTTTGCCACATGAAAACTACATAATATCAACCATCAACCCACAAAAATGCAAACAAAAAGAAAACAGGTAAATGATTTTAAATAATTTTTAAAATCTCGCCAGAATTTTGTAAACATAACCTCAAATTCCGCATTTCTCAAATTATACTAATATTTAATTATTTCCGAGTGTTTAACTATTTGTTACGATGCATGCAGTTAGTTGAGTAGTAATTGCAGCTACTGAGTTGATTTCTAGTATCACATTTTAGTACATAGAAGTAAAATTACTAATCTTACCTTTTAAACGAAGTAACACCCACTGGTACACATTTGAACCGCTTATTCATTTTGGCAACATTTATCGCGCTAAATTCAAATTATGGTACACATATGTACCAGGAACTGTTACTTTGATGGCAACAGTATATAAGGTCGACATTTAATGCATATTCAATAGCAAATTAGTCCGTAAGAGCTAGTGGTACATATTCGCACCTTTATCCTATAAAGGGTTAATACGCGTTCTATTTGAAAAACTTTCTTTTTTATTATACCTGCATCAGAATCGCCATTTAAAGCACGCCTGAGCGTGCGAATACAGGCGATTAAAGCTCGCCGAGCTTTAAAGGTTGTCAAGGAAACGACTGAATGCAACAACGGACATGGACGCGACAACAACGTAAATAATTCTCGTAACTATAGTAGCAATATTATTATGCTCTCTCGATTTATCACGACAAAAATTATCTCTAAGTTTTTAGTGCGTAATTTATTTCCAGTATTGGAGGTATAATAAAAAATAGCGTAAAGTATTCGTGGATAACTGGTCTTTAAAACACTTGCTCTATTTCGAGCACTCCGGCTACGCCGTCGTGCTCGAAAATTCGCGCGTGTTTTAAAGACCTTGTTATCCACTCATACTTTAATATACTATTTTGTGATTTCTCGAAAACCGGAAGTGTCACGTGACTGAAATTCGGTTCCTGAGCTGACATGACCATTCCAAACATATAACTTTCATAACTTTTTTCTCTATCTCTTACGGTTTGGCTGCTGAAACAGCGTCCCGGACGGACGGACGGACGGACAGACAAGTCTATTAGATAATGGATCCACATTGCAATGAAACTTCATCGAAAAGGAGAACACAATATTTATCAAGATTTTTCATTCTAGCTACCACGTGCTGCAAATGCTCGAAAATGTAATTATTAATACTACATCCAAAGAGAATTATGTTTAAACTTTTGGTTATGGTATTACGAGAGGGTAAACTGAAAACTTTTGACAAATATCTATACCTCTTACCACTTTGTTTATAGAAAGATAAAGCAAAGATTTTGTCATCTAAAGTAAATCTTCTACCTCTAGGTTTTTGCTTCTTTGTACGTTGTTACGACAAGAAAAAATTTAGTGTTGTTTCGTTTACATCTTTCAGCAAAGTAAGGGTAGTTTTGCTCTTACAAAGTAACTGCATTTGCTTCCTCATTAATAATTTCCTGGACTTCATTTTAGCAGCTGCCTTTTTCAGCTGCAGCACCTGTTTCCGTAGCATGCTCTCATTAGGGGTTAATGAAGTCTGGCGAGCTAGTCGTGTTTTCACAATTACTGGAAGTAGTCTCTTGATTATTGGTGAATCTAAAACAATATTGACAATCATTAAAAACGTAAAAACAACCTATATTTTTGTTGTAACTGTAGCTATGCCAGCAAAATGCTAAAAGAATATAATTTTTGAAAATTACAACTGCTCCTTTATGAAACAAAATACAAATTTGAAAGACTTGGCTTTAATTCGGCCCCATTGGCATATTACCACCCTCTCACTCCAGTTAACATTTTCCCTGTTTACTACTGGCAGATATGTCTGTTTTGTTTTTCCTGATAATCCATAATGCTTCAAAGTGAGATAGATACAGTTACACTAAGAGCTAATTTGTAAAAATGGGAAAAGAAAACACCACAAAAAAGTAAACTTTGAAATTTACTCTTTTTTAAGTGGATTTGAATAGTAATTTACGTTACAAGACCGGAATGTAGTGTTTTGCAGGTCGAACCAAGTAGATTCCAGGGCGAACCACAGGCTTGGAAACTTGGGAGACCTGCAAAACACTTTCCAGTCGTGTATCGTACAATATTATTTTTTACGACATCCGAGTCCATACTTTTAAACTTGCGAATTCACTTTCACAAACTCAAAAAAATGATGACTAAATCCAAACAATAACACAAACTTGATTCCAGACTAACGAAGGCATCAGCGACCGGCAATAGTATTTAACATTACAAGCCAGGTAAAACAGGTTTTACTGGCGATAGGATTGGGATGACTGGCGAGCCGTTAGGCGAGCCTGTCATATCCTTGAGCCAGTAAAAATGGTTACCTGGCGTGTATTGTTGAATGTTTTATTTGTTCCTCACTTGTAAATAACTAGAAATTTATCATTTATTCAAAATGTCAAACTGACAAGCAACTAAATTAATCAATATGATACATACTAAGGAAGACAACTCTGGCTTTGCACGCTATCATTTATCTATGAGCACGCTTGTAAAATATAACTGGCTAGCCAGTAAAAAATTTACTGGCTAGCCAGTTAAGAAACATTTTCAAGGTGAATACAGTGACTTGATAAATTGATGTTTACAAGTGAGGCACAAATAAAAGCTTTTACCGGTCCCTGATGCCCGCTTCCGATCTTGACCGGCAAAAGGTTACTTTCTGGCAAAAAAATTCTTCAGAAACCGCAAGTCTGCTTAAATAGGTCATAAGATGACCCTAGCAAAATAAATTTACCTCAAATTCAATACCTGCTGGCAACAAGTATTTCACTTTAGTGACTTCATATTCTATGCCAATTATTGCTTCTTGCCAAATTCAGGTTTGAAAATTAAAAATTTAGCCAAGTAAAATTATACCTGATGTTGTTGGTTCTTCATCGATCTCCAGAGGTGCACCAGGTAATGTCGACGTTGTTCGTATCAACTTTGCAGCTGGTTCCACCAATGTGATCTTACCTGCAGCTAAATTTAAAAACGAGTAATGTAATAGTAATTTTTCGTACACTAGCATTGGAAGAGCTGCTTTGCCGTACAATTTATTAATTAGAAAGTTACACTTTGCGGTATTCGTACGGCAAAGTGTACCTTTCTAATTAATACATTTTACAGCAAATTCAAATGAGAGGATAAATTTATTATTCCGTTTTGTATGCTAGTGTACGAAAAAATATTATAGGAAACTTGTATGAAAGTGGCTTCTCCATACTCGTCTCGAAATTCCGGACTCGGCCTAATGGCCTCTTCCGGAAACATCTCACTCGTACTGAAAAGCTTCACTTTCTATACTTGTAATGTACATTACTATTTCCGCCAATTTTATTGTACTACTAGAACTGACAAATTATTGACAAAATTTTGTTGAGCATAGTCAAACATTCCATTACATCAGCCGTTGCTGGGTAATTTACAATAAAACTGTACAGGAATAATATTCCTGGCCTAGGCAAGGAATATTGGAGTACCTACTATTTCCTAATTTTTTTAATTACTCGTATTGATCGTCTGGGAATGTTACGCTTTTCATCCTACATACACAATGTACTAAAATTGTACAACTAGTTTTGAAAGTCATACTTCTTTCATGATTTGCAGTTTGATAACGAGGCGAAGCCCAAGTTAATCAATCAAATGAATGAAAAAAAGGACTTTCAAAACTAGTTGTATATGTAGTTTTTTTGCATACTGATCTCTTGTAACTCGAAATTTAGTCGAAAAGGACTTCGGAATTGACAAGTGTCAAATTGACATTTCAATAAAATAGTTAAAAGTGTACCTTTTTCACGATTTTTGCGTTAAAAAAAGTGGATCTTTCAATACGATTTTTCATTAAAAAAAAGACGACTTTCACGAACACTATGCAAAAAATTATATTTGTTTATCTGATATGTTCTCTTACAGTGTATGTCAGCGTATGACAATTTCCGTTTTGCTGCTGCCTCGTATTTCTTTGGCAAATCATGCCGTAATAAATGCAATTCTTCCCCGGTGCCGCTTGAAGTTGATGGCAAAGAAGCATCAAACTTTGCTATTATTCCTGCAACTTTATTATTGCAGCAGTTAAGACATATACTTTTAATAGAATACCTCTCACTTTTTCTGGAGTCTCAAACTTTTCTTGCGTGGGGGTAACAAAAGCAATTTTCCGGAGTTGCATTTTCGTAAAATTCTGAAATGTGTTCGATTATCGGAATGAAAATATCTCATTTACAGTACAGATAACGTCCATTGCAAATTCAAATATTTAAGTTATTTTAGATCGCCAGTTATAAAAATTATATTAAAAATTAATTACATACCTGGTAAATTTATACTTAGTAGGTAAGGAATACCGCAACAATTTGCCCGTTGTATCTTTGCAAAACTCCGGAAAATGCGTCTCACAAACAACGTAAATATTTAAATAACGTTGTTGGACATGTAATTTTTCGTTTCCGATCCGTTGAATCCATATATTTCGAATATTTCGCTCGGTTGGAATGGAATGCCGCGGCGCTTCAATATTACCGTAGCCCGGCACACAACATGGTTTTTTCTTTGCGCCACTCATTCTTATTAATTTTATTAAATAAGGATCCAGTCCAAACAATTAACACCTCGAAGATGGAGCCCAACAAAGAGAACTTGTGCGGACTGCTGAATTTCCAGAATCGGGGAACTCCGCAGAATTCAGCTCAAGTAGTAAGCTAAGCAAGAACAGTAAAACCAAAGAGGATATATTATAAGAGAGGGAAAAGCAGCATAGGGAGACAAGGAGAATCGTGACTACAGCGCCTCTATGCGCGACTGACCGCGCGTTCATTAATTTTTTTAAATTTTGGGAACTAATAGACGATGACGTTTGATGCTGTCCCTCAATGTTGAAAGGGTCAAGATGGCTGTTAATTGGCGTATTCACATTTACTTGAAACAGGTATGAATTACTAATTTATGCTGTGCGAAAGTAATTATTTTGATATCAATATAAATCATAACTGTGTAATTTTTGTAGAATACTGGGAATTATGTAGAGAAGTCTTGGAACACGAGAACAAGCAATATTGGAACGAAAATAGGTTAAATAGGTAGGTAGGAGGAACGCTAAGCGTATTGCATGTAAAACTCTAAAAACTACATACCTTAATGATTAGTTGGTAGTCCTCCGTTTAAATTTTGAGCTACGATTTAAGTCTCTATAATATTTCCTAATAATTACGTCCAGTGCTACTTCCAATATTTTTAACACAATATCGGTATGTTCGCCACACTTAAACCACTAGGTATTAATTTTACGTAAAATGTTAAAAAGTTTATATTTTAATCTTAAAATATGTCCGTGTTCTTTCAATACACACACGGCAAAGTCATAAATGCACACTGTGTAATTTATTAAATGTTTAGAAGCATATTTTAACCTCTGTTCATCGTCTACTTCTTTAAACATTGTAAAAGTATGTAGAGGTTCTACAGAAAAACTTAACGATCCTTTGCATTGGTCACAATCGGGCAGTTCAACTTTTCTAACAAAGTAACCACACACATATGCTACAGCCTGAATATCAAAATCGGAGAAACTCACATCCTGTATTGATGGGATATCCAAATTACTTAGTTCATTCTCAAGTGTGTCGTCTATGATAACAGCTGGTTGTTGAAATTCTTGCTCTATTAAGTCCTGTAAATTTTCTAAAATACTGTTTTCATCTTTTTCGCAGTTTGATTGTTTGCTATGTGGGACGATTAAATTATTAAATACAGACGTTTTAAGTGCCGAAACAAATTGGTAACAACTAGGGCTAGTGTTTGTAGCTCCGTACTGCCGAATCATTGCAAACAAGTTCTCGATGGGATCTTGATTGAGAGAACGAGTTGCTAAGAATCTCAAGCCATCTTGTTTACATTCTCCATATTTCCTGTATTGCTTCTATATTGGAAAGCCAAGCTTTTTTGAATGGTAATGTTTGGATAACTTTGGAATAATCATTTTTATCTATAAATGTCCAGGTGTTTATTTTTGGTTTAATTAAATTCCAAAATCTTATATGCTCTGATTTTTCAGATAAACAGCATTGCAACTTTTTCCCCACGTCAGGATGCAACGAACGCCCATTAAAACTGTCGAAAAGCTTATCCAGGTCATCGGCAAATTCAGCTGTAAATATAGCTTCAGCAGGAAGTTGTTGTGGAGAATTGGATATCATCGATTCTATGACACATGCTACGGTATGACTTAATGTCTGTGCAGCTATTGATACCCTCATTTTGAATTGTGGATTTCTTTGAAGTTCAAAATAATAATCTTGAATTGTGTATAAACACTGAAATCGTTTGGTTTTGTCATATGTATAACATTTAATAATATGCTCTAATTTTGCTATTTTATTTGTTTCAAACTGTATGTTGTATTTTAATAGAGTATTTCTTGTTAATTTAAGTAAATGGGGTGGGTCAAATAAGGTGATGATCTTTTCATTATTAACAAAAATATATGGGCCCGGTCTTTCTGATGATTGTTGTAACTGATTTAGTGCTGCTCTGTTTGTAGTTCCTAAATCACAGATTGTACATACTACCCTCAGACCTATTGATTGTAAAGCCAATATAAGTTCTTTTATTATCACTTTTAAATGCGCTGTTTGTATCGTGTCTTGTGTAAAATAATAAGCAATAGGTTGTTTCCACCTTTTTCGTAGTCCAGTTATCATAAATACTAATGCATGATTAGCAATAGCATTTCGTCTTCCCAAAGAGCCAAGATCTACATACCCCACAACTTTGTCTGCAGATTTCACATACATTAATTGATCAGAAAGTTTAATTTCGTCAAAAATTAAAGTACACTATCTCCTTTGTCCATTTTTTTAACTTTTGATTTGAGGCGATTCATTAGCGCATTGTTTATCCCAGTTTCAAAGGAAAAACGTTGTAAATATTTTTGCAGTGTTACCCGTGATGGTAACTTCAAAAATTTACTTAAAAATCTATAACATTTTGGCCCTCTTTTATATAATGCCAACGCAAACACTTTATTTTTAGTTGTCCAGTTTGGACATTTTTTGGGAGCATTACGAACTTGCGACATAATAAATTCTACCCCAGCAGGATCGAGACTTGTTCCAAGAGCCTTAAACATTTCTGTATTTGCTTGATTGCATGCAGTGATTAGCTTATTTTTTGACCGAAATAGAGCTCTCTTCAAGTTGTAGAAATGTTTTTGTTGTGATCTATACAACATATACATTTTTTTCTTCTTTGGGGTTAGTTCGGCTACTCTACGCACATTTATTGAACTTAAAAGTGTCTGTTTTGGCTGTACAACTGCAGTATTACTTACTGTTTCTTGTGGATTAAATTGTGGAAAATCTTCTGTTGCAGAAGTTGACGGTTGATCACAGGAAAAGGTGTATTTGCTGGTTGATGGTTGTTGGGGCAGTTGTGAAGATGCAGATGAAGAGCAAACAGCAGTAGCGATGTCAGAAGACGTATAGCATTCTGGTATTCTGTTCGGTAATAGTCTTGATCTTAAAGAACTTGTAAATGAACTTTCTGGAAAATGGTCTTCACATATGTGTACCGTTTTGTTTGAATAAACTAATTGTCCTACGGGTAGAAATTTATTTATAGCTTCAAACCACTTTACTCTTTGTGCAACTGTTTTTGGCATTAAAAAAAGTGTCTGCTAGCATTTACAAACATAAACAGTTCGATGGGGTTTGTTTATTTGACTAAGCTAAATATTAGATACCTAAGCTGAATAATGTGTTAGCTTCTTTTAATCATTGCTTAGTACTTATGAAAATAATATAATATAAACTTACAGCTTTCGGTTAAGAATTGTTTATTTTATATTCTAATTTTCACTTAGCTATAGGTGTTATAAGAACGTTTATTAATTTGCTGAAACCAGTTTTACTATATTATAAGAATAAATTATAGTTTTGTAGCATGTGAATTTTTTTGGTTGTAAATGGTGTTTATGATGATATTAATAAAGTATTCTGCCAAAAAGATGTACCTAACTAATACACGATTCGCTGAAATGTTTCTTGATTTGTGAAGTGCATGTGTTAGGTACAGTTAGTAAGATACCAAAAAAATTTAGGAAGTGTGTGAATATGGAAGGATTACAATTTCAACATCTTTGTTGAGAAGCATTGAAGGACACAGGTTTCTCTAAACGTTTTACATTCATTTGGACGTTGGGATACTTTGGTAAAGTTTCCCGAAATAGATCTGTACGACCCTGTATAAAAATGAACGAAAAGTAAATTCATTAGGAATACCTATGGAATTTTCAAGTCGTGTATTATAGCACCATAAAAAATAGCAACTGCCAGTGTCATAGACAGTTTCATATTTTGTAGTGTTATAATACGACTCCAAAATTCTGTAAGCATTCTTTATGAATTTAATTTTTGCTGGTACTATATTTCTGAGCAGTAAAATATTTGAAATTGGCGCAATTTTTTTGTTTACGATTTTAGTTCCGCCAGTGAAGGTTGATGGCGCTAGTATCGCCTTGCCGCCAACACTTTATTAAGGACTTTTGCCTCTCGTATGTATCCTCTTTGAGTAAAACCAACATGCGCAACCGTTCAATTAATATCACGTGCGTAACAAAAGAATAGGCTGTCCTTTTTCGGCGCGCATACCTACTGCCACCTGGACTTTCTGAAATATACTACTAGCAGGGGCGCACTCGGCCTATTTGAGTGACCAGTGCCTGAAGCGCAATATTAATATTCACGGCTTCCTGGATTAATACGAGACCGAACGTCTCTATATCGGCTTGTCAAGTTGGAAAAATTTCTGTGATTTCAGCTGCGCGTATCGCTGCGCCATCTGTTGAGCGTTGTAGTAACTATTTGCATACCGGCGCCCACGGCCTTCTGGATTAGCGTGCCTGCCGGCTCTCCGGCAGGCACGCTAATCCAGAAGGCCGTGCCGGCGCCTAATTTTAATTGTCATTTGCTTAATAAATGTCATTAGTGTCAATTTCTAGCGCATTTCTAGTAAAGCATTAAAAATGCCACTAAAGAAAAAGTGTTGTGTGAAACACTGTGATTCACATTTTGGAAAATGTCTCTTTCCATAGTTTTCCTGGAAATATTGAGTTAAATTTAAAATGGAAGGAATCTCTAACTAATCATACTGGTATAACAATTTATTAATGAATTTAATTTATTCAATTTACTACACGTAAACACATACGACATACACACATAAATCACAATTTTTCTACTCTTAAGTGTAACAATACAAATATTTTCACTTCTCTGATATAGATGTTAATCGACTGACGGAGCATTCGGTTGTATGCAGCCAACATTTTGCACCTAACTGCTTCCATATAACTGAAGAAAAACAAAGATTAGTTGCAGGAGCTATACCGTTTAATGTATCTTTCTTAATATAACTTTTAGTTACCATTTTAATCTACCTATATTTTAGATTCCAAATGAACACTCCGATTATTCCACTGATTTACCACCTTTATTCGATCCTGATGAATCCTATATCTCTTACTCTTGTACATCCCAAACTTCACTTACAGCTGCAGAAATAGAGGATTTACTTTATACAAAACGATTATTAACTCAAAAATTGAAACGTGTGGAAATCAAATACAATAACTTGAAGAAAGAATTGGAAACAGAAAAGGAAAAACAAAAAGGTAATTTTGAGTGGAAATGTATAGAACAAATTCAACAAGATGCAAACGATATGGTTCCTAGAGCAATATTCTTGCTTGATCAAATTAAGAATTATAAGAAAAAGTACTTATCCCAGATGGTCAGAAGTAACCATTCGTCATTGCATTGCCTGGAGATTCCGTTCACCCAAAGGTTATGAATTTTCCAGGAATGTGCTCTTTAGATTACCTTGCAGAACAACTTTGCGAAAATATTTTGGCAATGGAAACAAGAATTTAGTCAAAAGTCGATTAATGTCAGAGATTGAAATTTTAAGTAATCCAGAAAAAGTTTGTTCTTTGGTAATAGACGATATGGTTGTCCGAGAAACAGTTTGTTATTCGAAAGCAGAAGATCGAATATTTGGCCTAGAAACTATTCCTAGAGCACTCAATAATATAGGAAATAAACCAGTTGTTGCAAATCAACTTTTATGTTTTGTCATCCATGGATTGTCAACCACGTATATTATCCCTGCAAGTTCTTACTTTCACAGGCAGTTGTATAGTAAAGATTTGTATAATCTCACATTGGGCGTTTTACAGTTACTTGCCGAATGTGGCTTTAAAGTAGTAAGGATTGTAGGTGATAATCACAAAAATCATGTAGCTTTATTTAAACATTTTAGAAATGGTAGGCTTCAGAACGTTGTCCCTCATCCATACACTCCTGGGCTTAAACTTTTTCTAAGTTTTGACTACTGTCATGCACTTAAGAACGCAAGAAATTTATTTATGCATCATGATATGGCTTCATCTTCTGGAATTATTTCAGCAAATTACTTGAAAGAGCTTTTTGAAATTCAGTCAACTTTAATAATCAAACCTATTAGATATTTGACAAAAAAACATTTATATCCGTCCAATTTAGACAAAATGAAAGTAAATTTAGCTGTCCTAATATTTTCTTTTTCCGTTACAGCATCATTGACATATCTTATTCATCATGGTGGTGAAGAGCTGAGTCATTTTCAAGATTCTGTTGCAACAATAGAATACATGGAAAACATGTACAAATTTTTCCAACTTCATGTCAGGAACAGAACACAGCACATTCAACAGAATGATGCAAATGCTGCACCATACGTTGATGTTAGCGATGCACGTCTCATTTGGTTGAATGAGGTATTTCCACAATTTGTAAATGATATCCAGTCAACATCATCACAACTAAAAATAACTGGCTTAACTAAGGAGACTGCTGAAGCTTTAATATTTACTTCAAGAAGTACTTATTTATGCATTAGATATCTATTTATTATGTTTTAACAAGGGGGTTCAGTTCTGATGCTATAGAATCACTGTTTGCCAATGTTAGACTTCGTGGTGGATGCAATGATCTCACAGACTGCAAAGCTGCTGAACATGCCATCAGGCAGATTTTGAGAACAGGTTTGATAACAAATGTCAATTATAGCAACACCATGAATAATACTTAGATTCAGTATACCAGCCATGTAATAATAGGCGAGAATGCATGCAGTGATTGCGAAACTACTGAAATTAGTATTACTTTAAGTGACAAGCAAATTGAAAAATTGGAAAACTTACATTTATTTGTGCCTGGAAATCAATCACCTTTATCTAATATTGAAGCAGCAGCTACAGCGTTTCTATGTGGTTATCTCATAAAGAAAATAGAAGAGTCTGTTGGCTGTCCACAATGTTTATTTCTCTTACGAGATAACTCTCCGGAAAAAACAAATCCCTTATTAGAATTAATTTACAATCAGGATAGAGGAAAACTAATTTATCCACATAAGGGATTTGTCGCACTCATAGAACATGTAGTGCAACTGATTGTGGAAATTCTACCAAATCTCCCGAAGGAAAATGTCACTACCATTTTAAACACAACTTTTAGAACATATCTACAAGACAATTCAATTTTTCAGTGCAAACTGCATGATAAGGTAGTTTGTAGCATAATACTTGAAAAACTAATACCTCCAATTCTCACAAATTATTGTATGTTAGAGAGTCGAAAAGTACAACAGTCCGGACCCAAAAAAAGAATGCTCTTAAAATTAAATTGATTTAAATATTTTGCTTGGGTGCTCCTACTTTTTAATGTTATCATTTCTGATTAATGCTAAATATCTTCCAGCTTCCAGTTGTATTCTGCAAACCACATCCAGTTCATTGAGAAAAGACATAAAGGCTCTTTTCAGGGCCACAATTGTTTATAAAAAGAATTTCTCAACAAAACGTAAAATTTTCTTTGCATAATAGTTTTTATAAAATTTTTAGATGTTGAAAATTTTTTTTTGTAAAATCGTATTAAAATATGGTCATTTATGCATTAATTTCCGGGCGTAAATAGTGCCGTTTGCGCCCTAAGGCCTAAAAATAATTTGCGGGCGTAAATAATGCCTTTTGCGCCCTAAGGCCTAAAAAACCAGCATCACATTGGCAACCAACAACAATTTGATTTTTGAGAACGAATCGTGCCATTTATTTTTCAAAGCTTTATGGTGGATTTTACAAAAAATCTTGTTTGCATTTCGGGCGTGAACGGCGATTTTGGCCCTTTGGCGTTTTATAATCCTTCGGCCCTTCGGGCCTCTGGCTTATAATTCCGCCGCGGGCCAAAATCGCCTCCTTCACGCCCTTAATACAAAAATAGCTATTTTGTGTACTGGTCTAGTAACAATTATCTATCAGCTTAGCAACAAGTCCGGTAGGTACCTATGTTTTTATGCCCCAGGCTGGTAGCACTGAACGACGCCCTTGATGATGTCCGACAGGTATTCTAAAACAAACTTTTACACAATTTGTGAAGTTTAAATAAAAAATGCGTCTATGTTTACTAATATTATTTATTACCATAAAAATGAGTCGTACAGTTATTAATAGAATGGGTATTGGCCTTTTTGGTTATTAAACAATTATTCAAAATGGTTCTTGTTCTTGTTCAGTATAAAAAAAAATATACCACACACAACCATTATTCACATTTATGACCTCGTTAGTTCACATATCTTGCCCTGACAGGCCTGACCATTATAAAATAGTTCGATTATAGATGCTTAGCTACCGACCTAATGTTGTAAATAAATGGAAATGTAAAATTTTCATGAATAGGTAGTGTCAATACTGGTTATAACTAAGTATACAAACCAATAGCATATGAAGTAGATATTTTGGATGTTAACCAAGCAGTACCTAATATAGTAATATAGGTAATATATTAGGTACTCTGTGACATTACTGAAATTAATCAGATTTGCATTATACAGATCACTTTGTTGATTGAATTTACTTTTCCCTTTTTAATTTTCATAACTACAGTCAGTTTATTTGAAACTAAGTAGTAGAGTTGTAAAAATGGTTTTCTTTTTCAAATAGAAAACCAGTTTTTTTTCATGAAATGAAACCAAGAGTGTTTTTTTTTACTAAAGGAGTATAAGTAACTACTACAGGCCTCTTCGAACGGGACCCATAACAAATTAGGTGGGAAGCACAATGGACCAATAGGTCTCAGTGCAGCTAACAACCAGCACCACCAGACGAAGCTTTTCAAGTTAACCATCATGGTCATGGTGAATAAAAACCAAAGTTTGAAGCAGTGCATGTGCGTCACAGGTTATATAATAGAAAAAGAAATTATTGATTACATGATATAAGTATAGTTTTTAAAGCAATGAGATCAGGTTTATTATATATTATATAAGTCACTAAAGTACCAGTCCCTGAAACGCTGAACTGATTTGTTTTTAATTTCCGATGGTACATAATTATAAATTCTCTCAATATTGTGAGAGAAGGACCTTTCAAAAAAAGCAGATTTGTGAAGAAATCCTTTTTTCTAATGTTAATATGTACGTCAGATCTAAAGGGAATTTCACTGTAGAGATAGGGAGGTGTTTTTGTAATAAGCTTATGAAAGGGTACAGCTGCATGTAGTATTCTCCGATTTGGCACTTCACTTCTTGTAATTTATATGGTATGTGATCATAGTTTCTCAAACATAACGCGAAAACAAGAATTTTGAACTCTTTGTATTCTATTTTTATCTAAGAAATCCAAACAGGGACTGTAGATTACATCACAATAGGGGAGACGAGGGTATTAATGGACAAGGGGGGTAATTGTGTACAAACAATTTGATTTTTTGGAAAACTGTTGGCTTCCAGTACATGAAATTTTGTGTGTAGATCCTATTGCTTATACTGTTTACAATGGTGAGTAAAAAATACGTATATTTGTAAATGTTAATTTAAAAAAATTGTATATATGCTTTTAATATTTTATTGTCCAGTATTACCCCCAGGGGGTTATTGTAGACGGGCCCTGTACCTCTTAAACTAAGTGACGATTCAAAGTGAGGATAATTGTGGACATAAAGCAATCTGCCATAATTGAAATGCTTCTGATTTCATTTGAAAATAATTATACAGGGTGCCCGAATTTCGTAGGGACAACATGGGTAACTTTTGTATTTGAAGAGATAGAGAGATGGTTAAATTAGCAAAAAGGTGCAGGTTTGAGAGCTCATTAAGAATCCATCTTCAAATTTTACTTGTCATGGCCCACTTGCCTAAAATTTAAAAAAAGCGAAATCTCCTCATTTCTTTTATATGCCGTAACTTTTTTGTTGTTATATTGAGATGCAATTTGAACTAATTTGCATGGTAATTTAAATACATTTATTGGAACTTAATAAAACCAATTTTATTTGTGCAAATTTTTAGTAATCTAACTTAACCTCAAAATTTTAAATTGGTACCGTGCAATTTTTTTTTGGCCCTTCTAAGAGAGGATTTTTTTCTGAATGCAATGGTTACATGATGCATTACATGATATGGAAACTTCTTCAAACTTTTGAAAAACTGAGCTTATTCGTTTTACAAGCAGAAATCACTAGTGCCATGATCACAATAACTTTGTTTTTTGTTTATCACGTTATCTGTGAAATTATGTTTCGAAACAAAAAGCACGCTTATTATCATACGTGCCTTCCAGTAGTGTAAGTGTGTTCCGTATGTTTGACGTGTAAGTTCTACGTTCTTGTAGCACTTGATATAAGCACAAAATGCATCATATTTTCAAAATTTTCCGTTATAAGTTGAAGTAATAACACTCACACTACTGACAGGCACGTATGATGATAAGCCTGCTTTTTGTTTCGAAACATAATTTCACAGATAACATGATAAACAAAAAACAAAGTTATTGTGATCATGGCACTAGTGATTTCTGCCTGTAAAACGAATAAGCTCAGTTTTTCAAAATTTTGAAGAAGTTTCCATATCATGTAATACATCATTACATTCAGAAATAAATCCTCTCTTAAAAGGGCCAAAAAAAATTGTACGGTACCAATTTAAAATTTTGAGGTTAGGTTAGATTACTAAAAATTTGCACAAATAAAATTGATTTTATTAAGTGCCAATAAATGTATTTAAATTACCATGCAAATTAGTTCAAATCGCATCTCAATATCTTAAGTAACAAAAAAGTTACGGCATATAAAAGAAATTAGGAGATTTTGTTTTTTTTTAATTTTAGAGAAGTGGGCCATGACAAGTAAAATTTGAAGATGGATTCTTAATGAGCCCTCAAACTTGCACCTTTTTGCTAATTTAACCATCTCTCTATCTCTTCAAATACAAAAGTTACCCATGTTGTCCCTACGAAATTCGGGCACCCTGTATTTAACGAAGTTCTAAAAGGGTGAAGTTTGAATCGAACCAAATTCGCCTCGAAATTCAAATGTATTGATAAAAAAGAACGTGATTTATTTAGAAAAGGAACATAAGAAACATAAATTCTTAAAAATAATGCAAATAAAGATACAATAAACTCAAAAATACATTGTTACAGAATGATATAAATGAAGAAACCCGTTTCATGTGGGGCATTTTAAGGTTTAATGTTAAGGCACAAAATGTTCATTCACAAAGCTGGGCAAAAGTATGTCGGCCTCTATTAACCTTTGGCTCTGACAGCACAGTAACAATTTGTTTTTGGTTCACATCATTGTTAATGTCAGGTTCCACAGGAAATACGAAGACATTTTGTTTTTCATTATAAATCCGCATGCAAGATACCTGATAGAAGCCATTATCGACAGCTAATACTTTCCCAACAAATCTTTTCTTCGTCTCTTTTTCGTGTTAGAATTATAGATAAACTTTGTCACTACATAGCTCTACTGGCACATTCAACAAGATCTCAGAACTGTCAACATTTAGTTCCTTATCGTCATTTATGTCGTTGTTGTCATCATTTGTGGGATTATCTGAAATCTTTCGAGCAACCACCTCATCTTCAGAACTATCAAATTCTTCTTGTTCAAACTCACTTTCTAGAATCATTTCTTGAGCTGATTCTGAAGACGAAGATGATGAATACTTTCTCTTCTGCACTTTGTGTCTATTGACTTTTCTTGTCGCAGTGGACGGCTTCAGCTTTATACCTTTTACAGCGTTATTCTTTGCTGCATCTTCCCTTTCTTTAAGAATAGTCAGAGCTTGTTTAGATGTCAGTATATCTCCAACTTCTTTGGAGAGCTTCTTCCTGGGAGCTGCCCCCTCAGCTCTTTTGGTGACATTCTCCGATAGTTTTCGATGAATAAAGGCCCCCATTCCATTTGTTGGATTGTTCGTTCTTTCCATACTAGGTCCTGCTGTTTCTTCTGGAGCCAGTGACTGTAATGTGTGATTGTTTTCTTTGTCTCCTCGATTGAATCGTTCTAATTTTCGTACATCGTAGGCTTCTTGGGGAAAACTAGAAAAATCTACCGGGAATATTCCCGTCGATCTGAAACCCGAAATTAAATATTCTGGTTTAAAAGAATTCCCCCATATCACTTTGAGAAATTTAGAGAAATCTTCGTTCGGTAGTAATCTGCCTGGAAAATCTCTATTGAAACGTAGCATATTGTTGTTCCAGGCAACTTTTATAGGCTTAAAAACACACTTGTCAAGAGGTTGGATGTGGTGAGTAACATTTGGTGGAAATTTTATTAATATAACACCACTTTCGACTGCCATTTTGGACAAAGCATAGCTCGTATGCACAGCGGCTCCGTCGAATAACAAAACCACTCTACGGCCGTTTCTTTCCTGTAGCGTCTTCACAAATATTAAAAAAACGTCTCTGAACCATTTGAAGAAAATCTCTCCTTCCATCCACCCCTTTTTGAAGCTGTATAGGCAGTCCCTGTATAATCGTCTTTATGTATCCAGCTCTGCCACACGTAAGTACCTTTAAAAATAATAAAGGGGGGGAGCTTCTCCCCAACAGCATTACCACAAGCTAAAACCGTAGTACTTTTCTTTCCTGAACCGGCTATATTTTTGGATACTCTCTTCTGACCTTTCGGCGCTATCAACTTAACATCTTTGGGGTCGTGTGAAAAGGCAGTCTCGTCGCAGTTAAATACTAGGTTTCCATTTTCCGGACCTATTTTCTCTTTCTTAAAAACATTATCAAGCTTTTCGTACCAATTTCTTATGGTGTACAGGTCGAAGCCTCTCAACCGCAAGACGCTCATGCTCTCTTCCTTTCTTATGGATAACTCGGGGTGTCGTCTCATAAACCCTTCATACCATTCCCTTCCCGGTACAGAATCCCCTCTCCAAGCAATATTATTGCCCTTACAATATTCCCCAGCGAAAGTCAGCAGTTCGCTTTTTGTCAGTCCAAATCCATACTTTCCAGACTCATACAGGTATTTCGCTAGGACGCCTTCTTCTATTGTAGACAAAATGGTTTTTCGACCAGCTCCTATTTCTAAAGATTGCAAGTTTTCCACGTTTTTATATTTACCAAGAGTTGACTTGGGAATGTCATATCTTTCGGATACATCTCGAAGAGTGCTGCCTCTTCTCACCTCTTGCAATGCTATTCGTAAAATTTTTGGGTTGTAAATAACCCTTTTGTTCTTAGATTTGTACGTTCTTGGCATTTCTGAAATTAAAGCAAGTCAAGTAGGTATGTGCACTATTACAAACACAAATTGTTGCAGTGTGTCCACTATTTCACACATACTTGACTTTTCTCGGGGTAATAGTGGACACGATTCTGTGTGAACACGGCTTAGTAAATGTAAACGAATTTTATTCAAAACATAACCTCAACATTCCTAATCTTGGCAAAATAATTCCATCGTCTCTAAAATAAGTTCGTATCTCGTTATAACCGTTGTTAAGAGAAAAAGCGCCAACTTAGACCCTAAATTCAAAAGCAGTAATATGTTAAACTGGTGTTGTGGACCTTGAAAAGAATTCTTACCGGCAAAATCGAACTGGCATGGCAGTCGGCAGGTCAAACACTACAGTGACTGTTGCACTACTTTGCCCCGGCGGAGCGGGAAATTACAATTTTTTATAAGCGAAATCCACTATTACCCCTGTCCACTATTAGCCGCTTGTCCCCTAATCAAAATTCGAAAGTACCAAAGATTTGCAGAGCACAGTTCTCATAGTTTTATTTAAAAAATGTTTGTTTTTATAAATAAGTCTTAATTTACTATAAGCTTTTTTGATAACAGCAGACATGAGCTCCTTGAATCTCAAGGAAGTGTCCTAGTTTAATGGAGAGTTACTGATTTGTATATTTCGACGATTGATGTTTCACGAAGTGTGTTCTTACCAAATAGCATTACCATTGATTTCGATCGATTTAGTATTAAAAGGTGTATTTCAGAATTGTGCATCAACCTACTTAGGTGTTCATTTATTTCGTTATTAGAAATTTGAATATTCTTGGGATCAAATGATTACAGAAGTTGCGTATCATCAGCATACTGATAAAATTTGAATTGGAAATCGTGGTGAAATGCTCAGACACCGAAATTTCTGAAAGTATGTAAAGTTGGCATGCTTTTAGGAACTGATATATCTATTACACAAAAAAATAAACTGTGATCACTAGGATGATGCATAGGTATTACTCAACAATCATGTATGCTTAGCTTTAGAAATAACAATAAGATCAATAAGGCTTCGACATTTTTCAGTAATTCTAGTGGGTTCATTAATTATTTGCTTTAGATTTAGTGGATAGAATTTGAGTAAAATTTTAAATGAAGTTATCTACTACCATCATGTTGA
The DNA here is from genome assembly GCA_940337035.1 of Agriotes lineatus. Taxonomy (NCBI): domain Eukaryota; kingdom Metazoa; phylum Arthropoda; class Insecta; order Coleoptera; family Elateridae; genus Agriotes; species Agriotes lineatus. The sequence goes on along the minus strand of CALNHX010000433.1, from coordinate 207,289 downwards.
TATTAAAATCTCCTAAGCACACTACATAATCAACAGTAGGAATTGCTTGAGTTAAAGAATCCTCTAATTCATTTAGAAATTCGGTACAACTATATTCTTGTCGTCTGTACACCAGCCCTATTGCTACAACGTACTTATTAATTTTACATTTAATCCAATGCTGCTCAGAAGCTAAGTTGTTATTTGTAATCAATATTGAAGTAACTGTAAAGTTATTTTTAATATATATACCTACTCCACCTCCCCAAGTATCTGTAACACAATCAGTTCGTAAAAAAGTAAAACCATTAATGTTAATTACAGCATTTTCAATATCGGGGGACGGCCAGGTTTCAGAAACTGCCACAATATCATGATCGGAACCTAAAACATATTGTTTAAAATCATTGAATTTATTTGTAAGAGAATGAATATTAACACGTGCAATATTTAAAAAATGTATGATAATATTTAGTATCAGTAGTTCAAAATTTGAGCCAAGGTAATCTGTACAATGCAACTGCTCCAAACGATAGGAAAAATTTAAATGTTAAAGTTTACAATGTAAATAAAATTCGATCTTAAAAAGTGCATCAGTGGTAACCCTCAAACAATTAATAAAACGAAAAATAATGCACAGAAAAAGAGTTTAAGTAACTAATTCGAAATATTTTCATAATCAGCAGTAGTCAATACCACACGAGTTTTATTATTATACTTAATAAAAATAGTTCCATGAGATATCCAAACATTACGATAGCTAAATTTTTCAACAGCCTTTTTCCACAGTTCTAATCGAGCTTGTGCCAAGTCCTCACGAATGACGATGCCCGTTCATTTTAGCCTCTTCTTATCTTGCCATACAGCTCTTCTGTACCGATAACTTATAAACTTAACTATTACCGAACGTGGTTTCATTAAACGGCTATCGCTTGATACAGACCACTTCTTCAATATTTTCATATGACGCTTCCTGGATGCCAAAAATACGGACACAATTCCTACGAGAATATTGTTCCAACTGCTCAACCCTAGCTTTTATCTTTCGTTTTCTTCTAACAAGGCGGCATTACTTTTTTGAAGAGTAGATATTTGTTCACTGGATCGTTGCATAAAGGCACTCACAACCTTATCAACATATCATGCACTGGTACATTTCAACATTTGTTACTTTATTTTAATTATTACATTTTTGAGTTACTATTTTCACAAAAACCAAATTTATTTAAAAATTAAATACTTTGAGCAATATCCTTCATGTAAAATTTCGACTCATGCTGAGTAACAGATTTTTGAGACATTTTTCTTTGGCGCAATAGTGTTAAGTTATCATCTACTGGTACCACTACCTTAATGGTAAAACATCAAATAAATTTCTAAATTTTTTTCAAACTCATCTTTTTCAATAATTTTAAAACATGCACAAATGTAGTAGCAAACCTTACAAAGCAATTTTTGTACTTACACTCTTATAAACTGGTATTAATCGGTGTCTAAATCTATTCTTTCCAAGAACACTTGCTCGAATTTGTAGGTTATATACAAGAATGTCTTGAATGTTCTTTGAAATATGTACTTTTTGCTGGCTATACAATCATTTTTAACATTAAGTAGCCTTAACAACACTATATAGGTGGTGACTGCATACACAAACGTGAAATTAAAAAAGTCGATTAATTAGTAATATGGATTTACAACAATATTAACTATTGAGTCTGATAAACTGATAAATACCTAGTACCTATAATGGCTTAATAATATAAAAACAACTTTAAGAATTCGCATCCGGGCAGTAATGCAATATTTTCAAGTAGATATTCATAATAAGTGCTTTCCATTTGCTTGCCAAAATACACCCAACTGTGCAAGTGCGAATTACTCTGTGCTGATCTACATGTTTGCCAAATGGAACGGACCTATTTGTATCGAAAATAATATGTCAAAGTATAAACTACCCCTACCTAACCTTAAACGTCATTACTTCGTAGCGGTTAATTTTTAATTAAAATAAATTAGATTCAGGGTATAACGGTGGGGTATAAAATGAACCAGTACGTAATAGTAAGTTTAATATTAAAAAATTGAGAACCAAACTAATCATCAATACCACATTTATTCTACAGGAACTATTAAGTTATACTTTATCAGACACTTCAAGTAGTAGTTCTGATGAAGATGTGTTTATACACGAACGAAGGCCAAAGAAACGACAAAAAATAATCAAAATGCAAGGATATGTTGAGTGTATTGTACCAATGTACTCAAATAAAACATTTCAAGCACATTATAGGATGAACACATTATAGGATGAATCGAAGTACAGCATATATATTAATTGGTAAATTGCTCTATGGTTAAAAGGGCTATAATATAATGTCTTACTGTGAAATATGATGGTTTTAGATCGCCTTATGAGAAGTGAATATGTTCCGGTATCTGAAAGTGGTAGGCCTAACATTTCAGCAGAAAAGTCTGTTTTATTGACTTTATGGTATTTAGGCAACCGTGAAAGTTTTCGTCAAATTTCTGACCGTTTCGATGTGTCTTTGAGTTCAGCCTACCGTTGTTTAGTACGAGTGATAGACTATATCTTGAGTATTAGAAGAGAATATATAAAATGGCCAACTCAAAGAGAAGCAGAGATAATTTCAAATAAATTTAATAGAAAACATGGCATTGATAATGTAGTTGGTTCTATTGACGGTTGTCATGTGAAGATAAACCGTCCACGGAATGATCAAGATTCTTATATAAACAGAAAAGCCTTTCAGAGTGTCTTGATACAAGGTATTGTTGACACGAGAAAACTTTTCCTTGACGTGTATTGTGGTGAACCAGGGTCCCTCCATGATGCCAGACTACTTAGAAAATCAGCTATTTATCATAATGCAGAAAACTTGGAATATTTTGGAAAAAAAATTCTTGTAGGGGATTCTGCTTACCCATCTTTACCATGGCTTGTACCACCATTTAAAGATAATGGTGCATTAAGTAATAATCACAGAATCTTCAATTATAGACACTCTGGAACTCGCATCGTAGTAGAACATGCATATGGTCTATTAAAAGGTCGATTCAGAAGACTGCTACATTTTGAAAATATAAACATTGTATTTATTGTAAAATGCATTATGGCATCATGTGTATTGCATAATATGTGCATTTTACAAAATGACACAGCCACTATTGAAGTACCTGATATAAGCGACGATTTACAGAGTGAACCATGTTCAGTAGTCACCATGTTATCTAGAAGAGATGGTCATCGAGAGGAACTGTTTAGGCGAATGTTTGCTCATCATTAATATTGCTATTGTAATTGTAAGTTAAGTTACGATAACTTGAAAAAATAATACAACAATGTTGAAAATCAAACAAGTATTTATTTCTCTTGAAACAAAACAATCTTAAACTCTCAATTTCTAAACTAAACAAATATTGTTTACAGACTAATCAGTCTCTTTTAAAATAAACTTTAATAATAACGTTAAACAACAGTGATTAATTAGTTAATTCACTGCTTATCTAATATTTTTGATAATAATTCAATCTTTTTTCCTTCCAATGCACACTTTTCTCGATGTCTTTCGTCACGTCTTTTGTATTCTTCTTTTTTAATAACTATCAAAGTCTTCAAATCAGAACTTTCTTGATTAGCACGTTTACGCTTTGGTTTTTCCAAAGTCAATGCTGCTTCTGAAAAGACTATAAAACTCGTTTTTAAAGCATTCTGAATTAGATCTATTTATTCATTACCTTGTTTAGTTTCCTGAATAGTTGTGGAAGCTGTAATTTCAGTCTCTTCGCTTGCTCTAATGTATGGGAACATTTGTTACTTGGTTTGCTACCCAATAAAAGATCCATTTGTTCGAAAAAATTAAACCGTGCAGGACCCCTTTCAGTTTTAGTTTTATGATCTTTACATACTTTATAACTTCTAATAAGGCTTTTCCATTTTGCTTGACACTGCTCAGCATTGACTGTAAAACCGTTGCTGCATAAATCATTAGCAACCTGTTCAAATACCCCCTTTTTTTTCTTGGGATGATTTAGAGAATCCATATGTACTTCCATTGAGTTTAGTAAACATAGAGTTTCCTCATATGACCAACATTTTTTATTATTAGTATGTTCTTGATTTGTTTCTTCAACATACGAATTAGTGGTATCATCATCGTGTAATTGATTGACATAATCGGGTTCGTATATATCATCTTCAACAGTTTCGACTTCTTGTTCACAATGAGGCACTGCGGGGTTTTTATTATTTGCGTGGGTGGCTCGAGCGTGAAATAGTAATGCTTCAGCAAAATTGAGATCTACAAGTTCGTGAAAGGTACTTTTAGCCTAGCTTTAGTTCAGGAAATTATTATAACTCACCTGCTTCAGCCTTTTCATAATCTTCACAACTAACTTGTAGTGTATATGTTTCATTATTCACTGCGTCCTGTATAGTCAACGTTGTTGTAGGTTTGAAAGACATAATAACTTTTATTGTATTTGCGGGAGTCAAAATTCAAATCAAAATAACCAAATATAACCTCAAAACTGACAGGAACGTTATGCTCCGAAAAAAAGGTAGGTGTAATAGGGGAAAGGGGGAAGAAGTTTTTGAGCTCCTCAGGCCGTTCTACTACGTTTCAAATGGAACACCTATTGTTACCCGCGTACTGTTCTTAGTAACTCGGAACTGCTCCAGTTGACAAATGGAAAACGCCTAATATGCAGCCTGAATTGCGCGTAAGACAGCGCCTCTACAATCACAGAAATAATGCCTGGAACTACAAACGCGCCAAGCCGTAATTGAGACGTTCGGTCTCGTATTAATCCAGAGCAGCCGTTAATAAGTACACCGTGCCGACCAATTATAAAAAGGAGGTGGAGTTTAGTGATGGCGCCGAATTCAAAAAAAGATAATATACGTATAGTAGTACACAAACATTTAAATTATGTTCCGTTTGATACAAAAATCGGAGAAATTATCAAAGAGATCGTAAAGCTTATAAAGCAAAAATATGAAATATCTAAAAATTATGCATTTATTAATGTATTTAATATAAAAACATGTAAAAAATGATAATTGAAATACTTTGAAGTGCTTTACGTTATCCCTTCTATACATACCCCAAATTTGACATATGCATATGGGAATTTTGGAAGACATACGTTTTTCGACATTTTCTATGCTAGTATACGGTTTTAAAAACTGAGATTAAACAACTAGTACATAGGTACTTAAATCATGGAAAATGTTACAATGTCTTAACAAAAGAGTTCAATTTATAGACGAACTGTCGTTACTTGAAAGCTGCTTGTTTTTAGAAAAGTATGTATTAATTGTATGAAACCAACTTAGACATGACTTACACTATCCATGATGTACTTACTTGATTTAAAATAGATTTCCTATTTACTTCGATACGAAGTATTGAAATTCCCTCATATCGAAAACCACTCTGAGTCAAATATCTCTAAAATTCGTGCCAACCGACTAATGAACCCACTATATCAAATCTCCGTCTCGGCGGTGCGGATCTTTTGGTGAAGATCCCAGCCCACTAGATCAATCCCCCGTATTGGGGGGTGCCTAAACGTGCTGTGCGGGGGATGTATGTTCGTATGTGTACACGATTCCGGTCGCCAGGAACCTTCCTGAAGTCTTGAATCGTTTTATACGATAGGTCCTCCGAAAATGAAGGCAACATCTACTTTTGAGCTATGGTCGTCGGCAAAAAAAATTTTTTTTGTTTTTTTTTTTATAAATAATTGGTTCATAGCATTTCATTGTCTTAGCGAAACGGAGTGATGCTGAGTATCGAAGTATTCTTGGAAAGCACGGAAGGGCGCTTTTCTTGGGTGGGGGGTACCGTATATTTTTTGTTGGAATACTATACCAGTATTATCGTACTAAGACGTTTTTTGGGTTGCCTAGCTTCCAGTGTTGTCCTCATAAATTTTGTAAATATTTCCAATGGTGTGCTTATCTAAAATATTCTGCAAATGTTTCACTGTTAAAATTTCAAGTTTCCTTAATTTACATTGAATTTTTTAGGATGATTGACACTGTTCAGATTTTATATTATTAGAATTTCATATTTCAATATTTCAAATTGATAACAAGAGGTTAAAATTGGGTAAATATACAAGTTTAATTATTAGTGTTTACAATAAAATTTAAGTTAGTATGATTGCACGGCGAAATCTAAAATTTCAGTTAAATGACAGCTTTGCCTTCCCATAAACTACAAATAAACAAACATTTACACTAAAGTAAGTTTATTTTTTAAATTGAATGCTGACAAATTGAACATCCACTACATATTGTTAAATAGATTAACATTTGTGATAATCATAAAAAAACTGATACAATGGTCTCATAAAATTCTAAATAATTAGAGGATTCCCCTTAGAATCTGAAATGTATTCCCATTTTTTATGTATTTATGAGCATTAATAAATTAACATACAGTTAGCACGTGAATGCTTACATTGATAAAATTGGGAAGCAATGAATTAACAATTTGTGATATGTATAGAAGGGATAACGTAAAGCACTAACACCCGTATTCATAGTCGTTCGCCAGCGGATCGCCGGCGACTCGCCAGAGATTCGTTATGAATAGTATGTTGGCGGCACTGTACGTCTATGTCAAATTCGAGGTGATCAGGTTAGGTTTTCAGTCAGTTTTGACAGAAACTGACACAAAATCTAACCTGCAATGATTTGCGTATGAATATCCCTAGCCTAGATGCTTCAAAGAAAACTTCAGTACAGCAACTGTAATTATAGACTGCTTTGCAGTTTTTGTAGAAAAACCGATGAATTTACAAGCAGCAGCTAAAACATGGTCAAACTATAAGCATCACCACACTCTAAAATTCCTAATAGGAATTACGCCTCAAGGAGTAATTTGTTACATTTCAAATGCATATGGAGGCAGAGCAAGTGACAAGTTTATTACAGAAGTTTTTTAAATAATTTGATACCTGGTGATTTAGTTTTAGCAGACAGAGGTTTTTTAATTAAAGATTCAGTCGAATTATGTTGTGCGAAAGTTATTACGCCAGCATTTAAAAGAGGTAAAAAACAACTTTCTGCCAAAGACTTTGAAGATACTCGCAAACTAGCTAATGTGAGAATTCACGTGGAGCGTGTAATTGGCACTTTAAAGCAAAAGTACACAATTTTAAGTGATACATTACCACTCCAAATTGCAAAAAAAAATGTGAAGATGATTTCTCTTTCATTGATAAAATTGTAGTGGTTTGCTGCAGTCTTATTAATTTAGGTCCACCCATAATACCATTACAATAAATAATTGTGCAAAAAAAATTCTATTGTTCAAGTTCTAGAGCCCAATTTTTAACAGCAACGACGACAACTTTCTTTGTGACATGTGGAATAGGCCTCCTGGGGATACCACATAAAAAAACACGACGTCAACTCTACCTCATGGTGGTGTGGAAAAGAGTGCACAGTACGTGCTTCATAAGCATCTTTTAAAATGTTTTAAGTGTGTTCTAAGATTCATATTTGTCCTATTTTAATATAGAAATAATCTTTTTGTAACCATTATACATTTTATGAATAAATTTACTAAATGTGTTTGAATTTAAATTGTTTTTAAATAAATTTTGATTATAAAATGTTATTTCATGTTATCAAATCTATTTTTTATTAATAGTTAAAGTTAATTAAAGTGATAAATAAATCGATTAAAACATTTATCTGGTTTTATATTATATTCAAATACCAATATAATACAAAATACAATTACTTTAACTTCTACTACATAAAGGGCAATGCCATTCAGTATTAGGTACAGATGTTAAACCAACACAAATCAAATGAAACCATTCCACGGAACAGTGCAAATTACAGCAAGCAATCATAGGCGTTCCATTATCAGGACCCTTACACAAACAATATATACTGTTATCTACGAGAACAGTGGTCCTTGTTTTCGTATTAGGCGTACTACTTTTATTAGAAAACAGTGAAGTTGTACCATTATTAACATTTAATGACTTTTTCAATACATTCCAATCTGTATTTGCTGCAGCGTCCTCAACTGCTTTATGTGTGAAATATTTACCGAGAAGTTCTGGCATAATCACATTATTAAAAAACTTCATAGCAATAGCACTTTCTTTTTCCCAAAATGCCTCATTGAAATGTATTCTTTCACAGATAAAATTTTTACTACATACCACAAAATCACAGAAATTAACTCCAGTAATAGCGAGTTGCATTTGTATCTGGTACCTAGTAGTAGCCATGGTTATGATCTAATTTAAATTCTTCGTCCTGTTTTTGTACACCTGCACGTTTTAGAACATTTAGGTCATCTATGCCAATGTCCTTTGCGCAATAGGGGCACTTAATTTCGACAACTCCCATTTCACAACAATCGCAAAACACCAATCCATCCGGAGAAGCCCCAAACTGTGGGTACTGTGGGTTTAGACACAGAACTATTGTTTTGCTACCAAAATGTATGTGTGTTTTCTCCATCTTGTTAGTGTAAGCTTGGAGGGCTTTCTTCTCATGTTCACAACCATAAACTGTAGCGGTTGTCGTAAAGCGAGTTGCTAACGGATAACATACTGAACGTATCAAGGACAGAGATGGTTTTTCCAATTTGGTTCTGCAAACGCCTTTAAATTTTGAAGCCGTAATTCGACCAGCTCTGTATTGGTACCACGCAGCAGAATTTGCTTGTTCATTAGTATCTTTTTCTATTTTGCTGCATTCCTCGATGGATATGCTCATATCTAACTCGGAACCTAAAATACAACATTTTTAGGTACCTAGCTTCATTCTTACGTATTAAAACTTGTTAACACTTACCAATTTTTTGTTATCTTGTTGCAGTATTCTTGTACTTTTTCCTCAATTCATCTGAACAATGAATACAGACATGATTTACGCTTACCTTTCCAAAGGGTGACAGAGGTGGACATATTTTGAAAATACTTGAGCTGCATTTCAGCTCGTCAATGGTTTGAAACTCGATATATGACTGACGGTCCTCAGATACCGCAAAAAAATGGATACACTGGCTCTTTGTGGATAGCCACTTTATCGCTGACCTGATGAGGTAATGGAAATAATGTACGAAAGAATGTAATAAATATCGGTCCTTTGTCAAGTGATTCTGAATGTGCATGGGTGCTGACATTGCGGAAACTGATCAATTAACTAAAGAATTATTACTAAAACAAAATTATTAATTGGCTTTAATTGGTAATTTACTTTTTTCCTTTAAATGTGTTTTGGCAAAACCCAGGGGAGTTCTTGATCGAGTATGGTGCTCGAGCAATGGGCATGATGTCCTCTGTGATTATTCGGTGCCTTACTTCAGAAGTACTTCCTAAGCTACATCCTGGCAACATACAAATATCTTTATACTCCCATATTAGCTGTTGTAACTGTCCTGCCACATTTCTATCTAAATGTTTTAACTCTATCCAGTCATTGTCCTCATCTCGAATGGTTTCTTGCACACTAAAGACGGTATCATTCGATTTTTCATTAATTGGCTGGACAACTTCCCTTCTTCCTATAACTGTTTTTGGCTGCAATGTTATCGGCGTCGATGTTCTATTCATTAACCGTACAGGAAGTTCTATTCGATTATCTGTTTCTGTTAATACCCGAGCTGCAAGAACACCTTGAACTCTTATTTCGATGGGTTCTATAAGAATATCACTTTTTTCTGAAATATAACTTTTGCACATACCCATAACATTTGCTTGTGTTCTGGCTGGAATCTGTAGTTCCTCTTTTAGATACACAAAATCTTCTTGAGGCACAAACTTTGGTTGAGTTTTCTTAACACCTGTTTTCAATCCACATTTACGTTAGCTAATAATTCTTCCGAAGTCCCGCCACATTCGGTCTTGGCCGATGGATGTAACTCTAGTGCATCGGTTTGTAGTTGAACTTCTTTGGAAATATCGGCTCTTGCTGGGAGTGTAACTGCATTTTCCTCCATCGATTCTGTGGCTTTAGAGGTGCGATTCCGCTCTTCCGTTAACACTGTTATGTTTCTCGCAGATTCGTGATTTTTATATTTTTCTAGTCGAAATCTGTTAGTTCCTATTGACAGAGATTGATCCTTATAGGAAATAGTTGCTTGAGTCACTGCCAGAAACTCTCTTCCCCTAAAAGGCCTTTAGTACTCAGGGGCATCTGATTTTCACAAACAACAAACTCTTGCTCTATTTTCTGTGATCCTATCTCAACATCTAAACTAATTTTTCCTAAAACTGGCAGCTCATTCCCATTTATATCAGCTATTGCAGTCTGAACTGTTTTTAGTGATTTCTGCTCTGTTAATGCCTAATCCTTCAAAATGCTTACCGAAGTACCTGTGTCCACTAACATGTCGCATGCTTGTCCTCCGATCTTCACGTTGACCATGCTTCCTCCTTGAAATGTAGCAACTGCTCCTGCATCATATACAAGTGGCTTGGCATTTACTCCACAACCTGGGCGTCGCGTCGGTTGGGAGTCGTGTCGAGTTTAACTTTTGTCGACAACTTTTCTGTACACTGGCTAATTTGATGTACTGGTTTCTGACATCTACTGCATTCCAGTAATTTCACAGGCGGAGAATGTTTCCGTTCTGGGCAGTATCGTGCAATATGCCCCATCTTCTCACATTTAAAACACATACTGTTGCTAAAATTCTGAGTACGTTTACCGTTTCTTGTCTTTTGAAAACTTTTATGTCCAGGTTCACTTTTATTTGCAGGTATGGTCTTAGTAGTCAAAGTGTATACTGGTTTCTCAACATTTGCCTCACCATTTAATTGTAATTCGATGGTTTCAGCCAATTTTGCAACTTCCTTTGCTTCATCAATAGTTTTCGGCTGCTTATACAACACTGGCCTTCGTAATTCTGGCAGTAATCCATCTAAAAACTGTGTTAGTACCCTTTCCTCATGTATGTGTGTTCTAATTCTTCTTTCGGATTCGTTTTCACAGTGTACTATTAGTTTGTTGGCTGCTTGCTGTAATCTATCCATAAAGCTATTAACTGACTCACCCCTTTTCTGTACACACGAGTTAAACTTGGATATGTTCCATCCTGTTGTTTCGGCTGGACTATACCTTTTTATTAGTGGCTTTTTTATTGTTGCCCATGAATTAGACGTTCTTAAATTACCATTTAATAGCACATGCTGTTGCGCTTCACCTCGGAGTGATACCCTAACTGCAAAAGCAGTATCGGCTTCAGACCACTTCCCAATCTTCTTGAGTTCATCGACGCAGTAGCAAAAAGTATTTACATTTACTCCTTCTGCACCTGAAAATGGCTCTAATTTGTTTATTAACCCAGTCATACTTGTGTTAGCTGGAACACCTTCAGTTTCTGGCATTCTGTTATTTGTTTAACAAATCTTACAATCCTTTATCGCTGCCACCAAATTTATGTTACCCGTCTTTCTTATTCAACCACTAGACGGTAACACTTCGAAGGCGTAGGGTTCTTTTTCCAAATAATCGTATTAGAAATAACATAAACAACAGTTTCAATAATAGCACATAAAGTTATTTAACAATAATAAATTATCTTTAGTTATAAATGTGTTAAACACAAATTATTCCCAAAGAATAAGTACAGAGATTATTATTTCAATGAAACGAACAAATTTTAAAGTTACTTACAATACATGTCTAACCTGGAATGGCTCGTGGAACTAACAGACAACTGTGCTTGGCCGTTGTATGTTTTTATACCATTTTGGGTAATTAGGAAAATTGTCACTTATAATCTCATAAGAGCATTAATTCTTTTCGGTAATTTTTTAGAGTGCACAGTAACAACGTATTAATCGGCACGAGCGGCATGCGAGGGCCGATTACGTTGTTCTGTGCACGATAAGAAAATTACCGGACATGAATTAATGCTAGAATGCAGATTCGGCAAGAAAATCGTAGCGACACAGCCATAAAAAGTAAAATTTAAATTTTATTCGAAAATAAAATATCAAATGATATCAAAAATGTATCCATAGTAAGTTGTTAATATGTTGGCGACACTGTAAGTATATGTCAAATTTGAGGTTAGCGGGTTAGGTTTTGCGTCAGTCTGTGTCAAAACTGACGTGAAACCTAACCTGGTAACATCAAATTTGACATAGACTAACCTCGAATTTGACATAGACTTACAGTGTCACCAACATATTAATAATAATGAATGTCAAAAAATTTCCACTTATTAATCACAGTTAGGTTAGTCTACCTACAAAAAATTTCCAAGAAATTTTGTTGTTGTCTTGGTTACGGCTCGTGAACTAATTTTTCTATTGGTCGTTAATGAGTGTCGTACGATTTTCAGTTACATTTTTGGATTGGTTATGCTATCCTTTCCCAAGTGCCTAGAGCCTCTGAATCTCCAACTAATTACTTGCATTTTGACCTTTAAATTTCTGCTTTCAACAGTTATGTGACAAACAAACACATTAGTGAAGCACCATTCCAGATTTGATATGAATGATACAATAGTTGTTGCCTATTACATTATGATAATTGCGATCAATGTTTTTCGAATTTAAGTAGGTACAAAAAAAGACTTTTTCTGTTGATCATTTATTTACGGGTTTCATTAATGTATAGGGAATCGTCTATCAATGATCCTTAATGAAGAATGATTTTTTATTAATGAATGATTTTTAAAAATCTGTTTATGTTGGTGGCACTGTAATTCTATGTCAAACTCGAGGTTAGCAAGTTAGGTTTTGCATCAGTTTGTGTCAAAACTGGTGCAAAACCTAACCTCGAATTTGACATAGACTTACAGTGCCACCAACATAAACAGTGCCAACCTAAGAAAAAAAATCACAACTATTCATGGTCATCCGGTACGATTAATATCAAAACTTTAAGTATCAAATTCGTAATTATATCAAATTAATAATATACGATCAACGGAAATAGTATATTGTATGTTAAGAGCTGAAAGTGCATTCTTGCCGCTTGCGCATGAATATTGCTGGTTGAGACGAAGTCGAAACCAGCAATCATGCAAAAGCGGCAAGCGCACTTTTAGCTCGAAATATACATACTATTTTTTCGACGACTGAGCATATTATTAAAGGAAAATATCAAATTTCGTTTTATCGCAAAAATTAATTGACAATCAAGTTAACATTACTCGCGCAGTCTATATGACATGTGACGCGATTATTTCCACAAATGACGGGGGTTGTCAAGGAAACATTCGGACGTGGCTACCTATTTTGTTCACGCGGAAACCCAAAACGCTCGGCGAGCGGCAGAAAGATGAAAACGCACGCTCAGCGGCAAATGTCAACTTTCTGTTGTCAAATGACAGTGAGAAAAATCTACTTTCGATGTCAGTCGTCGAAAAAATATTGTAACTAACTCATATGTTAATCGGCGATTAATAATCTCTACAATCTCCCGACCATTAATCGCTTTCACTAACATACTTAGGGCTGAATTCAGAGACGTAAATTGAGTAACACTCACACTCATCTCATACTAACCTCACCCTAATCTTACCAATTGCTATTCACAGTCAAATAGTGACGGATGAGTGACTAAAATTCGCCTAATAAGTGAATGACAGATAAGTGAGATATAAACTAGGGTAGGGGTAGCCTAAAGTTCCACTCAAAGCATAAATTGAGGTGACATTGTACCTTTTTACCGAGGGGCGGTTAACTTCTCTAAAATCTGTACACAGATTTTAAATCTATAGATTTTACGGGATTTTAGGATTTTACAAGATTTTTAAAGATTTTTGGAGATTTTAGAATAACAAGAGATTTTTAGAGATTTCTAAAGATTTTATAAAATTTTTAAGGATTTTAAGAGATTTTCAGGGATTTTAAGAGATTTTCAAGGATTTTAAGAGATTTTCAAGGATTTTAAGAGATTTTGAGGATTTTTTTGGCATTTCAAGATTTGAAAATATTTTTAGACCGTTTAAAACACAAGCACTGCCTTGTTTTTATCGTTTTGAGATGCTATACAGGGTGATTGATGGTGGATGGCTTATTAAAAGATCTCGGGAACTATAAAAGATATGCTTTTAAAATTTTGTTTCTAGATATTAGGGTCGCTGATCCTTTTAATGTGGGTATTTTAACGTTTCAATCACTTCCGGTTATACCGGAAGTAGGTATCAACTTGCTTATTTTAAATGGAACACCATATATATTATTACATTTTTGGATTCTACATAAAATTAAAATTGTCTTTTAACAAATGCATAATTAGTCTATGCCTAATAGTTTCCGAGATATTGACTTTTGAAAAATGACATTTTTGAACTTTGACAATGTATAGTTTTCTAACAGTAGATACATCTTAGATCAAAATTGCTTACATGTCCCTATCTTCCATTTTTATTACCTTTCCAAAAAAAAATCAACTTCCGGTTAAACCGGAAGAACTATCTTTTCTGCTTTGGAGTTACATCCGGTTTAATCGGAAGTTGATTTATTTATAAAGTTCACAAAAATTAAAGATAGGGACATTTATAAGCCGTTTTGCTCTAACATGTACAGTTAGAGCTAGAGGCTGTAAAAGTTTAAAAATGTAATTTTGATAAAGTCAATATCTCGGAAACTATTAAGCATAGACTAATAATGTACTTATTTTAAAAGATAATTATAATTTTATGTAGAATCCAACAATATTCTAAGATGTAGGGTGTTCCCGAGGGTGTTCCATTTAAAATAAGCAAGTTGACACCAACTTCCGGGATAACCGGAAGTGATGGAAACGTTAAAATACCCATATTAAAAGATCAGCGACCCTAATATCTAGGAACAACATTTTAAAAGCATATCTTTTATAGTTTCCAAGATCTTCTTTAATAGGCCATCCACCATCAATCACCCTGTTATAGTATAACCAATATAAAACTTGTTTTTAAATATATTTTGAATTACCATACTACTCAGAGTCAAACTCATATTAAAAAATACTTATTGCGACTGAGATGTGGGGGGGGGGGGGGAGGAAGCATATAGGTAAACAACAAAAAAAGTAATGAGCCATTGTGACCTGGAAGTTTTATTCAGTTAATAAGTATTTACAACAGTTTATCAAAAAGTTTTTTTTAGAGCCTTGAATTGTTTATCAATTTTGTATTTGTCTGATCTTCTTAGAAAAAAGGGATCATTGCCAGTCAATTCTATTGGACCGTAGAATATATATTTCCCATCCACTTTTTGGATATCTTCGTTTTTCTTGTCTGGCCAGATAAATTTATCTAGTTCTTGTTTTAAAAACTTCATAACGATCTTGTCTTCTAATGAAATTATACGACCCAAAAACCAATTCTCCTCGTAAAAAACGGCATAATAATGTTCAAGCTTCAAATCAACATTGTTTGATAAAGGGTTGTTCCCCAAAATTTTGTCATCTAGATTAGGAACAAATTCTTCTTCAATTGCTTCAACATCGGAGCTTGAGCATGATTCGTAACTGCAATCTGCAGACTCACTGCTACTTTCGGAAGCGGTTTTATTTTTTCCTCGAATTTTTCGAATCTTGCCTCGTCCTTTGGGTTTTATTTTTGTTTTGAAGGGAACTGTATTCACTGTGCATTTAGAATTATCTTTTAGCACTCTAACTCTTAAAAGACGATCGTTACTTAATTTCAAATTTCCACTGGTTTGCAAGAGCCAACACAGTGTTGATTTTTTGACCATCATATCTTTGCCCGAATTTAACCTAACTATTAAAAAAGGAGATTTGATGTCATTTCCTTTATTTAATTTTAAATTAGAAAAGTCCTTTATCTGTAGGGTGCCGTGAGTAGAGTATTCCTCTTTTAATAAATTTAAATTTTCTCGAGAATTTTCTTCATCTGAATCAGGCATCTCCTCTCCTCCAGTCAAGGGTTCAGTTAAATTATCTGAAAAAAAGAAGTTAAAACATTGGAGTAACAGATAAGAAAAAGGTTTAATTTAAAGTAAATCCTTTTTTAACTTTAAAAAAAGTAGGTAACTAAAGTTTTAGTTATCCTTGGCAATCGATTTATTTATCGACAAATGCCTAATGTTACAGCAAACTTACAAAAAAAATAAAAATTATTTCGAAAGCTGTGCGCAATACCTTGTTCGATGTTTGCTTCAACAATTTCATTTATTTCCGAAGCTTTTAGGATAGGCTTGTAGTGAGTGGTGTCAGTTACTTTCATTTGCAAGTCCAAAAACACTGACTTAATATTTTCTAATGCTTTATTGATAGTTAAACTAATATCAGCTTCTGAGGGCATCAGAGTATCATCAGGCGTTTTGTTGTTACCCAGTCTCCTATGGCCTTCTCTGGCAAATTGATATGGCCCTTAAATTAAAAAATTTAATGTGTAGTTAACATAGCAATTTTAAAGTTTGCAAAACCAGCCTAGATGCATTTTATACGTTTTGGAAAAATAGTATATTATACATCAAGGTAGCGAAGCGCAGTATTATAACCTGAGCGCATATTAGATACTGAGCGCGAAGCGCGAAGTATCTAAAGCTCGAAGGTTATAAGACGATTCGCTACCGTGGTGTATATACTATTTTTTGCACTACAAAACGGCTTAATACCTAAATTCCCAACAAATTTCGAAAATAATTTAACTGTCAACCTGACAATACAGCTCTTTAAAACGTCAAAATTAAAATAGTCATATTTGGTAACTTAGCAATTTATTAGTTACCACGGTGAAAATTGTTTATTTTACTTTCTCTCCCTTGGTGGAGAAAATCAACTTCACAACCTCAAAATAGGCCAATAACGGTGCGTTCTGAGACTAGTAGTGCAAAATAGTATATTATACATCAAGGTAGCGAAGCGCAGTATTATAACCTGAGCGCATATTAGATACTGAGCGCGCAGCGCGAAGTATCTAAAGCGCGAAGGTTATAAGACGATTCGCTACCGTGGTGTATATACTATTTTTTGCACTACCAAACGGCTTAATACCTAAATTCCCAACAAATCTCGAAAATATTTTTTTCTATTCCCGCATGTATATATTCTGTTTTCTTCACAATCTACAGAATGGATATGTAGGCAATTGTAGTTAACTGAACGTGATTTCATACAAGGGTGGATATGAAATACACCAATCACAAACCACGTTAGTCGTGATTACCTAGGCAACTTTCATTAATTGTTTGTTTTGCAATGGGCACGCCCTGCTGTGCCCTGTTTGTGGCAAACGTGATTTTGTTGTAAGATATCTTATTAATTAGCGTTGAATAAATTTTCTTTTAATTTTCCATTCTTTTCCATTGATAGGTCGTAGAAAAAATACACTGTACAACTCGAGTGGAATGTCCATATCGCCCTCGGATAATTGAGCACTCCGCCTACGGCGTCGTGCTCAAACTTTATCCTCGTGCGATATGGACATCATATCCACTCTCGTTGTACAAACTACTATAACTGTCAACCTGACAATACAGCTCTTTAAAACGTCAAAATTAAGATAGTCATATTTGGTAACTTAGCAATTTATTAGTTACCACGGTGAAAATTGTTTATTTTACTTTCTCTCCCTTGGTGGAGAAAATCAACTTCACGACCTAAAAATAGGCCAATAACGGTGCGTTCTGAGACTAGTAGTGCAAAATAGTATATTATACATCAAGGTAGCGAAGCGCAGTATTATAACCTGAGCGCACATTAGATACTGAGCGCGAAGCGCGAAGTATCTAAAGCTCGAAGGTTATAAGACGATTCGCTACCGTGGTGTATATACTATTTTTTGCACTACCAAACGGCTTAATACCTAAATTCCCAACAAATTTCGAAAATATTTTAACTGTCAACCTGACAATACAGCTCTTTAAAACGTCAAAATTAAAATTTGGTAACTTAGCAATTTATTAGTTACCACGGTGAAAATTGTTTATTTTACTTTCTCTCCCTTGGTGGAGAAAATCAACTTCACGACCTGAATATAGGCCAATAACGGTGCGTTCTGAGACTAGTAGTGCAAAAAATATATTATGCAAATTCTTACCAGATTCTTGCGATATTTTCTTTAATAGCTCAGCTCTGTTGAGTCGATGAAGTACCTCAAACATAGAAAAATTTACCACTGTCGAAAAAGTACTGGTAAGGGAGCGCAACAGCCTGAATGTTTTCTCACAGGGTTGACTGCTAAGCAGCCACGGACAAAATACACTGGCTGGATCTTTCCTACATCTTCTTATGTATGCAATAAGACAATGTGCATTAATTTCTATACAAGTGTAGCAATTTAGAGTTATAAAATTCTTGGTCAATGTAGATTCATTGCTCTTTGAAATCATATATCGCCAGATTCTAAAGAAAAAGGTCGCAGACCACATTTTGAATATCCTTTCTATTGGGGACAACTCCTTGTCCAGAAAAGCATCTAGTATGTATTTTGACATTTTTAAAAATATAGCAGTAGCTTTACTGTCCGGCACGTATTCCAACAATGCATCAACAACTTTCTCTTGGGTAATTTTTTCAAATGAATCGAAATTCATTTTGTCGGCAGGATTTAACATAGAATGGGTTAAAGAGTGTTTATCTTTGGAGACTGTTTCAATTAAAACCTTCAAGTGGTCACTAGAAATAACATATTCTCCCAAAGTCAGTATCACTCCTTCTTTTAGAAACACTGTTTTAAGCTTCGTTCCTATGTGGACCGTATCTTGGATATATAAAGGTTCGTCATTACTTAAATCTTTAATGAAATACCAATCTGACCTAGCCTCGGAATCAGTAATCGGCAGTCTAATCCTTTGTTTCATAAGTTTAAGCATTCGGCAATCGCCATCTGTAGAAAAACCTTCTATCGTAATACCCACCTCATTTGCGAGGGCTATAATTTTGCTCCATCTCCTGTCTACATCTTCGGCGGAGAATTTATTGTTGGTCCCATAAACACATAAGCAAAAGCTAGATGCATCATCTGTTAAAGGTTGAGCAATTACTATATTTATATAATTAGACTTGGATTCTTGCCTAAAATAAGTTTCAATTTGTTCCAATGATTCAAAGGGAAAACTGTTTAGAACTGGCATCCCATATTTGTCTAGTTTTGGGGTAAATCCAATCAGCTGGTTATTTTTTGGACAATATTGAATTCGGTTTGTTATGGCAGTTTGATCTTCACTTAACCAAATTTTCATGGGGTATTTGTTCTTGTTTAAATATTCTTTCAATTCTGAAAATCTTAGCTCTCCTTCTTGAATAACCTGATTTTCAATTATCAATTTTTTTATAGTTGACGGGCTTGGAATAATGTTTTTCAAATTTAAATGTAGAGTTTCAATACATTAAACGACCTCCTGCTTTACTTGAGGGTTGCTAGATAAAATATGGTTAAACTCGTTCTTAATCTTTTCGACAACCGGAAAAAAGTCTGTTATATTGTAGCATTCATCAGCAGCAGTTTTAAGTTTTCTTAGATTTCGTTCGTTGCGGTTGTAAAAGGAATCCTTCCACTTTGTATGCAATGGGAACTTTTCAAGTTGCTGGCAAGAATTATTGACGCTCTGGGATATAATTCCGCCCGAAAGAAAATTTGAACTGGTCAAATCCAAACTCTCACATCTACGTTCGCTCGCTCCTTCCTCGTTCGAAGCTGAAACTGATTGAATATTTTCGCACTCGCTTTCAAGTGAATCCTCATTCACAACGATGGCGATGTTTGGACTTTTTATATTACTTGATGAACTGGAAATTGCAGAACCAGCACCATTTTTGTTACTATTTTGAAAGTACGATGTAATTGAATAGCTCGGAACCTTTTTAGTTCCGTGGTTTTGTATACTTGACAGATGTGTTTTAAAATGTCTGTGAAAATTTGACAACATCCAACTGCCACTAGCGCTTTTAAAAATACGTATATTAATTGAACAAATAAAACACTTCAAAAAATATACATCTTCTTGAGCATCATCTACACCAACGTCAAGGTTTAGTTTGTTAGCATCCTTAAGCAATTTAGGTAGAATAGCGCCTGGGTTTGGTACTTCGGACTGTACGTATTCTTGAATCCATCTGATGGCTTTTTTTACAATATCGTTTTTTGGTATGTCTCTGTCTTGGGTAGAATCCTGGATGGAGGAATGTGATGCCAACAAAGGAATTTGAGACAAATCGCTCATTTCATTTGGTTCGCTCAGTGCATTTTCGGTGATTTCGTTAATTCTGGCAATTTTCAACTTTGGGTTCAACGATGAAGAGGATCTTTTTCCACGGTTGACAGTAACAACCTTATTTGTGGGTTTTCTGCCAAGGCATTTTTAGTCGATTTTTTATGACTTTCTTCTAGCTGCTTACAGAATTCCTGAATTTTTTTAATTAATTTTTTATGGCCGGGCAGAATACTGAAATGATTAGGATTTGACTTAAAACAGCCCAGATAATGTTCCTTTTCTTCCGGGAATAAATTGGCAATTTGGTTTCTTCCAAATTCTTCTACTTCTTTTAAATCGTTTTCATTAATGTCGGCAAAAGACATGAAATTGTCAAAACCTACAAATCGAAATAAGTTTTCCAGGTACTCTGGCAAACCTATATTGAATTTTCTTCGAAAGATGGTGAAAATATCTTCGGTACTCTCTGTAATCTCCGACATTCTGAAATAATAATCAATACAATTGTTTTTTCCATCTATAATATACAGGGTGATTACAAACGCGAAAAGAAGCAATGATTTTTTTTCGATATTTGCTGATGATATAATCGAGGATATAATATGTATATCGAAATGTATATTATTAATTAAGTCGTTTTTTTTTTAGACACCCAGTAAAACCAAATTCAAAATAATAATTATTTTCTTCCTAGATATCTCGTCTAGTAATTTAAAACAGTAGAACACGAATTATTAATACGACCAGAGTGTTTAAAAAACCGCAAGTTAAACGGGTCTTAATTTCTGAAAATTGCAAGCACGCCTATGAGTCCTTGTAGTGGCGAAACCATCCAATTCCCAATCCAAACCCCCTCTTTTTTTTGGAAAATCAATCTAGGGGTTAGGAGGTACAACATACCAAAAATTGCAATTTTACCGAAACCACTTTTGTGTGTATTTTGTGCGTGGTCCTTTACGTATGATTACCTACTTATCTTTCCTGGATATCTACGAAAGTATACCTAATCGGAAATAAATAAATAACCCTTTTTTCTCCGCCACTGCTAAATAAAATTTCTCATTTTAGCATCTGCGACCAAAATCATCACTGCATACCAAATTTCATCAAAATCCCTTAAGTACTTTTTGAGATATTGGCATTGGTTACAACCGAGGTTACAACAGACCAACAGAAAAAATTGTTTACAATTTTCTAAAATTGTGAAATCTGAGAACTTTTTTTTTAAGGTTTTTCCATGATTAAAGTATTTCCAATTTGTATATTATGTCCCTTCCGAGGTCCCTGCTTAAGCAAGATTATTATTGTATTCTGTATACCTATTGATAAAGCCGAGAATAAATCTCAATGAATTCGAACTATCGACTTACCTAAAAATCAGCTTGTAAACTATCACAACATAACAAACTTGTCACTAAAATGCGTAAATTAACAATTTCACATCTACATTAGAACACAGCGTGCGGCACACAGTTGAAAACAAACAGACGTTCCAAGCACGAGTTCCACGCAAGACGGTTCAAGCGGAAAAGCCATTGTGCATCGTTGGTGTTGCGCCGAACCTACCAGAGGCTCGCCGACAGGTCAGCATAATTCGGCGGGAATATTTACATTTTAACCTAGAAGATTTTAGACGCTTATACGGGATTTTATGAGATTTCGCAAGATTTCTTGGGATTTTATGGGATTTTCGAAGATTTCTTGGGATTTCATGGGATTTTAAAAGATTTTCAAAATCCCAACAGATTTTAGGCGATTTCAAGAGATTTCATGGGATTTCATGGGATTTTATCGGATTTTAAAAAATTTGTACACGGATTTGTAGAAGTTAACCGCCCCTCGCTTTTTACCTATAATGGATGATTTTTGGGAATCCGTTTATTATGCTCGTGAAGATGATTTTTTACAAATACCAAGGTAGTGTTTGATGTGATAAATAGTTAAAGCAAGATTTTTATGTCGACATGTTTTCCAGATTTATCTTAGGGGACAACTTAAATCCATTAGAACGATATACAAATACAGAGCTCGTACAACGAGTGCGGTTTTGGTAGGCAAAGGATCTATGAAATAATTTTACCAATTGTGTACCCACAGATTGAAAATGGAAACAATTGTGGAGTTCCAATCCCACCAATTTTAAAATTGTATATAGCTTTGACATTTTTTGCAACAGAGGTAGCTATCAGGTATGTCGTAAAGTGTGCCAGAATTTTATAAGTAATGAGGGTATGTGGTGATATTGTATCTGTCAACCAGTCATCCATCCGTCTGCAGAATAATTAAAGAAGTCAGCGAGCAGTTAGCTAGGAATTTGGGAAGACATATTACATTTCCTCTTAACGTCGCAGATTTACATGCAACCAAGCAAAGTTTTTTTGAAATTGGTGGATTTCCTGGGGTAATAGGATGCGTGGATGGAACCCATATTCAAATAAAGAGTCCTGGTGGGATGAATGCAGAAGTATATCGCAACAGGAAGGGGTGGATGTCCTTAAATGTTCAAGCAGTTGCTGGACCCTGCTGCGAAATATTGGATACAGTCATACGTTGGCCAGGTTCTGCACATGACAGCAGGATATTTAAGGGGAATATATAATTGCACTTTTGACAAATTCTTCTGACTTTGTGCCTACAAACTATAAAACTGCAGATTTGCACTCTGCATTAGTTAAATCTTCACTTTAAGCTTAATCGCTATAAAAAGACAAACGCACTTTGGATTTGCTCCATTTTAACTTTTAACCTTACCCACTATAAAATAACAGAATCGCACTTTGGATTTATAAAGCATTTAACGTGGCGATTAAATATTTAACAAGAGGTTAAATAAGTTAACGTGGCGTTTGGGTACTATAATAGCAATGTTAAATTAAAATTTAATTCTGGATTAAGTTCTTTGTTAACTCACTAACGACAGAGTTAACGTAGGTTTGAGTCTTATAAAGCCCATGTTAGCTTAACGATCGATTAAATACACTTTTAATGTTGAATTAAGTTAATTGCTAGAAATTGACCGATTAACTTGACAGTTTGTGAATTAATACTACATAAAATTTAAAATTAAACTATAAAGTTACAAAATATTCATTTTGTGAAGTAAGAAGTACAAAATAAATAGGTATTTTCATTTATTTTACCAAATACATATAACAGTACATATATAATAACAGTATATTTTAGCAAAATGTGGGACTCGTCAGATCTATCTTCAGAAGATGAGTATCTCGATGACTATGTACCTGAAAATAGGGTTCGTGACCTAAAATTTTTCGAAATCGTAATAATTCAATGGATATATACCGGGTGAATGAGACCACCCGTATCAGTATTTTTTTTAAAGAACGGTGAGTCGTAGAGAGTTGGGATAAAAAAATTTATTATAAAAGTCATACTAAAGAATCGAGTGGTGATATTATTATTTCTCGAAAAAGTCAGCATCACGAGTAGTTTTGTCAACAATGTCCAGAACTCCAAAATTTTTAATGGCACTATAAGTCGAAAAACATATTATTGAAAAGATCGCTAAAAAAGAAGAAAGTTTTGTAGGAAAAATTATTTTATTACTACCACCCCTTTTAAGTAATATTCGATTAAAGTTATTAAATTTGAAATTCGTTGTTAACAAACAAAATTGAAAAGTCGGCTTTTAAAATCTAGTTACCGAATTAAACAATGTTACACACACGTTTTAATGTCAATAACATTTTGAACACTTGTAACATTGTTTAATTCGGTAAGTAGATTTTAAAAGCCGACTTTTCAATTTTGTTTGTTAACAACGAATTTCAAATTTAATAACTTTAATCTAGTATTACTTAAAAGGGGTGGTAGTAGTAAAATAATTTTTCCTACAAAACTTTCTTATTTTTTAACGATCTTTTCAACAATACGTTTTTCGACCTATGGTGCCATTTAAAATTTTGGAGTTCTGGACACGGTTGGCAAAACTACTCGTGATGCTGACTTTTTCGAGAACTAATAATATCACCATTCGATTCGTTAGTATGACTTTTATAATATTTTTTTTTATCCCAACTCTCTACGACTCACCGTTCTTTAAAAGAGATACTGATACGGGTGGTCTCATTCACCCGGTATAACGAAATGGAATTTAAAATGAGATATCGTTTCTCAAAAAACTCCGTTGTTTTTGCTCGAAAAATTTGGGAGACACATAGAGCCTCAGACAAAACGAAACAAAGCTATACCAGCTGTTCTGCAAATTTGCATTTCATTGCAGTTTTACGCAACTGGAGCATTTCAACAGCTGGTAGGAGATCATACTATGATATCGAAACAACCCGTGAGCACAATCATTAGAAGGGTAACACATTATATTGCTCTACTAAAACAAGAATATATAAATATGCCATCAACACCACAAGAATTGAACAAAATTAAAACCATTTTTTACGAAATTCGTGGATTTCCTGGTGTGATTGGTGCGATCGACTGCACACATGTGAAAATTCAATCACCTGGTGGACCAAATGCAGAAACATTCAGAAACAGGAAGGGCTATTTTTCTATCAACTGTCAAGCTGTTTGTGATGCTAGTTTGAAAGTGTTACATATCACTGCTAGACATCAAGGCTCGGTCCATAACAGCACAATATTTAATGATGGGCCGCTCAGAACTCATTTTGAGAATGGTGACTATGACACTTCATATTTGCTAGGTGACAATGGGTATCCTTGTAAGAATTATCTTCTGACACCAATTTTGAATCCTCAAAATGCATCCGAACAGGCCTATAATCGGTCTCATATTGCAACAAGGAACCCCATTGAAAGATGTTTCGGAAATATTAAACGCAGAATTCCATGTCTGGCACTGGGATTGCGACTAAAGATGTCCACAAATCTTGCAGTAATAATTGCATGTTTCACACTCCATAATATTGCGCTACAGTTGAAAGATGAAAATCCTCCTGTAGACCTGAATGTGGTTAATCCAGAAGCATTAAATGAGGTGCCGGTTCTGGAAAATAACAACATCAGACCAAATGTTGCTGCTAGAAATGCACTACTGGCTACAGTTTTTGCAAGATAAATGCCTCGATTAATGTTACAAAACAAACAACAAAAATTAAATTTTTCTGAAATCGTCTGTATTTTTTATCTATTGCTGAAAGTTATTGGATCAGGAAAGTAAACTTTCTTTGACTCAATACAGTAAAATCAAGACTACTATGATAATATATTGTATGGTACAAGTGAATACAGAGATATTTTATTCATAAGGGGAATATTTTACTCACCGAGTCTTCCTCATGAGCTAGCTAATTTCCCGAATGGATAAAATTTCTTTATTCACTTGTGGCATATATATTTTTTTCCAATACCTGCATTTAATTATATAAATAAATTATAAAAATTAATAATTTTTTCGTTGACCACTTGTTAATTTCAATATTAATGAATTATTTTTCCTAAAAAAAGAATGGATTAATAGATGTCATTAATACACTATTTTTGATTAATACACTCTTTTTCATTTTGCATGAAGGTTAGTTGTATTAATCAAATTTTTCACCACAAAAAAAGATTTTGCAGTCAACGAAAAATTTTTGTAATCAACTCGTTTGTTAATGGGCGATTAATAACCTCAACTATTACAGGCACTCACTCGCTATCGCTCCTTCGTGCTTTAAACAGTTTCGATTATTCGCCTTCATTAACACACTTGTTGGTTAAATAACTATTAATAAGTAATCATATCTGGTTTTGTACTAGTTACCAAGATACACATATGTATTTTGTAAGTTGCTATGGATGATCGACTATTTTATTCGCTATTGAGTAAAGTACCATTTTATCCACCCTTATCCTTAAAATGTTACTTTACCATGGAGATTCTAATATAAACCACAACTTTACACCTAGGTATTGGAAAAATTACTATTTTACAGAAAAAAAGGTACAAAAAGATGATAAAATTTTATGTCATTTTTGACAGAAATCAAATTATTAACATTAATGTCACTCTTCACTATGGAATTAACAGAAACAGAACCTGATTCTGATTTTTTAATTTTTTTGTCAATATTAACCATAAAAAATCGTCTTTCTTCAATTTGATCATGCGATTTCAGTAAAAGTAATATAAGTAGAATAAACATCAAAAACTCAAACTTAATCAGTATTTATTTTTGTTTTAAATTAACTTCACTTTCTAATAAACGTATTTCTAATTTTTTTCTGCAGCTCATGTATCTCGTTCTTCATCTTCATTTCCTCCTCGTGTTGTTCCTTTTTGATTGCATGTTCAGCACAAACGAGTTCTATCTTTTTTCGATAATATTCGGTTCTGAGCTCTTCAGAACTCCTTTGTACTGAACATGCAGTCAATCCAACGGGAATGGATGAAGGAAGGGGATCTTGTGCAGAAGGACTTGGCGATGGATGGGAAGGGGATTCGTGGTGAAAAACATATTCATTGGCATCACCTAACAGATAGAAAGTATTATTTTCACATATAATCTCATAAGAGCATTAATTCTTTCCGGAAATGTTTTGAGTGCGTTCCAACAACGTCGTATTAATTTGCCAGAGCGGGACGCGAGGGCAAATTAGGACGTTGTTGGAATGCACGAAAAATAATTTCCGGATATGAATTCATGCTCGAATGCAGATTCAGTAAGAAAATCGTAACGACACAAACCCTAAAAAGAAGTAATGTCTACCTACAGAAAATTTCCAAAAAACTTTGTTGTTGTCTTGGTTATGGCTCGTGAACTAATTTTTCTATTGGTCATTAATGAGTTTCGTACGATTTTCTTTATAATAATCAGTATAAAGGACCTCTGCATTGTATCAATATTATTTATGTAAATAACATTCGACAATTTCATAACAAAATAAAGCGGTACCTACTACCTTCATTTTGAAACCTATTATCATTTTTTAATAATACAATCATAATAATTTCGTTTCTTTGGCATGTTATAGGTAATTTAAAGTAGCAAGGTTTCATACCATATATTGGGTAGCATCGTCATACGCGTTGCTTAGGGGTTCAGCCTCATTTTCAAGGAATGCAACGAGCTGTGCCCCAGTTGCTCCCAATTGTCCTTTGTAGCCACCACCTCCAGTTTTATACAAATCCTTCTGTAAATGCAAAGAAAAAATGTAATTAAGAGGTAGGTACATTTGATTGTACACTTCTGTGCAATAAAATTAAACACACACGGCTTTGTTCTATTTATTAATAGCGTTTTATTTTTGTAAGGACTTAGTTTTGGTCTTTTAATATAGGTGTTATTTTCAAGTTATGGTGTTTTATCATTTATTAATTAAACTGCTGCTAGGCAATCAAAATAGACCCGAGTTATACAAACTAGAATATTGTGAAAAATAGTCATAAGACTTGTGCTTAATTTTATTTCACAGAAGTGTACATTTCTATCATGAGAAAATCAGGAATTTATTTTTAAAAGAGTGCATATTCCATTAATTAGTGTTCCACATGTGGGAGTCCTGATATACAGAGTGTATTGGCAAAAAAGCTATACGTGGTGATATTCTTCATAGAATGAAAAATCTTATTACTAAAATGTTGGATTGGTCAATATAAGCTCTGATTGTAGATAAAAAGACATTTTTATTCAGGTAAAGTGCCTTTTGTGTTGTAAATACGTTAAAATGTCATTAAGAAAAATTGTTCAGAATGTATTATTATGGCCCTATGACAAATGTCAGAAATATTGGATCACTTATGTT
This sequence comes from Agriotes lineatus, assembly GCA_940337035.1. Lineage (NCBI taxonomy): Eukaryota > Metazoa > Arthropoda > Insecta > Coleoptera > Elateridae > Agriotes > Agriotes lineatus. The sequence continues at coordinate 179,461 of CALNHX010000433.1, read as the reverse complement.
TATAAGAAACGTACTTCATAGAATACACACGGTTTCATAAAAGTAAGCCATTATTTCTGAAATTTTGCATGGAATCATAATTTTACATTCTAAACACCTTTCCTTAATAATATTTTGATGTATTTAGAAGAGAAAATGTACTTTTCCTGATCAAAAAAATTACACACAATCTGTAGATATGGTTTATTTCCTAATTAATTTCATGTAGAGAAGATAATATGATCACGATTGTAAAATGCTATTACTACCACAGGCTATAACCAGTGATAACATATACCCTAATGTTTTTATTTACACCTAGGTACTTACTTTCTTTTCTGTGGCTTCTTTCCTAGCTTCCTTTCCAAATTCTTGAAAAATTTGCATTATCTGTGGACCCTGAAAATGAAACATTTAGGTAATATGTATGTAAACATGTATTTTGACAAAAATGTAAACAAATTCCACAGTAATAATTCAGGTAAACAATTTGTAATTGTTGAACATTTTAATAACTGTTTCAATGATTTTTTATTTGTAAGTGTGGTCGTTATCAGCTGTATACAACTGAAACTAAGGGTAAGGCCATGCTCGCGGCCATCGTGTCGCAATTATGTGTTCCATAGATTCTAATATAGGTGGCCACGTATGCGACCCGCGACAGAGACCAATGTTAAAAACGCTCTGAAGAGCGTTTTGCCAGGGTCACGACAGATTGTTTCTAATGCAGTATTATAATATGGCCCGGACAGAAAATTTTATATGTCTGTGACATGGTCGCAGCGACTAAAACGCAAGCATGGCCTTACCCTTAGTCACTAAATAACATGAATAATGAGGTTTTCCCAATTTATATTTAAATTAACAGAGTACAAAATGTTCAACTGTACTAAGTTACTTATGCCAACATTAAGTTCTGATAAAGTAATGATAAGTAACTAGATAGTTGAAATAACACCACAAAAATTCCATAGGGGTACAAATTTTTAAAAGTAATTTCTATTTTAGGTTTCTTATTAACTACATATATTTATATAATTTTTGCAATTAAATTTGATTACCTCGGCAGTTTCATCCTCCACCTCCTGTTGGTCAACCTCAGCAGATTTCAACTTTTTGGAGTAACTGCTTTGCTAAAAAAACGCAGAAAACGCCATTACAATGGAGAACTATGAAACAAATTTAAAAATTCTAACAAAATGCTCCTATTAGCTTCACAAACATTATAGTGAAAATGGCCTATTATTCGTAAATATACAACAAAGTCCAGAACTACACTGCTTTATTAATGTTTCTCCATGTGAATACTATGTTTCGTGTAGTAAGTAGTAATTACACTATGCAGAGAAGATGCATAGCTTTTATCCTTTACCAATCGTGGTAACTTTCAGAAACGCAAATGAAATTGGTTCTGCAAGTGAGGTTATAGCAAACAAATTTGAGGTTATGAAAATTTGGAACACTTATCACAGAAGAAATACAGGTATTTATTCTGTGCTATTTATTATATATGAATTATTTTGTCAGTGCTAAACGGAGCAAGAGAAACATGAACGATTTGTTTATCTATTTACGTATTATCTCGACGGCCTTCCTCTTTTCCCTCTTAAAATTAGTGTAAGCAGTACGCAGTAGAGGTGGGGCGATTCATGAACGAATCGTTCATTTGAACGACTCCGACCAAAGAATCGTCTGAATCGGTTCTTTCCTGTCTCGATTCGTCGTTCAATTGATTCGAAGTTACGTTTTGTACGACGCTGCGCAGCGTGATTTAAATCTGAATAAAGAATCGTGAATCCTATGAATCGGTTTCTTCTTGTCTCGGTTCGTCGTTTGTATTAGATTTTGATCGTACGACGCAATGCGCGATTCAAAAATTGAAACCCGAACGCGAACGGGACGAACTAAACGAAACCGAATCTTAAACTTGGTTGGTGCCACTGTTTCATAAGTAATACCTGCAACTGCAATGCAATTAAACTGATAACTGACCAAGCGGCAAGCGCATTTTAGCAAGCATAGCAAAGATAGTATGGAAGGTTCATGATTCATACATAGACATTCCGTCTGGTTTCAAGAATACAGACGCGCTCGGTGCAAAACCTAAAATTCAGGGGGACCTAACCGAACGAAACTGAATCGCTCAAATGAACGAATCGAATGAATCGATTCATGTTGATTGATTGAATCGTAAGAATCGACTCCCAAAAATGAATCGGATTGCCCACCTCTAGTACGCAGCTGCGAACAACTTCGCGGGTCTGCGTGCCTCGAACAAAAATCTTTCGCAATTTTTTCCCAGGTCTCCGTTTTTTCCTTTATAGAAACTTTATTCGTTTCTTCATTGTGTATGATGTGCGCATACCTATAAAAATAAACACACAAATATCAATACAGTTCTTGTCATTAAAATACTAGTTTAATTGCGCTTACCTTCCGACGATCTCTAAAAGATCTTGAATTTCGCGTTCAGAAAAGTTTTTACCTCTCTTGCGCTTGCAATCCATTATTTTTTATATTTGAAAGCGTAAATATGAAGCAAAACTTTTTAATAACCGCCTGTCACAATTATTTAACAACGCTAAACAATTGCTAAAAATCCAGGCCGCTCATTGGTCAAATGAACTTTAACTTTAACAATCAATAAATTTTTAAGGTGAAGTTAGTTAATCAGAGAACTCTAACATCGCGATTACCTTTATAAGACACACATCAGGGTTAACAACGAATTAAATTTAACAATCAATTAACTAATCCGTTGTTAAATTAAGCTTTATAAGACCGACTGTTAGTAAACTTTAAGAGAAGTACAAATACAAATGAATCAGGAAAAAATACTATTGGATTATTAGAGCCCTCTTTGCTATGGCTGGCCGTCCTCTCTTCCTTTTTTGGCCGAGAGCTACACTTTTCGCTTCGATGGGCACCTTTGCTTGTTTCATAATGACTAACAAACATAGAGAATGTTTGCAAACGTACTCTTTCAAAAAACTTGAGCAAGTGCACCGAGACATCACTTTATCATTTACAGAATACAACGTTATTTTCACTAACTTCTGAGATTTACGAAAAGTATCAAAACATTCCCATTTCAAATGGGTATCTTTCCAGATTTGTACATCTTTTTGGGTCAAGACTTCTGTATCATTTCTTGATTTTGTATAAAACATTGTTTTTTCATCTTTATTTTATTCAAACATCTTCGGTTTTAATTTCACCCACTGATAAGTCCAAATTTTTGTTGTTGGGATTTTGTGGATTGCGTTCATACGACCATTTTTCAACCAGAGAAACTCTCAAAACTTCCTAAAACTGACCCACAGGAAGTCGTTCTCTTAGGGTCTGTTCTTTTTTTATGACGGAATTTGTTGATTCCAGTCCATTATTGGTGGTTGAAAATTTATCACTTGCACCTTCGTACCAAAATTGATTTTCTCCTAGCCACGTTTTTTCGAAATAATTTAAAAAGTCCTTTATACTTTGGTTAGAGTTGCCATCACCCGCATCATGCTATTTTTTCAGGAATAGGCTTAAAGCAGCTGTAAAAGTCTCATCATCTATGCTAAGTTGTAGGGCATGAGTATCTCGAACAATTAATTTTTTTCCTTTATATTCCGGATCTTTGATGAATGTTTTTAAGAACATGAAAGAAACACTGAATTCTTCGAGCTGGTATTCCAAATACTGCTTTAAATCCATTTGTGATTGCAACAGAAGCATCTGCAAGCAACACATTTGGTTCCCAAATAGTTCCATGCAAACTTGAACACGATTGTTTTAATGCATTAAATATAAAGGCGAAATCAACTTCTGTTTCGCTGTAACATACTGCAACAGCAAGTGGGTGGAATACTCTGGAAATATGTGATGTGATCCAACTATCAGGACAGGATAACTCTGCCAAATCAATGTGTATGTGGCATCATTTTTTGGTAACTGCTAACATTTGCAGAAGTCTTTTGGTGGATAAAACAATTTTCAAATTCTGGTTTTGCGAGTCCGTGTCATCAACTTCGATTTTAAAATCTGAAGATGAAAATATGGTATTTTATATTAAAAAAAAATATAGGGCGTCTCGTTTAAAATAACAGAGTTGGGTAGTACCCTGCCCCATCAAAGGTCAAACAACTTTTGCATTCAAACTTTTTTGCTAAACCTCACGATTTAGGAGATAATGGAATATGCTGTACATTTGGACCAGCCTGTATAAACGAAACTATTTTTAGGTTATGCCCCATCAAAGGTCAAACAACTTTTGCATTCAAACTGTTTTGCTAAATCTCACGATTTAGGAGATAGTGGACTATGCCCTACAGTTGGACCACCCTGTGTACACTCCCTAAAATAATACTGTACCTAATACAAATGGCTGATCCTCATTACTTGGAATTGTTGAGTTAATACTGCACCAGTTCTGCAGTTCTCCTGCAGAAATAGTAGACGGGCTTTTGAGCATATAGAAGTCAAAAACGTTTTTAACTGTGATTTCACAGGTGGTTGTTCATTCCGACTACGGAAGGCTGCAATTATGGCATTGGGTTTTTTGATGCCGTCGCTATAGAGCTGACGCACTAACAACTTTGCTGACGATGAAAGCTCCCTACTGTTGGCTACATGATTGGCATGCTCATCTTCTGTTTCAAAGTCATTTTCATGCACTCAGAGTGATATTTTCCCGCAGGACATTCATTCGTTCTGTATCTACCACCTGAAGGTGACCTTTAATCCTTCTATTGATTTATATGAAGTAATTTTCTTCCAAATATCTTCCCTTTCAATAAGGTCCTCAGCGTCTTTTGCACTAAAATGGAAAAAAAACAATTCAGAAAATTCTTCCTAACACAACAGTGCTCATATAAGAACACGCAATGTTGTGGAACGTACCTTTGGCATTTGGAAAAGCAGGTTCCGCTGCTTAGTGCATCCCTCGCAATATAATTTGCGAACTACTACAAGAATAATTGCTGCGACAGCAGTTCTCCATAATATTGCGATCAAACAAGAAAATTTGGTCGACGAGCAGCACCTGCCAAATAACATAGTTGAGAACCCACTTGCGCCCATTCAGATGCGAGGCAATGGAATTCGCGCAGCTTTTATTCAGCGGCATTTTGCATATGAATAATATCATAACAATGTATTTTTATGAATTTTAAAAATGAAAATATAATTCACTTAAGCTTTTTTCGTCAATACAACACAATATTTAGAAATGTACATTTATTTATTTTCAAATTGTTTTTGTAACATCTCTGTTTTTAATTTTTCTTGTTTTAATTGCTCCCGTGCAATGGCTACTTTCAGGTGTTGCTCCTGAAGACGTAGAGCGTGCAGTTCTTTGTCCTGCCTTAATAGTGCATCGGTTCTTTCTAACCGCCTCTACAGCTCCCGTTCGATTGCGGTGCCCCTTGATGTTGTTACACTGGGGAGTGGGGGGGGGGCTTACTTTCACTCCGCACTGGTGCACAGGTAACGAAGAAGTTATGATAAACACATACGAAGGTGTGATTAAGTGGTTTAATACATGAACACCATAACACACATACAAGATAAAATACAATTAGGAATACAAAAGACACAAGAAATGAGGGAACAATAATTACAACTTACTCTAGAACTTAAAATAACTTACATGCTAACTTAACTAAGAAGGTCTTCGCCGTGGTCCCGTTGAGAGCAACGCCTGTCAGTCGGATGCGCACGGCCGCCGGCGCGTCGTGGTCGCAGATATCAGCCAGAGGGAACTCCGATGCTGGGCGAGCGGAGGGCGATGTCTCAAACCCTTGGCTTGTCTTAGAGGGATCAATCCATCTAACCCTCTAAGAACAAGCCTGACTAGTCTCGGAGGGATCTATCCTTCTAGCCCTCCAAGAACAAGTACCTTCTCAACCTCTCGTTTCTCCTTATAAAGAAAACACGGCAGACGACGCGTACTGCTGGGAGAAGTGGGGGGCCTTTACTCGCGCTCCTGGTTGGTCGGAGTCCCAATTGCCGACGAAGCTTGCGGGTGGGGAGAGTTCTGGCTCCTGATTGGCCGAGCTCCGAGCGCTAGCGAGGTGCCTGGTGGGGGCGCTATCGGCGAGCATCGGTTTGCAAGATGGCGACCATTGAGGCTTCCGACGCAACATCGTGCTTGGGCAGCGCGGATGTAACAATGTGTAGGTCATATTCCTTGGCGTTCGTCGGGGGGTTGGGTTTTGGGCGGCGACCTTTGAGATCTCCCCGATTACATCTTAATCTACAATTGTATTTAAAGTTATTACAGTAATTTGTTTAAAAAGGATTTTTTGCAGTGATTTTTTAAATCGCCAAATGCATCACAATTTCAGAATAAATATTTAAAACTGTTAACATTGCTTATTCCTAATTTGAGAAATGAAAAAGCCACATTACGTGGTGCATCCTTCTCAATGAGGACAGGCATCAAACTTGCATCCTCCTGGATCACATAATCGTGGTCGTTGAAGGACGATGACCCTCCACTAAGAATAGTAATCGTGTCACTATCAATAGTGTCCTTCAACTCGATATCGACAGTGGTTAGGATATCGTCCATAAAAGTATTGCCCTCCTCACCAGTCTTCATTCTTTGCTGCTTTTCGGAAGACAGCTCCTTCTTGTGGCAGCTCTTTTCATATTCTCCCAGCATTTACGTAATTGCTCTGGTGCTTGCTATAAATATTTTAATAAAGTTATCTAGTTGTAAAACATAAATTACGTATTTTATACATTAAATAAGTAAACACACAGGTAGGTAAAATAGTAAAACTCAAACCTTCCCCGTATAACATTTAATGACGTAAAACCAGTGGTTGAAAAGCTACATGTTTCGACTTTTAAGTCATCATCAGGCTTATAAAATCCGGAAGCGGTGTATTGTAGATTAAAATTTAAAATTTAAATTAAGGCGAAACTCAAAGGAATGCGTGTTAACCTTGAAGAGGCATGTGTTGATTAAGTCAAGTAAAAAGTGCGACCTTCGTCGTTTAACATCGAAAATACATGGGGACAGAAGTCTGTCCTGACTCGCTTCACGTATCGGTGACAGTTTTACTTGCTAATAATGTTTAATTGTTTTTAATAATTTCCCCATGTATTTTCGATGTTAAACGACGAAGGTCGCACTTTTTACTTGACTTAATCAACACATGCCTCTTCAAGGTTAACACGCATTCCTTTGAGTTTCGCCTTAATTTAAATTTTAAATTTTAATGTACAATACACCGCTTCCGGATTTTATAAGCCTGATGATGACTTAAAAGTCGAAACATGTAGCTTTTCAACCACTGGTTTTACGTCATTAAATGTTATATGGGGAAGGTTTGACTTTTACTATTTTACCTACCTGTGATATTTACCCCATTTCGAGATGAATTTGGATTCTTCAATTAAAGTAAACACACTATTACATACCTTGGAATGTTCAGCCACAGAATTGAATTCTTTGGCTATGGCTAGCCAAACCTTCTTTTTCTCCGTTACGGAAACAGCATCAGTTTTTTTTTACTCAACAATTGAGGCATGCCTTGTAATAATTTCCTTCAGGAACAACTTTTCCTCTCCCACATGAAACTTCTAGCAGCCATAATTACTTAAAAAAATTACAAAAATGTAAAAAAAACAAAACGGAATAACGGATAACAACAATAACAACAAAGATAACAATAATAACAAGAACAAGAACGATAACAATAATAACAACAACGATAACAAGAAATAAAAACGGTAATAATAATAAACACAGATCAATACAAACGCACGCCAAAACGCCAAGTTATACAGCTGAAATGTTTAACACGAAGTTTGTGTTTTAGTGATTTCCAGTGCTACCTCCCAGTTATTTGGTAAAATATCTGCTGCCAATCGTTCCCGCAACAAACATTTTGACAATTGCGCCACTCAACGTTCACTTACATTAGTCACTCATAGCTATCTCATTCTGAATACCGCAGATGAGTTTGAGTGGAACTCAGACTAACATGAGTGCTCAATGAGTGACGGATGAGGTGAGTGTTAGTGTTAGTTAAGACACGTCTCTGAATTCGGCCCTTATTTGTTAAATAACTATTAAACAGTAACATAAAATCAAATCCCCACGCTGCCTGCGCTGCTCTAGTGAAGTCAGGCCAAGTTCTTCCAGTCGTTGCTCGTATGTCTTGTGACGTAGGCTCCAAACCATTTTCGTGGCTCTTCTTTGTATTCTTTCCAATAAGTCGATGTCTTTGCGAAAGTATGGACTCCATATTTGTAACGCATACTCCAGCAGTGGACGAATATACGTTTTATATATCTTAATAAACAATTTCTTATCTATATGCAAGAATGCTTTTTTAATCGTGTACATGATGGAATTAGCTCTTTTGGTGATTCCAAGGATATGCTCGTCCCATTTGAGATTCTCCGTTACTGTCACTCCTAGGTCTTTCTGCGAAGTCACGCTTTGCAGGTTCCTCGCGTCAATGGTGTAAGGCAACTTCGGGTTGTTATTACCGACTTGTAATACTGAGCACTTGTTGGCATTCAAGGTAATCAGCCAATCTCTTGTCCATTGAGCAATTCGATCAAGATCCTTTTGGATGATATTATGTCTGATTAATGGGTTCCCCATTAGCTTAGTATCGTCGGCAAATAGAGGCAGGTCCGAGTCAATGACTTCTTTAAGGTCGGTCAGAAAAATCCCAAACAAGATAGGTCCGAGTACTGATCCCTGTGGTACGCCGCTCATCACATCGTGTGCTTCAGAGTATTGGTCTCCTATTCGAACTTTAAATTTTCGTTCAGTGAGGAAGTCAGAGATCCAATTTAGAAGGTTCCCACGGATGCCAAAGTGCTCTAGTTTGGCTACTAGTCGCCTGGTTGGGACGCGATCAAACGCTTTTTCATAGTCCAGGTATATGATGTCTGTTGGTTGATGTTCACTGCAGTTCCTAGTCCATTTGTCCAAGCACATAAGTAGGTTAGTAACTGTTGATCTACGAGGGATGAAACCATGCTGAGTGTCTATAATGACCTGTTCCCTGGATAAAAAGTCCCTCAACTTTTTGGCTATAATCTTTTCCATAGTTTTGCAAACTAAACTAGTGAGGCTAATGGGCCTATAGTTAGCAGCATTCAATTTGTCTCCTTTCTTGTAAATCGGGGTAACTGTAGCTTCTTTCCAGTCATCTGGAAGTTTTTCTTGGGCCAAAGACAGTTCCATGATCTGACCGAGCCTAGTTGTGATTACCGATGAGCATTTCTTCAACAGTAAAGCCGGAATTCCATCTGGGCCCATTGAGGTAGTATCATTGAAACTTTTTATTGCTTTATCGATCAGTTCAGCAGTGAAATCTACATGGTCAATAGAGGCTTCAATTCGTGGTACACCTAATGTTGGGAGTGGGCCTGTGGGTTCTCTAACATACGATTTTTCAAATTGCTTGGCAAATAAATTTGCCACCTCTTTGGTATTGCTTGTTAAGAGAAGCGTGTCAGGATCCCTTATAGAAGGTGGAATAGAGACCGCTGATGACAGTTGTTGGCGTACATAACTATGAAATGATTTCGGACCCCTTTCCACAACCCCTTCTTCAAATTCATTCCTAGATTTCCTTACCATTGCAATGATTTTATTGTTCACTTTTCTGCATTCCTCGTAGGATTCATCTGATTTGTCTAGTCGGTAAATATTCCACAGTCGAGTCTTTTCTTCTATTAGGTTTAGTATGTCTGGACCTATCCACGGTTTGTTGCAGTTGTGATTAACTCTTTTTCGGCTTGTAGGTACATGTTGTTCAATAGATTTATCAACTTCACTCTTAAAGTCTTGCCACGCTTCGGATATGTTTGTGTGTAGGAGGTTGTAGTCTTTGTCTAATTCTTTCGAAATACGATCGTAGTTAGCCGCGAAGAAATTCCATCTACGTGCAGCAGCTATTGGGTCACTTCTGGCTCCTGTTTGGAATTGCAAAGTTGCTAGTAGAACCTGGTGGTCACTCTTTCCTATGTGTGCGTGGTGTTCTATCTTATATATATTTCTAAAAGTCCTGACTGACTGACTGACTCATCAACGCCCAGCCCAAACCCTTGGACCTAGAAAGCTGAAATTTTGCACAGAGTTTCCCTTTATGATGTATACAAGGAATAAGGAAGGATATTTCGAAATTCAACCCCTAAAGGGGTAAAATGGGGGTTCCAATTTTGTATGGAAAAATAATATTAAATAGACATTTCGACTTGAAACTTCGTAGGAGTACTCCTAAAAACAAATAAGCAAACACTTATTTCGTGATTTTCCGAAAATCAACCCCTTAGGGGGTGAAATGGGGTAAGTAAGCCTAAAAATCGATATGGGTGTCGTTATTGAGGTTTATTGGGACGTTGATTGCGAAAATGGCATTTATTTTTAAGTCCAAGACGGTGAACATGACATAAGGGAAGAAACGGGACGGGACGGGACTAGACTGGACGGAACGGGACGGACTGGACGGGACGGAACTGAGCGGGACGGGACTGGACGGGAAGGGAAGGGACGGAACGGGACGGGATGGGACGGGGCAAAGCGGGACGGGGCGGGGCGGGGCGGGACGGACGGGACGGAAAGGGAAGGAAAAAGATGGGATGGAAGGGGAGGGGATGGGATGGAAGAGGAGGGGCGGGACGGGACGGGAAGGGACGGGACTGGACGGGAGGGAAAGGGGCGGGACGGGACGGGAAGGGTCGAGACGGGGCGGGGCGGGGCGGAACATTATTTAATACACAAATAACGAACCTCGCGCGAACGAAGTCGCGGGTAAAAGCTAGTTTTAGTACATAGGTTCTCATCATTGCATAATACCAAGTCTAGGACAAATTGCTGGCTACCTCTCTTACGCGTAATGTCAGTCAGTCTTCCACCCGGTTTCCTAGCGAAACCTGGCTTTCTATCAATTGTTAACCGTTCAGAATTTGCCACGGTAGATTTCGCAATTTGTAGACATTTTCCGATCGCACGATATGACATTGTAGGATTTTCACTATGTTTGCGCAATATATTTTGATACGAATTCGGCACCGAGGACATGAAGTCGGCACCGATGTTAAATCGTTGCGCGGGGCGTACACGAACTCGGCACCGTCTACCTGCACGTCAATTCCTTTTTCGGAATTGGGGACTCAGCTCCACACTTCTTAGTTCAAAGAATATTGTTTAATGTATTTAAGAGTACATAACAGGCGAAGCCCAAATAGTACAATGTAATTTGTAAAATACAGCGTAAGTATACAATAAATAATACAAAAAATAAACAATAATAATAACACGAAATATAAAGAATTTATTTATTAAAATTAAAAGTACATTAGAACAGTTGTTAAAAGTAATTGTTATAATTGTAATATCGTAAAAATTAATATGATTGTGCAAAAATTGTATAAGTTACACGGTTATATCAAAAAAATTTTAACAAAATTCAGAAAAACACTAGGTAGTTTGAGAATATTATTATTGAAAAATCAGTTATTTATACATTCAATATTATTTAATTATTTAGTATTTACACTAGGCAAAAAACCTACTGCATATTTAAATATTTACAATTTTTTAAATGTTTTTTATACTTTTTTTAATCTAATTGTTGCAGTACATGTACGATACACATTTTACAAAATGGAAACATGAGATGTGCTGTGACTCAAGACGCTCTTTATTACTTTTTACTAAGTCAATTCTTTTATGCACTGTAGAATCGCGTATTCTTACCTCCTCGTTCAACCTTTGAAGTTTTATGTAAGTTTCTGTTTGAAATTGTTTAACAATTTCTATAAAGGAAAATAGATGATTGGTATAAAAGTTACTATTAAACCTTGAGTGGAAAGACTCGCACTTGTTTGTAGTTTGTTCTATACTCGCAGTGTGCTGAAAAGATGCTTCTTCTCCAATATAATTTTCCACGAGATATTCAGAAAATGCAGTTACTCTGGCGTCCTCTGGTTGAATTTCTCCGAAATCGAATGCGAAACAATCTCCGACATCACTTGGGTTTAAAAATGGCAACCCGAAAACATATTTAAGCCATTTACCTATTTCACCATTTTTGTCTTTGAATTCCGGCAGTTAAACCCAGATTTAGAATTTTTCTGAACAATGATTGGGCAAGATGGAAGCGGCATCCAATTAATTTAACGTCTATCCACACGGAAATAACAGCGTTATGAATGGCCTTTTCGAAGTCTGCTACCACCATTTTTGGATTTAGATTTAAACGCTCACTTTCGCACTTGGTTTTTAAACACACAAATAAATTTTTATAAGCATCCTGTTTTCTACCTGGGAGCAAACAAAACACCAAAGGAATATATTGTCCATTGCTAAGAATGTGGATTTGTAAATAGTAGTTGCAAAAAATATTTTGTACAAAAACTAAAAGTACCGTCCAAGTATATTTTTTCACTGTTACATAAATAGCGGATATTGGTAGTACACGAAAATACTACAATCTTCGTGCTTTCATCGTTGATAAATAAAAAGTTTTCCTTTGATTGTGCAGATTTCCAAATTTTTCAATACGTTCATAGCCTCTTCGGTAGAACGTGGCAGTGATGGTTGATTTTTTCTGCGGTTATAGTATGTTGTTTCGAATGTAAGAAATTTCTCTTACAGACAGGGTGTCTAGATTATTAGAGTTTTTCTTTACCACAGAATTAATTACTTTAGAAGGCATCTCAGCTGGTTCTTTCGTAGCCTTTCTTTTTGCACAATTGCTAATAATTGACGGTTTAACTTTTTAATGTCTTTGTCGTGACAATGCTGTAAATCACTTTGCGTAATTAAATTTTCGGCACCAATGGTATTAACTTTTACTTTTCACGATTGTTGTATACACCACCAAAATGTTTCCCCACCTTTCAAAACCTTTTTTAAAAGATACCGATTCAACTATTAAAAGCTCCTTTCCGCGTGAACTCTCAATTATACGACCTTCCATTGAATGGAATTTGCGACCTATCACCACAAAAGTTAGAATATAACTAGTCGATATTTTGAAAGATTTCAAAACAGGAAAATAACCAGCAGAATCTCGTTACCCTATCAATTTGTGACAAATCATATTGTAAGATGCCCATTGGCCTTCTTTGTAAAATAATTGAGAAAGTTTTGAAAATACTCCTTATCTTGAATAAGTCAACAGTCCTAATGAGCATGATGTTACTGAGAAAATGTCATTAGTCCTAATCCATAGCATGGTGCCAAGATGTAGCAGGGGATTAAAGGTCCAGGTAGTTTGGTGCCGAGATCGTGGCCACCCTTTTGACAAAGCTCGTATTTTTTTGAATTCATTTTAAAATAACTAGATGAAAACATTTGACACTGACGTTTGCAGTAATATATCAATGCAAACAAGCTATTGTTCCAACGCCACCTTATTACCTGCAGTGTAGGGACACCTGTCGTCATATGAGGCGCCTAGTTTCAAAATCGGACATGTCACTTAAAACAGTGTTCGAGAAAAAGAGAAAAAAATGTTCCATTGTGTTAGCTAATTGAAATTTGGCTAACCTCTTATTTCAATTTATTACTCATCCATTTTATTTATATTGTGATGAACTCTGTGATAATGTTGTAATAGGATTAAATTAATAGAATAAAATTCAAAGTCCACCACACAAATTATTTTAAAATTTTGTAGAATCAAACTTCGATTGATTAAATATTTTTTCTGGGTTCGCCAATTTAAAAGATATCTACAGTAGTTCGCCCTTTATTAATACTGCATCCATCTGACAAGTATACATTGCTAGCTCAGATAAATAATATAAGCATGAAATTCTAAATCTCGGGTCTTGGGTTCATATTTTAAAACTTGGCGATACGCCACTGCAAAAATGCAATTTGAATGAAATATTAACCGCAAGTAATATGACAGATTCTGGCCCAAAATAATTCGATTTACACTGTCAGCCTGCGTTTTTAATTTAATTTATCAAAGCATTGTGAACCAATTTAGTTAGTTTTTGGATAATTCGCGCCTTCAAACGGCGTCACTAGCTTTCTTTTGTTTTCCAGGTCAAGAACCCCGGCGTGGGTTTCTTACGCCTAGCTGCATTTGTTTATTGTTAACCTCAAAATGTTGAGATTTTTATTTGAATTCTGGAACACGGGCTGCTCATGGACACGTAAAATGACTGGAAACCCGTTCCTATGCTTGTCCTCCAGGTAGGCAATTAACTTTCCAAGCCATTTGCGCCGGTCTTATTAAAGAAATGACTAACCTGGGCTTTGTAACTACGTAGACTGGTTTCGGACGCCTTGCTCGCTGATTGTGCTGTAGCTGGGGCTCCCGGAATGCTCAGGCCACTACTGCTGGCTGGTACATGGCGGACGAAGCTGCAGGAACACGCTCGTAGGCACTGGTACCCCAAATCTTACTTCAACTGGCTTGCCGATGCTGGACGCTCGTCGGAAAACGTGGCCGCAGGAGAAATAATTTTATAACTCAGATCGGGCCACCTCCATTTCCACTGATGCACTTTGATGCTCTGGTCACGACTGTATGCTTTATTTTTAATATTTATAAGCAAAAACACCAATTGAATGAGAAGCAAAAACCACTGTGTCAAATATAATTTTATTGCAATTGTTTTTTTCTAGCTTCTTAAAACAAAAAAATCTAAATTTAAAATTACAGGATATTCTCAAGGTTCAACATAACTACTTTTAACATCAAATTTAATTTATAACAATAAACTGTGAAAATTCTTACAACTAAAATCATTGTCTTTATAATTTCTTATTTCTAATGTGTGTCAACGCCACTCACTAAGTTTTCTTACAATTGTCTCTCGCGCACGTTACTACACTGATTATCTTTTACACTAGTTTTGTTCATTTCCTGTTTTATGTTTGATTTTCTGCAATATTCCATAACTGCCTCCTTTTCACCAAATTTTACATTAGTCTTGTTTGTAAGTTCTTATTCCTTCACCTTTTTCTGGATTGTGCTCTATTGCACTATGTTGTATTCATTCCTTTCTTACCTTATTTTATTAAAAAGCTCACAAAACATGTTTTCAAGTAATTATTAACCCGGCAGTGGACGCGTGTTTAATTTTTACACAAAAGAACGCGTTGGGTCTGACATACCCAGAAAAATAAAGATGTAATTTTCACAATAAACATATATTTTTGACAAGGAGTTAATATATATCTTTAATATAACTAAAATTAACATACCAGACTGGAAAACAAAACTTTGTCGTTTATTTAATCAAACTGAAAAGAATAATAAAAAAATACCTGCATTTTTGGTATGGTTGCACTAAACCCTCTGTATAAAAGTTATTCTGGAAATTTCACTGCGCATACTTGGCAAACGTGTATAGTATGTTCCAGGCATATGAAATTTCTACAAAAGCGACATGTGTACCTTGTTTTCCGATCTTTACAGAATGCGTATCTGCCACGTTTATTTTCAACTATTTCTGCACGCTCGACCATCTCAGTGTCACTAATTCTAGCTGCAAGCTGTCGAATTTCTCTTGGTATGTATTGAGAGTGTACTCTTGTTTTCATGTAATCCATCAGCAGTTCTTTGCCAAGTTGTTTTAGAAATATTCTTCGCTGAACTTTCGCATTCGCGCCATTTGAATTGCTTTTGTATATGACAAAGGCGTTTATTCCAACAACATTGAGCAGTCCATATAGGATTACCATCGGCCACCTACGCGTATTTCTAGCCACATTATATTTTGCAGAGAGCGGATCCACGATATCAACTCCACATTTCGTCGAGTTGTAAAAAGTTATTATCTCAGGTTTTGTCTCCTCGCCAGACTCAGGATCAATAGAATCATCATGGTCCAAAGTTGATAATAGAATAACCTGTTTTTTTTTGGGATATACGATACAATGATCCTATCCTCAGTAAAACCAAACATGCTCGACTTTTCAGGCCTTTTCGTAAAAAAAATCATTAGGTATTTGCCTCTTGTTTTTTCGTAATGTCCCGACTATCGTCAACTGATGATTTTTCAATAAGTTATTGGCAACTTCAACGGAAGTGAACCAATTGTCCATTGTGACATTTCTCCTAGATTGGGACAATGGTAAGCAAAGTCGCTTCACTACATCTGCGGAAGCATTACTCACAAGAAATGGGCCTTGGGACTGTTTGCCACAATAAACCTCCATATTGTACGTATAGAATGAGCGAGAGTTGACTAACGAACACACTTTTATCCCATATCGCGCTGGCTTATTTGGGATATACATTCTAAATTTACAGCGACCTCTGAATGCCAGCAGCATTTCATCAATGGTTGTGTACTTCCCCACTGTGTAATGTTTTTGACAGTTTCTTACTACCTCTTCAAATACTTTTCTTATTGGTGCGAGGTTATCCTGACTTTTACGTTCTTCCCTCGTTCGAATGTCATCCATTCGCAAACATCGCATCAAAAAACGAAATCGTCTGAGTGCCATTGTAGCAGGAAATATATCAACACCTCTACGATCATTATACCAAAATTCGAAAATAGATGTCCTACCTCCGTGGTATACACCTGCAAGATAAAGTAATTCAAAAAGTGCTCTCATTTCTATCATATCTGTTGGCCTTGCGTCAGATTTATTTTTATAGCGGTCATATATTCTTTGAATATATATATTCGTATTTTCCACACACTCCGTCATAATGGAATTATCGAGAAAAAGCTGCCAACAGTCTTGTCGGGACGATGCATTTTTTGCACAACCAATAACACCAGGCAGTCTCACGATTATGTTGTTCTGTCTTGTTCGAACGTTTTTTGTGGAGCAATATTTGTTCCATTTTGTGCCATATTTTGCTTCATACTGCAAATGGCGGCGTCCACCAACACTGTGTGGAATAGGTACTAGTTCATTTACTTCTAATTCCTGTTCGCTTTCAGATTCATGGTCGCTAAACTCCTCACATTGTGCGTCGGTCATGGAATCATCTGAATCCGAAAAATTTTCTTCGTCGGTTGGGACTTCTTCAAACAGCTGTCTCAGCCTTTCATTTTCCTTTTCATAAGGATCCATTATTCTATAAAATAAAAGATATATTTATAGAAAATGTAAACCAAGCCAATCAAAAAATACTTACATAGAGGAACTCGTTGGACCTGAGAGACCAAATTCTACTATAAAATTGTCGTTACACACTGCACTGCGTTACAACTACTACGGCACGTACATTGCGAGCTAGTTTGAAGGTACTGAGGCGCACAAGACCGTTCGCGCATCGAATTTGAAATGATTACAAAATTAATTTTTGGATGGGCCTGATAGACCCTACGCGTTCACTGTAGGGTTAAATTTAATCGCTAACGCCCATTTAAAGCAATATATTTCACAAGTTTTCAACAAAGACTTTTCCATAATTTTAAAAAACAAGCCTTTTTTATGGTGGACATGTCCGGTATTGAAACTAAAAATGGGATTTGTCCGGTTTTGATAATCAGATCTGAACTTTCTTGAACTACTATCTCCAGTAGAAGGATCCATTAGTAGTGGGGTTGTGTATCACAGGAGAGATATTAAAAACACCAAACAGCAACATGTTTCGACCAATCTTGCATAACTTCTCAATTATGCTTTCCCCTGATTATTTAACTACCACTTTTTATCATTAGCCTGATGATGACTTTCTAGTCAAAACATGTTGCTATAATAAACTAGCTTATTGCTTTTCATTAAATGTGATACTTGGGGAAGGCTTGGTGTTTTTAATATCTATCCTGTTGAACTACTATTATTTAAAAAAAAATCTAATGTAGGAACGATATCAGATTGTGTTTAATAAAAGTATTAACTCGCTTTCAGTCGTCCTTGATTCAAAAAAATTACAAAGATAGAAACATATTGATTGTAGAAAGTTCAATAACCTAAATAAATGTTACTTTTCTTGCAAAACTACTTTTATTTTGTAATATACAGGGTGTCCCGGAAAATGTGGGAAATCTCCCAGATATGAAAAAAAAACACCTGAAAAGAATACTACAAGTTCATATAAACTTTTTTCGTATAGGCCTCCTCTTCGGAGATATGGGCTCCCAAAGAGCTCCAATGGAATCCAGCGTTTTACACATTAATATTATGTATACCAGGTAAGACCCTGCAAATTACTATCTAAGAAAGTATTTTTAATTACTCACAGCTGCAGGGACGGACTAGCTGTGACATTTTAAACGTTTAGTTAAAACATCGTAACGTTTTATTGAAACTATGTTGGTCGGAGGGGAAAACTCCTCTTTTTCATATTAAACCCGACAGAAGTTATGGGACTAACAGTGTAAATAAAATGACATTTTTTCGAAAACGGTTAAGATTAGTGACGTGAATGAAGAGTACTTAATTTTTAGTCAATAGTTAAAGGTATGTAAAAAAACGTTGTACAAAGTTTTTATCCTATAGGGTGTAAAAAAATGGGGTCATGAGTGTTACAGCTAGTCTGTTCCTGCAGCTGTGAGTAATTCACAACACTTTCTTGGATAGTAATTTGAAGGGTCTTACCTGGTATAGGTACATCATATTAAAAAAAAAATTGGAATATACCTGGTGGTTCAACAATTATGTGTAAAAAACCTGATTCCATTGGAGCTCTTTGGGAGCCCAAATCTCCGAAGAGGAGGCCTATACAATAAAAGTTTATATGAACTTGTAGTATTCTTTTACATGTTTTTTCATATCCGGGAGATTTACCACATTTTCCGGGACACCCTGTAGAAACATAAAAAGGTAAAAATGAAATTAAACATAGCCAGATTTTTGGACAATTCGCAGAGGTTCATCGTCCTCGCCACACTAGTCTCCTCGGAAGACATCAACTGTGAATAGAATTTGCATCTTTCTTGGTCCTTCCAGTCCTGGCCAAAATGGAGAGTCAAAAGCATGTTCACGTCTTTCAGTTTTTGAGATTTGACTTGATTTACCATTTCTAGTACCTGTGGTTCTATTTGTGAAACAGTTTTGCCTTTTCTGGTAATAGATTTTGGGTTAGTAAGCGCAGTTTTGTAATGAAGTTCTCCATTTACTACTACTTATTAGATTTCTTTGTTCACTGTAAAAGCACGCGTTTGCTCTGGGAAATTTTAAAATGGAGTGAATTTGGAGGTTTCAGTACTTTTTCTGCCGCATTTTTCCAATTACTAACAAACCAGTCTCGTCCTAGTAGAAAAAGGTTCCTTGTTCTTGAAAAATAGAATAGTACTCGGATGGATCTACGATGGTCTCTTTTTTTTTAAATTTTTTCTAAAATGCCGAAAACACGGTCAGGAGGCATGACTGAGTGGCCGGTTATAGGAAACACTAGTTCTACTTCTTTAATCTGTTTTGGGGCTTCTTGTAACCCTTTCATAGTCATTGCCACAATAATAGTGTTTTTATTTTGGCCGGCGCAGCCATCGGGCACTAACCGAACAGTATTAACACCTGCGATTTCGGATTCATTACGTTTTAGACAATGATATATGGCCAATGCTATTTTGTTAGAGCCCTTCGGACTTTCAGTTTCTAACCACGAGTATGTTAATACATTTTCTTGTTGAAGTGGATCTTTTGACGAACCCTTAATCACGCTAAAATTATAGCAGTATAGCTGGCGGTTGTAATATGGTTTTTGGTCAGGGACCTTTGGCAAAACTTCTGGCAATCGTAAGAAAATGTCAACAATCCTTGCTTTCTCTCCTTCAAAAATTCGTAAAAAGCTTTTGCTCGCGCTTTATGTACTCTCAAATCCGTTCTTAATTTTTTTTAGGTATCTTTTTTTATCTTTAGGCTCTCACTGCTACCCAAGCATGTAGAACATGAGTGGCCAACCTTTTCGGCAGCTGGGCCAAATTTCGGAAAGAGGATTTCGCACCGGGGCGCACCAACAAATTTGATATAGTTAACCAATGCAAAAAAAATGTTATGTTATTTTTTGAAGAAAAAGGAAATCTGATAATCAAACACATTTGTTAGTTAGATATTTTATTTATAAAATAAGTTAATGAGATGTCTGACTTTGTTTGGCAGAACTAAGTGCATCAATGTTGATCTCGACTAAGGTTGTTGCTACACGCTAACAGTTTTCCAGGTGAACATCAGTAATTCGTGTTCTCATTTGTGGTTTGATGTGCTTCATCCGACTAATATGCTGTTCACACAGGTAAGTGTTTCCAAATAATGAAATCATGGACAAAGCGTGTTTGTAAAAGACAGGATATTTCTCCTTGTCAAAATATGTTTTGTAGAACTCTTCCAAGCCAACCTGCTGAAATTTCTCCTGTAGCTGTGCATCACATTGCATTTCGCAACATTCCATTTGTAAATGTCCCGGCAAGGAACTTATGTCTGTGGAAAATGGTGTTGCAAAAGCAGAAAAAAGCAGACGATGCTTTTTAAAATCTTGGAATTGGTTTTCGAATTCTAGTTTCAAGTCAGATATCAGAGAAGCATATTTAGCCGCTGTCACCGGTGTGATATCTGGTTGCTCTGAGAGTGTAGGAAAATGAGTGAAGTTTTTTGTTTCTAGCTGCTGTTCCCAAAGCCCAAGTTTCATTTGAAACACTGAAATCAGATCATGCATGTCATTAATCAAATGATCTTTCCCTTGTAGACGAGTATTAACTTCATTCAAGTGGCTAGTTACATCGACCAGGAACGCAAAGTCGGAAACCCACTCTTTATCTTGAAACTCTGGAATACTCTTTGATTTGCTTTAAAAGAATGATTGTATTTCTTGCTTCAAATCAAAAACTCCTATCAACATTTTGGCACGGGTCAGCCATCTTACTTCTGCATAAAATGTAGCGTCACCATATTCATATCTGAATCCAAAGACTTGAAAAATTCTTGGAATTGACGGTGATTCAACCCTTTTGACTTAATAAAGTTCACTATTTTGACAACTACCTTCATGACATGGTCCATTTTGAGAGACTTGGCACATAAATTCTCTTGATGAATAATGCAATGAAAATTTAGCATCGACGTATTGCCAACTTTACAGGCCTCATTTTCAATCAGTTTTACTAAACCTTCGTATTTTCCAACCATTGCTGGATCACCATCCGTTGTTAAGCCCAATAGGTTGTTAAGTTGTAATGAAAAGCGATTCAATGTTGATGTAACTGCCTCTAACAATGTCGTGACTTAGTGGTATCCTTGAGTGGATACAATGCCGCTAATTCTTCTGTTTTATTAAAGTGGGCATCAACACCTCTAATAAAGATCGCCACTTGTGCGGTATCCGTCATATCTGTGCTTTCATCCAATGCCAGAGCATAAAATATGATCTCAGATGCACGATTTTTTAAATTATCTTCAATGTGTTTTCCAATGCCATCCACACGTCTTGTGATAGTTTGACGAGACAGGCTTATTTTTGAAAAATATTTTTTCTTTTCTGGACACAGAAATTCAGAGACATTCTCCAACCATTCCTTAACAATTTCACCATCTGAATATGGCTTCATTTTTTTTGCTAGTATTGCAGCTACTGCATAACTCGCTTTTACATAACATGTTGACTCTGAATTCGCTCTGGTAAATATTTGTTGTTGTGCAGAAAGTTTTCTTTTTAAGTCATTTACCTGGTCTGGTCGAAGCTGTCCTTTGTACTTATCGAACTTATTTGCATGTTTAGTCTCGTAATGACGTCTAATGTTATACTCCTTCAAAACAGACACCAATTCATTGCATATCAAGCATATGGGCTTTGTTTTAAATTCCACAAAAAAATAGTTAATAGTCCACCTGTCTTGAAAACTTCTCAATTCTTCCGTAACTTTTCTCTTTTTTGGTCCAACTTCTTTACTAATTGACGTCATTGTAGGTTTTTGTTTTGAACTGTAACAAAGAAATAAAAGGCCATTGGTACAACTCGTAATGAAATAAGTACTAATAAAGTAGTTACATACATCAACAGACTATAGCAGTCCACTGCTGGACATAGGCTACACCAAACGACATTACTATTATTTGTTGGTTATGGTTCATTATGCCGTAATCACCACGCATGGGGAAGGCAGGGCGCACCGGCCCGCGAGCGGCCGCCAGCCCACGCTACCCCGTCGCGCGCTATGTACCAACTGATGCAAAGCCGCACTCGGCTTGCATTTCAGTGTACATAACCTCACGACATGTTATTTTCCGAATGAGTTGTTCAGAAGCTTTACATTAGGGGAGCCCGCCCGACAGTGAGACGGAAAAAGTTATAATTTTTTTTATTATTTATTAAAATAAAATACAGTTTTGAATCTCACTGACAACGATTGAATATATTATAGGGTACCTGCAAACAAAGCCTCAGTACATAATTATTAATATAAAACGAAAAATAAAATAATTCTTATACATGAAAATTTGTCTCACTGTTGGACAGGTCAGAGCAACAGTGAGACAACCCTTGTCCAACAGTGAGACTAACATATTAATACTGATCAGTAGCACATTCGAAATAATTACCGCACAACTAAACTTCCGAAGTTTATTCCAAACGATAAATAAGAGTTCTGTCTTTTTGTTTGCCCGAAGGTTGTAGGTTTCGGCATTATAAATTTGATCTTTTATTGGTATTAAGGATATGTCAGGAACATTCGGCGTGACAAAGTTTCCTTCCAGTTTTGATGATTTGCGGAGAAAACTTACTTCAATTTCATTATTTTCATTATTTTCTCTAATCACTTTGCCAACATAGAAAACATTTGCTCCTCTTGCTTTAAACTGAACGAGAACATATTCTCCTTCTATGGGATTCCTCTGCAACTCTTCAAAAGTTTCTATGAAAGTATCATCATCAACGGTTTCATCTGAAATTTCAGATTCTGAATCGAGGTCAGGAGAGTGCTCGCTCTCTGAACTGTCTTCCAGTAATATGGACTTCTTTTTTATAATGGGTCGTTTCTTGGCTTCTTTGTCAATTTTTCTTTTAACTGCATTCTTTCTTTTTAACTTTAATTGCCTTTCTTCAAATTCTTTTTCTAACTCATTTTTTTCAGGAGTGTCAGTTGCTATCATACATTTTCCTTTTTTTCTTGGTTTTCTGATTCCTGTTCGCGCCTTGGATTTTGGATATCGTCTAAATTCGATAGGTGAAATAAATGTTGAGTTTACCAGCTCAGACTGCCGTTTAGTATTTGTCGGTGATTGAGTTCGCGTTCCACTGGATTGACTAAATCTTTCGTTTAAATTATCAGATGTTCCAGGTTCAGCTGAAACATTAAATGCTTGAACTTCATTGGGTAACCCAGTTTCTATGGGTGCTGGTTTATCAGTCACTGAACTGCATATAAAGTCGCTTTCCTTAAAGATATGTTTATTAAACGGTAGTATGCCTGTAGCTCAAAATGCACTTGTAATTGTTTCTGGTACCATTGCCTTGTCATGTGCTTTCCCGACACATTCGGCTACTTCATAAATAGAAAACCTTTCACCTGGATGATGCATCATCCAACTATCAACAAATGAATCATAATACTTTTGAAACGGTCCAAAGACACCAACATCAAGCGGCTGAAGTTTGTGTGTTGAATGAGGCGGAAATGTCAATATTGTTACGCCATTTGTTTTGGCTAGGTTCAAAACTTCTATAGAAACGAGACTTTCATGGTTGTCGTACAGGAGTAGCGATGGGTTGTCTTTAGAAGATCCGCTATGTTTTATAAAGTGCTCCATCACTTTTAGAAATAGATTACTGTTCATCCACCCGCTCTTACTTGCCAATCCCAATGTCACAGGGGTAGCGCCACGCACCATTCTGTTCACGAATTTCACCCTTGGAAAAACCATTGCAGGTGGTATCCAGTTTCCTGCTGCACTAACTATCATACAGGTAGTAACTAATGTCCCTTTTTTTGCCACTGGTCACTTTGCTCACTTGTTTCGTCCCTCTCTCGGCGACAACTTTCGAATGAAGTTTCTGGTTAGTCATAGTAGCAGTTTCATCCAAATTAAATAACCGTGTGCCATCTGCAAATTGAGGACTACGAATGTAACATTCCTCTAGCTTATGAAAAAACTTTTCGACATTTGGCTTGTTAAAAGCTGAGCTAAACTACACCCTTCAGGTGTTCTTAGAGATAACTTAGAGCTATGTCTTTTCATGAAAAGACGCATGCATTTTTCACCAGCCATCTCCGCAGTTTTCCGGAATGGTAACATTATTATGTACTGCCATTTCATACGCGAGTCGTCTACATTCTACAAGAGGCAGTCCATAAAACATTTTTGAGCATGTTATTATATAATGCGTCAAACTATCTTCTTGTTCGGTTGTAAATATTTTATTCACCTTATAATTAGGTCTCATCCTGATTGGTGCATCCGAAAGTTTTTGTTTTTTGACGTACCTGTGTAACGTTTGAAACGGTATGTTCTTAATATTTCCGGCTTCTCTTAGAGGTGTTCCTTGCATCACTAAAGCTACTGCTTCTCTCATTGCCACGTCATTATTCTTTGTTAATTTCTTCTTTACTTTCATTTTACTCACCTTAAACGATAAAATAAAGCATGATTCCTTGGTACATTTTATATAAAAATACTATAATAAATTCTTTTATACAAATATGAATTATTTTCACGAATAATTAAAAACATTCTTATAGCGAATAATAAACATAAAAATCCACAACAGTGATGGCCAACGGTGAGACATGTCTCACTGTAGGACGTTTGATTTTGTCTCACAGTTGGACATCTGCGTGTTCCCATAAATAATAAATTTTCACCATAACCTCAACTATTTATCAAGATTATTTATTCGGGAAAACCATGAGCAAATATGCTCAAACAAAGATTTAAAACTGGTAGAAACGAAAGTCAAATAATAAACTTACCACACAAAATTTCAACTACGCCAATAGTAAAGTTTTCACATATAATCTCATAAGAGCATTAATTATTTCCGGAAATTTTTTTGAGTGCGGTCCAACAACGTCGTATTAATTTGCCCGAGCGGGACGCGAGGGCAAATTAGGACGTTGTTGGAATGCACGAAAATAATTTCCGGATATGAATTAATGCTCGAATGCAGATTCGGTATGAAAATCGTAACGCCACAAACCCTCACAGTTAGGTTAGTCTACCTACAAAAAATTTCCAAGAAATTTTTTTTATTGTCTTGGTTACGGCTCGTGAACTAATTTTTCTATTGGTCATTAATGAGTGTCGTACGATTTTCTTATAAAATTTTCTTAAAATAACAATAACAAGCACACCTCTTTCACAAACGTGAAACGATTAGCATGAAGTTGGCTACGGTTAAAGGGAGTTTGATACCTCATAGTGGCGCGAAATTTGAAATAATAGAAGTCTATAAAAATTAATATGTCTCACTGTTGGCCATGTCTCACTGTCGGGCGGGTTCCCCTACTTACAGATTGAAAACCTAATATAAATATGCTCTCTGTTTTAGCGTAAGTAACCTTCATTGCCGTTGTTGACACCTAACTAATTGGTATACCCATCATAATTGATCAGGTATAATAATAATAAAACAAAGACAAATCTACTGAAACTAATAAGACAAGCATCACAGATTAAGTAAAAAAAGGTGGGTTTACTTACCAACACTAATAGTAAGGTCGATCGATCACGATCGAATGCGCACCACACTGACATAGAAACGTAAGTTTACACACGATAATTATATTATTAGAATAGTCTATTCAGCGCCACATGTGCCGGCAATCGCCGCTTATCACTTGCAAGCTAGAATAGCATAGATTAGATAGCTTTTAGCTTCCTACTTCGCATGATTTGTATGAATCAGTCTTAAGGTGGGCTTCTTATAGTAAAGAAGTCTTAAGGTATCCTTCTTACAGTAAAGATAGTCTTAAGTTGCTGCTCTTAGTGTAAAGAAGTCTCAAGGTAGCCATAAGCTCCCATGTTTGTAATACTTCATGGTTAAATAAAAGCTTTTTAAAAATTCGTTTCGTTGAGTACCAAACGAAACTGGCGCAGTCTTGTGGATTCGTGGAGGAATTTGGGCATTTCAAAAATTAAATACCCCAAATTCCGCGTATTTTAATACTTTGCCGCGATTACCAACGTTCCGGAGATCCTGAAGCGAAGCCATCGAAGGGACAAGCATCGCCCTGAGGCAAGCCGAAGATCGACCAACCCCCTGGGACCCGCAAAGCCGTAAGGTCGAAACAACCCCTGCTGAGCAGCGAAGTCTTCGACGGGACAAACATCGCCCCGGTAAGCGTCGCCGCTAGCAGAACATCCTGATCATCGAGATCACCAGTCCATCGAGGACGCCTGGTTATTGAAACCACCTGGTTATTGAAACCGCCTCCGATCCTAAGAGATCAAGACCAAAGGAATGAAGTAAGAATATTCCAACTATTAATTTTTGTAACTTTACTTGCTACATGCTAGAAGTAAAGAATAAAATCAAGTGAATTTAAATAACAATTTTAAATCATATTAACATAGTTTTTAGAATTTTAATTTTAAGATCAGGCAGGTGCCATATGAGATGAAGGTCTGGTGTGTGCGATAGGTACACTTAATCTTACCAGCTGACTTCGTACCTGTGCGTAGGGTTCCTACCCCTGAGTTTTAGTAACTACCCCTGAGTTTTAGTAACTACCCCTGAGCTAAGCTTATTTTTAAGTACTAACATAAAATAACACCCTAATAAATCGTGACACAAGTTTTGCAACTTTAAATATTCTTGCCGTGCTGTTATTAGAAATCTAAAGATTTGAATATTAATGTCAAGGGACAGATCACGATCACCCCGTGATAGAAATCCTGTACAACCTAGATTACTATTTTTAAATAATAATAATAGAACAAATATGGAAAACCCAGTAGTATTTCCCCCTCATTTTAGCGTATCATTGCTTAATGAAATCCCAACTTATAACGGAAATCCAGCGACACTCTCTGAATTTATACGATCAACAGAGGTAATAACTACTCAATTTTGTACTAATGAACCGAACGATTATATTAACAAATTAATAATCTCTTCAATCAGAAACAAGCTTAAAGGTCAAGCCCTAGAAGTCATTACCGGATATCATTACGATACTTGGAATGAATTAAAAACAGTGCTTATCGAAAATTTTGGAGACCAGAGATCCGAACTAAATTTACTTATAGATTTGACAAAACTAAAGCAAAATAAAGATAGCCCCATTGAATTTTTTAATAAAGTCAGAACACATTTAGCTATATATAATTCGAAAGTTTCATTAGGTGACGAAGATCAAGCGATAAAAGATCATAAATTAGAAACTAATAAAGCCTTAGCTTTACGAACATTCATAAGCGGACTAAATGAGAACTTAGGTAGTTTCATTAGAAGTCGAAACCCCAAAACTTTAGAAAAAGCTCTTACAATGATTAAGGAAGAATTAGACATTAGGTACTCTCAAACCCAAAATAATAGACAATTTTTAAATTTAAATCAAAAATCTTCAAAGCCTATAACACAAAACCATAATCCAGCTACACAAAGCTATAATCCGAATTACTTTAACCAAAATTCTCAAGCCCAAAATTTATATACACCCCGATTCAATAATTTTACACCTAATACAATGAGACCGCAATACAGACAACCGCAGTTCAATCCATCGCAGTTCAAACAATCACAGTTCAATCCCAACAGAAATTTTAATCAAACAAGAAATTTTCAAAACCCCCAAAATAATGTTTTTGCACCAAAACCACATTTTAAACCCTCTTTTCGACCAGAACCCATGGAAGTTAGCACAATAAAAAGAAGTGCTACGCAACAACTAACTAACCCGAATAAATTTCGTGCAAACTCCCAAAATATAATAAGACAGTCGAGCCAACCTAGAAATTTTCATTCAGAAGAACTCTTCAATGAAAATGTCATGCCTCAACAATCAAGTTCAAATTTCCCCGAATATGAACAAGATCCCTATTACGAACCAGAAACCTTTGAAAATTGTGAAAACAATTTCAGTACACTAGATCCAACCACAGATTTTTTCTGTTTACCTGAAGGAGATTCGGATGAAGAAGACTCCGACGAAACCGTAAATTTTCGTTAACAGCCTCGGAAGTCATAGAAAACTTTAACATCAGCCCAAAATCCAACCTTCCTTATATAATAATACCAACAACTGGAGACAAACTTATGATAGACACCGGCAGTTCTAAAACAATTATTTCCCCCAAATTTGCACAAACATACTTTCCAAATTTAATCTATCCATGCAATTTTGAAATAACCACATCACACGGAACTACTCGACATAACTTTGTAGCAGATTTACCTATTCCAAATCTTTTTAAAGAAGATGGTACTCACACATGTTACTTATTTGATTTTCATAATGAGTATGTAGGACTCATAGGTTCAGACTTACTTTCCAATTTACCTGCAACAATAGATTACAAGTGGATGCATATCCAGACAGAAAGCACCACTGTACCATTTTACTATAACCCTTCTAAAACCAAACAAGAACTTCAAAAAAGAAATGAATGTAATTTTTCCAAATTAAAAACCTCTAAAAATTTATTAAAACAAATTATAATACCCCCACGAACAGAGCTATTTGTAACCCTTCCTGCAGTCGGAAGCAATGGTCCAAAATTAGCCCCAAAATTAAATCTTGATAACAATGTCATAATGCCCTCAGCAGTAGTCAAACTTCATAATAACTGGTTTAAAACTAGTCTTATAAATACCTCGAATGAAACAAAACAAATTCACATCTACAACCCTTTATTTTTAGAAGAATATGAAACAAATGACACCTCAATACAAATTAATAATATCAACGTCAATACTTCTGACTCCAATATCAAAAAAATTTTAAATAAAAATTTAGAAGACAATCTGAGACTTAGCCATCTTAATGAAGAAGAAAAAACAACTCTAAACAACTTATGCCATCAGTATAAGGATATTTTTATTCTCCATATATACCCCTATCCGCTACCAATTTAACAAAACATCATATCGGAACCAAAACTGACGCACCTATATTTACTAAAACCTATCGATATCCACATGTTCATAGGAATGAGGTAAAAGAACACATTAATAAAATGTTAAAGGAAAAAATAATTGAACCCTCAGAATCCCCGTACAATTTCCCCATTTGGGTAGTCCCCAAAAAAATGGACGCCTCCGGTAAACAAAAATGGCGAATCGTAATCGATTACCGCAAATTGAATGAACAAACCATCGGAGACAAATATCCTCTCCCTCGCATTGAAACAGTGTTAGACAACCTTGGTAGAGCCACTTATTTTACAACCCTAGACCTCGCATCTGGTTTTCATCAGATAGAGATAGAAGAAAAAGATCGTGAGAAAACAGCTTTCTCTACAGAGGAAGGCCATTTCCACTTCCGGCGAATGCCCTTTGGTTTAAAGAACGCCCCATCGACGTTCCAGAGAGCTATAAACAATGCCCTAATAGGTTTAACACCCCAACAATGTCTTGTTTACCTCGACGACTTAATTATTTACTCAAACTCACTCCAAGACCACATAAACCGTTTAAAGAATGTTTTCAATAGATGCCGAGAATCTAACATTAAAATCCAACTCGATAAATCAGAATTTTTGCACAAATCTGTTAAATATTTAGGACATATAATTACTCCGGACGGAATAAAACCGGATCCATCAAAAATCTCAGCCATCAAAAACTTTCCAGCCCCAAAGACAAGAACAGAAATAAAATCATTTCTAGGACTCTTTGGTTACTATAGGAAATTCGTTAAAAACTTTGCCAAAATCACAAAATTCCTAACCGTATATCTTAAAAAAGATAACAAGATTATACATACACCTGAATTTTTACAAAATTTCAACTATTGTAAACAACTCTTAACAAATGAACCCCTACTTCAATACCCCAATTTTGAAAAGACTTTTGAATTAACTACAGACGCATCTAAATACGCTTTAGGCGCTGTGCTATCACAAGAAGGTAAACCAATTTGCTATGCATCAAGAACTTTGAATGACGCAGAACAACGGTACACCACTATAGAACGAGAACTTTTAGCCATGGTTTGGGCGACCAAACAATTTAGACCATATCTATTTGGAACCAAATTTATAATGTACACTGATCACAGACCATTAGTCTGGTTAAAAAATTTGAAAGAACCAAATTCTAAACTAACACGCTGGGCGCTAAAATTAGAAGAATTCGATTTTACAGTAAATTATTTGCCAGGAAAACTCAATAAAGTAGCCGACGCCCTGTCGCGCATCCAAATTTACCCCATGTCCATTGAAATACCTGACAGACTAGATACACCTCAACCATTTGACGACAAACAAAGCGTCATGGCTAGTAGAGCCAGTACACCCGATATTGATGAAATATTTAGTACACCTACTATCGTACCACCCGTAACAACAAAACCCCGTTGTAAAATAATTTCTAATGTATTAGTAAATCCAGCCTCGAAAACAATTCATCAAATTGAAGAACCAATATCAAATAACGAAAATGACAATAATTCTCTTGCCGACACTGTACATACTCAACACTCATCTACCCCAGTAATTGACATAGCAGAAAAACCATTGCAACACTTTAAAAATCAAATTGAATTTATAAGCGCTAATTTACCGAGAAAAATTCAAATTACAAGATACGACGGCATCACACATTACTCAGTATTTGTTAACGACATGAATAAAGTAGATATGTTCAATAGATTACTTATTGAACATTGTGAGCCAAACACACACTATCATTGTTATTTTTCTGACGACGCACTTTACTTAGACTTTTCAAATTTCTTAAAAGATATAATTAATCAAAACACACCTAAATTTCACCGCTGTACAACCCAAGTAACTTACATTATAAAACCAGAAGAACGACAAATTCAAATGCAAAATTATCATTTAGGAAAAACAAACCATCGAGGAATAACTGAAACAATCGAGCATATTAAACGCAAATATTATTGGAAAAGCATTAGTAGAGATATTACTGACTTTATCAATAATTGTCAAACTTGCAAAATGGAAAAATATAACAGAAATCCGACAAAACAGCCCCTACAACTCACACCCACTCAAAGCAGACCATTTCATACCATACACCTCGATATATTCCGAATTGGCAATAGAAGCTACTTAACCATAATTGATTCTTTCTCAAAATTCGCACAAGCCTATTTTATTAAATCACATAATCTAACCGATGTCATCGAACAATTATTCAAATATATATGCACTTTCACAGCACCTGATACGATCGTTGCTGATGGAGAATTCAATAAACAAATTTTCAAAGATTTTATAGCCATACACAAAATTCAGTTACACACAACAACCCCTCACCATCACCAGTCAAATTCGTTAGTTGAACGCTTACATTCAACCATTATTGAACATTACCGATTATTAACAAATATACCCGAACATCAAAAAATACAATATTGTATCTTGGCATACAATCACACTATACACTCCAATCTTAAACTAACACCATTTGAGATAGTATTTGGACACACGGAAAGCAAAAATCCCTTTGATATTGACTATACGAAATCGTACTATCACGATTATCTGTCAGAACATAAGACAAAAATGAAAAACTTATATAAAGCCCTACAGGACAAACAAACGGAAACTAAAGAAAAACGCAACTTGAAATTGAATCCAACCCGTAAAACCAAAACTTTTAGATTAGAAGATCAAGTATTCATAAAAACCAATTTTAGAAATAAAAAAGAACCAAAATTTACTGGACCCTTTGTCATTTCCCAAATTCTCGAACATGACATTTACGAATTAACACCCGTCAACGACGGACCTAAAATCAAAAGGCATATTAATGAATTATTGCCTTTTACAGGTCAATCATCCTCACAATCCTGTGCGCCCTCACAATCCAATATGTGACCGGCGACGTAACTATCAAAAACCTCGAAGACAACCCCGGACTATACCCTTTAAATTTAGGTAACGCTATTCTAAAGGAAAGCGAATTTACATTAATCAAAAATATAGATTATACACCCATGCGTATAAATTATGGCACACTTAGAAGTAACCTAATCAAAACTATTATGCTCCTTGAAGATTTAAACTTCCCCGCTGAACACAGACATTTCAAGAAAATTGAAGACATTTTAATTAATCATAATAATATTCTATTAATTATAAAATAATATTTAGAAAAAGCTGACAGACTCCTTAATCAACTATTTCCTGAAATGGAACACAAAATTAAGAAACGTGGACTCATTGACGGCCTAGGATCAGTTATTAAATTTTTAACCGGCAATCTTGATGTAAATGATGGAATTAGATATGAAACAGCAATTGCTAAATTACAAAAAAGTAATGAAGTACACAAAGATATTTTGTTGGAACAAACTAAAGTCTTAAACGACACAATTTCGGCAGTAAACGATCTAGCGAAAAACCAATTATTACTAAGTGACAAAATTAATAGAATCATTTTGGAAAACGATGAAATACAAAATACCATTGCCTCATATACTGTAAGAACAATTTTAATGGAAGCAATCCAGTCCTTACAATTATTTATAAACATATTTGCAGAGTTAGAAAACGCGCTAACTTTTGCCCAACACCAGCAAATGCATATGTCACTAATTGACAATAACGATTTGATTCAAAATCTAAATGAAATTTCTAATTACCTTAACGATATATCAGAAAAAACATTAACTATTCCTTATCCCGCTGACTTTAAATATTTGCACTTGTATGAATCAATTATCATTACTAAAGTATATCAGATTAATAATAAAATCACATTTATTTTCGAAGTCCCACTAACCTCTAAACCTAATAGATATCAGATGATACAACTGATACCTTTTCCAATATTTATTAAAAATCAACAATTTCGCATGATCATACCAACTTACAATACTTTGTTATTTAACGTTAAAACCAGTATCCCCATAGAAATTGATCACTGCAAGTTAGTAACTTCAGATACTTACTTTTGCAACCAAAATAACCACTTTGAAATTCCTAATGAAAAATTATGTGAAACGCAACTGCTTTCATTTAACAATAATCAAACGTGTACTCCATATTTATTCGATCTTACAGACATTAAAATATCACAAATTAATCCAGCCACATGGTTAATAACTTCACCCTCTAAGGCTATATTAGATATTAAATGTAACAATCAAAATTTTAGAAAGGAATTGCTTGGCTCCAAAATTATGCATTTAACCCCGGATTGCATTGTTCTCGTAAATCACGAACATATGTTATTCACAGCCAAAATTATTTCAAATAAAGTTGTCGATCTGAAAATTCCAAGTATCGACAAGATAATTTCCAAATCAAAGCATATCAATATTTCTAAAATCGATTTGATACCTATCAACACCCAAAAGTTAACTAGAGATCAAATAAAATTAAATGACCAAAAACTCGCGCTAAGACCTGTTGATCATATTAATTCGAATCCCTTAAGTGTGTCATCAATTATTCTTACCATAATAATTATATTGCTAGCTATAAGTTTATTTTTATATATGTATGTTAAGCGCAACTCCTTAAAAATCAAACTTATTGACTTCCTAAATAAAGATTGTAACCATTCATAAATCACTCTAAAGAAACGTATTATTCCATTATGCATAAAATGTATCGTTTTAAATTGTATTAAATGTAAAAGTTTGATTGTAAGCTGTAATAACGCTTTGAAAACGTTATCACAGACTTTAAGAAGGGAGGAATTATATTATTAGAATAGTCTATTCAGCGCCACATGTGCCGGCAATCGCCGCTTATCACTTGCAAGCTAGCATAGCATAGATTAGATAGCTTTTAGCTTCCTACTTCGCATGATTTGTATGAATCAGTCTTAAGGTGGGCTTCTTATAGTAAAGAAGTCTTAAGGTATCCTTCTTACAGTAAAGATAGTCTTAAGTTGCTGCTCTTAGTGTAAAGAAGTCTCAAGGTAGCCTTAAGCTCCCATGTTTGTAATACTTCATGGTTAAATAAAAGCTTTTTAAAAATTAGTTTCGTTGAGTACCAAACGAAACTCGATAGCGTTACGAGCGTGCCGCAAACTAAACTGCCTCGCTTTGCTCTCATGCGGCGTGAGCCGTCCCCCACACCCGGCAATGTGCTTTCCATTAATGTTTTTTGCCCACCGACACGGCGTGCGATCTATTTCAAGTTAGCCCCACTTTGTGTAGGTATGTATTAATTCTAAACGTGAAATAGAAGAAATTAGTGGTTTTTTGTAAAACAGAAGTAATTTTTTTGGGACTCAGGTCCGCGGGCCACAAGATAACACTCGACGGGCCGCGGGTTGGCCACCACTGATGTAGAACAAGCATCTGATTTGAGAGAGCCGAAACCAACATTAAAGTAAATAATGAAAACGTGACGAAAGTAACTTTCTTTTATGGTTGCCAATTCACCGTCACTGTTTTCAGAAAGAAACATTTTAGAAAGCTTTGAGATATTCAGTTCTGATGGCAAATACTGTCTATTGTTATCTTGTGGTCGGGGTGGGTGTGATTTCACCCCGCACTCGATGAACGCTTGCACTGTATTCACTGGCACGCAAAGTCAAAAGAGTCAGTGTGGGCGTGAGATCACACCCACCCCGACCACAAGATAACAATTGGCGCCCAATAACAGACTTTCCTCTGCAGTAATGTGACTTTAGTGCTTTTGTGAAGCCTTTTAATGGCTTCTAGCTTTTCGAATAAAGTTCATCTTTGCGATTACCTCCTCGCGTTTCTAGTATCCTCCCAAAACTCGGTGTTTAGTAATGCCCAGAATATTGAGAAATGTATCTCTATATACACGTACTTCTTTACCATCCTGTTTCCTAATAAAAGATGCCATCGACCTAACTTTGGTTTTCTTATTTTCCTTGCCACGTCGTCTAACAGGTACAGAGGCAATACTAAATCATGTAATTAACTGGTCTTGTTGCAACTTGTTTGGAATTTTATAGAACATATCCTTGAAACTTTGAATATCGGGAATTGTAAGCGATAGGCACTTAAATATACCATTACCATGCTTACATTTGATTAACTGAGGATGAAAATTCTTGCAGGAGTACCTAGAATAAAATTACCAAAGAGGCTGTCAAAGAACAACGTGCATTACCGTTCTTTTTTTTTGCAATTTAGTCTTCCGATCCTGTCTATTTTTTGGGAGCACATTTTGAATCCACTATTTATTTTATAAATGACTCCATTGTAATTCACAAATCACAAAGTAAGATGAAGTTAAACCAAACGTGCAGTGGCAGACTACCGCTCAAACACCGTGCACGTGACGTGAATGACGTTTTCTATTGGGTGCGATGGATATGTCCACGTTAGAAACCAAAGCGCTCTGGACTTGTCCGGTTTTGAAACCAAGTGCAATATTTCGTATATAAATAACATGGATACGTCCGCCTTTGAAAGTAAATATCTAACAGCGGAACACCTCTCTTACAGTACTACAATTTCTTATCGAAATCAGCCATTTGCAAAAAAATGTGACATGTCCGGTTTTGAAACTAGTCGCATCATATCTTAGTCCATTTTCTAAACGCTAAAAATTCGTCAAAGTTCTAACTTCGTTGACTCAAAAACCGATTTTGATCATTTTTTTTTTATTATTTCGGAAAAAGTTTATAGAAAAGTTCCCCATAGGTGGGAAAGTGTGCTTTTTATTTTTTCAATTGTTATTAACAAATAAGTGTTTTTAATATACCCTTAATTAAAAAAATGTATAACTATTTTATTTATTTAAACAATTGCCTGAAATTTGACAACATACGGTTTTTGGGGTCGCAGATTACGAATCTGGCCTCCAAATGGGTCTAAAAACATTATGGCGTCGAAGGTCTAATTTTCTATTTTATTTTTTTTTAATTTTTATTAGATGTCTGTGGGGTGTTGGGGTCGCTGATTACGAATTTGACATTAAAACTCAACTAAAATAAAAAATGGCGGATCAAAAATGGCGGAAAGGGGTATTTTTTTTTATTTCTGATACTTATACCTAGGGGTTTGTTGAGTCGCTCATCCCAAATTTTATGTTAAAATTTATCAAAAATGGAAAACGGTGTCTGAAAAATGGTGGAAAATGAGTATTAAAGATATTATATTTTAATTGATTTATTAAAATTAACCCAAGATACATTTAATATCAAGGAAAAAATTATTTAGCTTTAGTTTCTTCTTCCTCTACTTCTTCCATTGACACTGCCGGTCGTGAATTAAGGTAACTATTTCCGTTACATTCATCGCAAGCCGCCGAGCCTAAAGGCCACTTTTCCTACACCCTCAAGCTGGCCCGCAACTAGTTTTGTAGTTGCAAAAAAAATGATTTTTAAGATGTTTTGGTTCTTGTGTCATTAGGATTGGAAAACACTTTCCTGTATCATATTTCCAACCCCAATCTTCCGTTGAAATATCTTGGTTTCCCAGGCACAACTGTGTTTGCAAATACACGCGCTTAAATGTTGTTCTGCTGAATGCATCGTAGGGCACAATTATGCTAAATTAATACTTTTTTTAGTAGACGCCTTAATAAAAGAGTCAAACCTAAAATTCAAAATGTTTTTATTTAAAAATTATATGTGTCGTATTATCTGTAACCTCATTTACCTTGCGGTATATGAATAATAAAAAACGTTCAATCAATTAAACATTCCTGTAAGAGTTTAAGCAGTTACTTTTCTTCGCAGCATACATTGCAAGCGTATATTTTATACCAGCATTTTTTTATATAAATTTTAGCAGTCTTATAAACCACTGCTATTTTCAAATATTTTGGCAAATTTATTCTTTCGTGAACATAGCCATTGCTTCATTTCTAGGACTTATGCATGTGGATCTTTAATAAGGTGCCTGTCCTATTCGTCTTCCTCATCCTTATATAAATTTATCTTCAATATATTAAACTATATTCAAAAACCATGATCTGCACCTTGACACCAAAACTCGCATGCTAAGATACTACATTTTTCCCATCTTGCTCTATGGGGTCGAGTCCTGGACACTTAACGAAACAATCACAAAAAAATCGAATCCTTTGAAATGTGGTTATTCCGAAAAATATTGTTGATATTATGGAAAGACCGTGTAATAAATATTAACGTTCTGTAGAGAATGAAAAAAAAATAAAGAGGTCATGGACAACATCAAGGTACGCAAACTCCAATACCTCGGACATATAATGAGGAATGAGAATAAGTGCGTTCTTCTACAATCTATTATACAAGGCAAGATATATGGCATACGTGGAACAGGACGCAGAAGAATATTATCTTAGTTGCAAAACCTAAGGGCGTGGTATGGGAAATCATCCAACGAGTTATCTAGAATTGCAACCAATAAAGTGAAGATGACCGTGTTGAACGCAAACATACGAACTCGGATAAGCACCTGAACAAGAAGAAGAAGATTCTTTCCTCTGTTAAAACATGCTGAAGTTGTGTCACATCCAGTTAAAGCATGTACAGAAAGTACATGCTCACTACACTTGAAGGCTTTTAGAAGAAGATATTTTTTTCTTTTCTTTATTTTTGGCTGGTTTTAAGAAATATATTAAAAGAGGCTATAGATTATGAATGAATGAATGAATGAAATGTATATCTTTATCAGGAGAAACTGAAGCTGTTAATATAAGTAATACGTCTATATTTTCTGATACTACGACTATGTTTCCATTTGATGCATTGACAGCTGTTGTAACTATTAACCGATCCGCATCACTTTCATCTTGAGAGCGGGGATATTATTTCCAGCTAAAGTTTATTTTAAAAAATTAATAAAACGACATGAAAGATATTTTCCAGAAATTTTTCTTGATGCAACTTTAAAGACCTGTCTCTTTCGCTTTTAGACGTCGGTCTCTTTCATCAGATTTTATTCTATGTTTCTGATAATCGACAAAAACAATTGCTTTTTTCCATAATTACGAACAATAAAATTAATATATATCTAAAATTGCACCATACTGTTGAACAAGTTGCGATTTGTTTTTATGTAATAACATTCCTCCGTCGGTCACAAACAGAAAAATCTTTTAATTCAGTAATATCTTTTGGAAATTGTACAAAGAGGTCGTAGAAAACACATTTTTACGCGTTGGAAATTATATGTAATCGTATGTTATATTTAAATGTATTTAATATATTTAAATTTGAGTTAGTTTAACAATTTAAAATTTTATTTGCATATAATGTTTATTAAATAATAATAATAATAATCGTACAGAATAAAAATTTACCTTTTAATGCTATATTTATAATTACTGTGTCCAAAACCCCTAGATATGAGGCAACGCGCGGAATTCAAAAAGGAAGCTATTTTGCCACTTTAAAGACGTTATTTTTCATTTTTGATAAATTTTAACATAAAATTTGAGATCAGCGACCCAAAAAACCCTATTTAGGTAAGAAATAAAGTCAGGAAAAAAATTAATTTTTTTGCCATCTTGCATCCGCCATTTTTTATTTTAGTTGAGTTTTAATGTCAAATTCGTAATCAGCGACCTCAAAAACCCTTAGACATCTAAAAAAATTTAAAAAAAAGTGTAAGAAAAAATTAGACCTTCGACGCCATTTTGTAGACGCCATTTTGTAGACGCCATTTTGGTTTTAGACCAAATTTGAAGCCAGATTCGTAATCTGTGAACCCAAAAACCTTATGTTATCAAATACCATTCAATGATTTAAATAAATAAAGAAGTTATACATTTTTTTAATTAAGAATATATTAAAAAACACTTCTTTGTTAATAACAATTGAAAAAATAAAAAGCACACCTTCTCACCTATGGGGAACTTTTCTATAAACTTTTTCCGAAATAATAAAAAAAAGATTTTCAAAATCGGTTTTGAGTCAACGAAGTTAGAACTTTTTTCCTTTAGTAAATGGACTATCTAAGTGGCCAGATTTTTTCGTGCACAATCTTTATCTTAAAAAGAACAAAAACCGTAGGAACAAATATGAAAACCTTATTCTACGAGGATGGGCTGAAAAATCCGTGGAATGAAGATAAAAAAAAAGAACTGGGCGGTTTGAAAATACGTTTTTAGGCCTCCGTCCAGAAACACTGATTTTGCATTCGTCTAAATCGGCTAGAAACACCCTCTTTGCATGTCTAGGCATGAAAATGACAGCTAATGTAATTTAAATTTTGAAATTTGAAAATCGGTTTGTAGCACTGAATCCTGAATCTGCTGTCATAATGATGTCAGTCTCGCCAGTTATACGACTTTTCAGGTAGTAAGTTGGGAATACCATTTTCAGCTGCTTGTTTAATATGTTCTGGTGTATTATCATCCATTTTCTTGTACTTATTGTGCACCGATTACTTATGGCATCAAAATTCAGAAATATAAATGTCAAAAAACAGCACCTACTAGATACTTGAGTTTCAATTTTAAATTCGTATCCTTACATCGCTCGATAAGTATGTATTGCCAACAGAAGAAAAATAAATTATCTAGCCCCGATGTTTGGACAACAAATTACTGATTTTTTTTTATTTATATATTTTTTGTCGGCCTAAAAAATTTTGTGTTTCACATGTCCAGAAACTGAATTTTTGCGAGTGCGGTTTGAGGGCAGAGGCCGAAGGCCGAGGCCCTCAAACCGTACTCGCACTCGCAAAAATTCAGTTTCTGGCCTTGTGAAACAAATTACTATTATTTTTCTACATAATTTCCTTCTACCTCGATACATTTGGACCAGCGATGATCCAAAGCCTGTATGCCTTGAGAAAATTTACAACTGTCAAGTTCTGCAAAATAGGTATCTACAGCAACTTTAACATCGTCGTCTTTTGCAAATTTCTTGCCTGCTAGGTATTTTTTCAGGCGTGGAAACAGGTGATAGTCCGACGGTGCTAATTCGGGCGAATAAGGTGGGTGTGGCAGCAAATCAAAGCCTAATTTGTTTATTTTTGCCATAGCAATAACACTGGTGT
Source organism: Agriotes lineatus (assembly GCA_940337035.1). Taxonomy (NCBI): domain Eukaryota; kingdom Metazoa; phylum Arthropoda; class Insecta; order Coleoptera; family Elateridae; genus Agriotes; species Agriotes lineatus. The sequence continues at coordinate 139,594 of CALNHX010000433.1, read as the reverse complement.
GGGGCCTTGCATTGTCTTGGTGGAAAATGATTTTATTCTTGGCTAAACGTCCCAATGTCTTTCATTAATGTTTTTCTTTAATTGGGCCAAACGACTCGCGTAGTATTTACCTGTGATGGCTTGGCCTTTTGGAAGGTAATCAATTAGACGAATACGTTTGGAATCCCAAAAAATGGAAGCCAGATGGAACAGCCTTTGCCTTCTTTGGGGGTGGAGAACCCCGGTGCCGCCACTGTTTAGATTGTTATTTTGTTTCCGGCGTATAATGATGAACCCAAGTTTCATCTGTGGTAACAAATCAGCGCATAAAATCCACTTTGTTGTTTCGAAAACCATCCAAACATTCACGAGAAATTTGCATTCGCACCAATTTTTGATCAACACTGAGCAGACGCGGCACCCACCTCGCGGACAGCTTCTTCATGCCCAACTCTTCACTCAAAATGTACGTTACGCGTTCTTTGGGGACGTTTTCAACCGACGGTCTTATAACACCAAAGTATGCACTTTTTTGATAATCTCTGGTGTAGTGGCAGATTTTGGTCGCCCACTACGGTGTGCATCTTTAACATTTGTGACCACATTTAAACTCACGAACGCGTTTATCAACAGTGGAAATGAAGGAGCTGAGTCCTTCAAAGCATCCTTCAATTCATTATGAACATCGGTTGCTGATACGCCTTTTAAAAAGAAGTATGTACTGAATGACAGCACGAATTTCAACAGCATCCATCTCGTACAAAACTCTGACACGCTCTTAATTGAATCTCTGTCACACCGAAACTAATCACGCAACGAGACGTTAAATCTAGCGAAGTATTCCCTCCACTGCGCATGCGCCATATATGAAAAAGTACATCACTAGTTAATGCTTCTTTTAAAATAATGCGCATGCGCGAATACTTTTGAAATATAATGAAAATATGGCGGGAAACTTTTTCTTGCAATTGCACTGATGATAAAATAGTCTACATCAGCGTTTCTCAAACTGTAGACATCGGCGGACCCCTTATTTGCTTACAAAAATTTGAGATACCCCCATGCAATTTTATCGACCATAGATAGTGTATGACTTATATACCCCTGTGACCTTGAAAACAGTTTACTTTGCTGCTACATTAGTTACAGGTACTAAAATTAAATAATATTTGAGAGCTCGATATTTTTATTATTAAAGTAGGGCTAGTAAAAACACAGGAACACTTACAAAATTAATAGAATATGTAGTATCAATATAGGCGTACAATAATAATAATATTAATATAATGTAAATTCGTAATCATTCATAATAATAACTATTTATTGTTAATTCAAAGGATGGTGGTTTACAGAAATAAGATAAAAATGTTTGGCTCAAAGTAAAAAGTTTTAATCGTAGTTGTGGTTCTACATTTTTTAAGCGATTTCCGTATTTTGATTTTATGTATACAAGTGTAGAGGACGCTCGTTCACATAAATATGTCGTACAAAATGGCATTAGATGCGTCAAAGCTTTTTGTGATAACGCGTAATCAAATCGCAGTCGTAACCAAAAGTCCGTCAAGTTTTAACATTGAACCAAATTTTCACCACTGTTGTTTTCGTTATCGAGTAAGCGCACGTGCAGTTATTTGGCAAGGTTTGTCGAACTTTACCCGCTGGAAAAACATGCCTGAAATGGTTCAAAAATAATTGCACAAATAGCTATTTACGTTATTAGACCGGTAGCAACATTTTTATGGCCGCGCCAATATTTTACAGGTTGTGCCCGTAAGGCGAGACCTGTATGTTTGGCAAGGCCATAAAAATGCTACCGGCCGTATATCCTATAAGATTTTTTAGGATACTGCATTGGTAACTAGCGGACGGTAAATTAAATCTACCGGACTCGTTTGTAACTATGTAAACGCTAGTTACCAATGCAGTATCCCAAAAAACTAATTTTTAAACCTGTGTCAGTTTTATATACGAGTAAATCCATATTATCTCTTCCTATTGATCGATAATAGATCTATTTGGGCTTAACTCGCGGACCCCTTAGATTGCGTTTGCGGACCCCCCGGGGGTCCGCGGACCTCAGTTTGAGAAACGCTGGTCTACATAATATATGTTTTCCATTTATTCTTTCAATAAAATTACATATTTTAAAAAGAAGCAAAGTAATAATTTAATACAAGTACCTATATTTATATTCAAAAATACACTATGTAACAATAAAATATCTTTGGTTAATATAAATATTGTGGTAAAACCTTAACCTAGAAATAATAATTATGATCATGTTTTGAGTTTCTTGAAATATAATTTTCGTCTCCATTTAAAATTGTGCAATAGATTTAGAGAAAGCATTCGACAGAGTGGAGAGAGATAAAATATGGAAGGTATTGAGGCAAAGATCTATAAGTGAGAAGATGATTAATGTAATAAAGTTTTTATAAAAAACAGAAAACAGTGTACGAGCCCGCTACTATTTATCACAATAATAGACGAAGTATCAAAAGAAGTAAATAAGGAAGTAAGAGGGATGCACTTGGGGTATAGAAAGTTAAAACCAACAAAAATGAAAGAGTTAATATACCCGGACGACCTCATACTACTAGCCGAAAATAAAAAGAGCTAAAAGAACGACTGGAAAAATGGGGAATATGGCCTAAAAATAAATATACAAAAAACGGAAAAGGTGACAATGGGAGGAGAAGCGGGAAAGATAGAAATACAACTGCATAAAGAGAAAATAAAAGAAGTAGAGAAACTAAAATACTTAGGAACTATAACAGAATCACACGGAAAAATACAAGAAGAAATTTTTAATAGAATTAAAAAAGTGAATATAATATATAGAACACTATATAACAAGAGGGAAATATCTAAGGAAACAAAAATCAGGATATATGAAGCAGTTTTGGTACCGACACTGATGTATGGCCACGAATCATGGGTGTTAACAAACTATCTCAAAAATAAAATATCGGCACAGAAGAGACATTATACAGAACGGACACTCACCGTCGGTACTTTTGATCTTCAGCTGCATGTTTCGATGACCTTGCAGTCGACGCGCCTTCTTACGCTCCGCCCATTAGCAAGTATTCTACTGCACTTTCTAGCAGTGCTAGAATGCGTTCTTAAAATATTCGGTATCGAATTAATATAAATGTGAAACAAAAATATACTAAATCAATAAGAAAAAACTTGACTTGCGCTTAAGTACAGATAAACTTTATTTTAACAGAAATAAAAGATCGGAACATAAAGGTATATGTGAACATAATACATGCTTAAAATATTACAGATATTACTGATGCGAAAGGGTGATTAGTTTTAAATTCTTAGGTGTGGAAATAATGAATTCCTTGTTTGCAAATTTTATTATATAATAAATTCGTAGTCTTACGAACAATTTTAGAAGATATTCCAGTGGAAAATCTTTGCAGGGATTTTCGAATTGAGGTACTTCACGCAGTTTTCTTAACAAGCAATTTCCTACTTCCTGTTTTTGTAGCATGATTGATGCGTTGGTAATCAGTGTATTTTCTAACATAACAATATATGCAAAGAAATCATTGTGGGGCATATATAACTGGCCATAAGCTTTATATTTGCAGAATAATAGATTGTTATCAGAACTCTGAATATCGACCTTCCTGCCATATTCTTCGCAAATTTCACAGGTGTGCCTAGACATACATTTCCTATACAGATATTCTGTAACATAACGCAATGAATTTGTTAATAGGTAAATTACTTGCTTTATAGCATATTATGTTTTGCAGTTGCTGGTAATCTGTAGTAAATATTTTCAGAACATGTTTTAATAGTTTGGTCATCTTGTAACGACTTCTTTATTTCGTCCATTTTTGCCAAAATTTTTTCGAAATCTGCTTTACAGTTTGCACTCGACGAATGGTGCCACTAATTTAAACAAAACTCACTATTTGAATAGGCGTAGGATTCATTCCGTTACCAATCTGTTGTCGAAATGTACCAAATAAATTTTCTAAGGCTTCTAGATTAAACCGTCTGGTCAGTATATAATCGAAATTAAGTTCTTTTAGAGATGCCGATATTTGAAGTAAAGCGTTTATGCTTATCTGCCACCCATTAACACATTTTATACTTTTTGTAACGTTTTTACGGTTGCTGTCAAAAATAACTGTCTTTAAAAAATTCAGAAGTGGTTTTTAAAAAATCTTCTTGAAAATCGCTACCTGTGTACGCCGTTTTATATTTGTTTTTAGAAAACTTTGTGCTGCAGTTAAAAATATCAAACAACTTATTAAGTCTATAAACAAAATTAACGGTACTTACAGCTTCTTGCGGGAAAATATTAAAGTCAATGTAAGTTGATAACCCTGCAGCCACTGTTGCACTAAATGTTTCAGCTGCTAGTTTTACTTTCATTTTTTGAAATGAATTAGGATGAACATGAGTATTCGAAAGTTTTGGCGCCAAGCGCAGGTTTTTTTTGCCGTCTTGGTCATAAAATGATACAATATGTTTCCACATAGCAATCTCGTTTCTATAGCGAAAATTGTATTTGATTATTTCCTTCATATCCATAATAATGCGTAATCACCATGGTTTCTGTCAGTTTAATAATGACTAAAATTCAAACGTCAAAATTTAACCCCGGTTAAATTTATATCAAAATTTAATCGCTTGTGCATAATTTTAACATGATTATTAAAGGTGCTTTACCAACTGAATTTTATCTATTTATTCAGGAAATAATCACGCCGAATATCCCGCGTGCATGTAAACTAGCCTGAATAAATTTTGACGATTTTCTGTCAGAATGTTTTGCTCTGAAGAAATATATCTCGTAAATTTTCCGCTTCAAAATCCCTCGTGCTGCGCACTCGAGATTCTTGTTGAGCGGCAAATTTACTTGACAAATTTCCTAGCAAAACATTCTGACAAAAAACGTCAAAATTTAATCGGCTATTTTAATGCACTTGGGATATTACTGTTGATTAAATTATTTCTGATTGATTTTAATAAATGAGGTGGATCAAACATAAAATATCTTATTTCCACTAACATGGAAAAATGGTTCCTTCGCGCTAATTTTCAGTTTTTTTGATAAAGATATGAAGTTTGATCCCATGTCACTTATCACTGTCAAAACCTTTAAACCAATTGTAAAACAATTGGAGATGGCATCTAAAACTATTGTATAAAGTTCTTCTCCGGTACAACATGAATTTACAAAAAAGTATCCCAAGGGTTGTTTCCAATTTGAAAATATTCCTCTTGCCATGATATCCATTACGCTAGTGGCACCAGAAGCTTTACGTTGCAAACCTGTGTAATGAAATCCGACGACTATATCAGATTTTAAATTGTATAACAAATTTGCCTTAGTAGACATCTCATCTATAGACAGATTACAAAATTTTTCATATTCCTTATACGTATTAACTTTTATCTTAATGCTGTTAAAAACAAAACTATGGATTCCCGGTGTATATTGCCAACTTTCTGTTATTCGATTTAGACTTCTAGGGGAAGGCAAAGAAAAAATATTGGAAAGAAAGTTATATACTTGTGGACCTAAAAAGTATATTGTTAAAGCGAAATTCTTAAAGTCACTAGAGTATCTGTTTCCTTTGGATTTTGCTTTTAACGTTGTTTGTGTTTGGACAATTTTCGCTAGCGATTCTGGCAAAAAACGTGAACACAATGTTTGGAATTGAGCAATGGTAGTATTTTCCATACTGGATCCTTCTGTAGTACTTTTTTTAAAGAGTGCCTGCTCTGTCCTAAGTTGTTTAAAATGTTGTTTTAGCCAACGTTTTCTCGGTGTATTGGAAGATAAATCAGAGCTAGTCTGAGTACTGACAGTTGCATTTATATTTTATGAATCGTGGCATGTTAAGTCGACAAGTGGTTTGTTACGGTATCAAACGGTTCTTACGACGCCTGCCGATGGGCAGGCACCGATCGCTAGACGAATCCGGGAAATGTGGTACGCTCACCCTGGAAGATCGACAAAACAGGCTAAAGGCCCAGCTTAAATGCGCTCAGGGAGATGGGCGGGGTTAACACCGATACGCCACAGGGCGAGCGTCACTTAATACGTGTTGATGGTTATCAAAGAATGGGCGCCACCAGCTCTGACTCGGGATCTCCACGTTCTGCGGGAACTGGACGGCGGAACGGGGCGGGGTTACAATCAAGTACTACTTCGGGTAGCACCTGAATAGCTATTTCGAGGAAATCCGCGAACAACTATTTCGAGAAAATACGCGAAAAACTATGTCGAGAAAATACGCGAATAACTATTTCGAGAAAATACGCGAATAACTATGTCGAGAAAATACGCGAAGAACTATTTCGAGAAAATACGCGAATAACTATGTCGAGAAAATACGCGAATAACTATTTCGAGAAAATACGCGAATAACTATGTCGAGAAAATACGCGAGTAACTATTTCGAGAAAATACGCGAATAACTATGTCGAGAATATACGCGAATAACTATTTCGAGAAAATACGCGAATAACTATGTCGAGAAAATACGCGAATAACTATTTCGAGAAAATACGCGAACATCTATGTCGAGTAAATACGCGAATAACTATTTCGAGAAAATCACCGTACAATGCCAGCCGCAACCACCTACCTGGAAGGCCTACCCTCCGCGTCTGGTCCTCGCCTCAAAGCTGTAGTGGCACAGCGACACAGTCGCCCTCGTGGTGTGAGTATAATGGTGTGCTCTTGCGCAACTTCTATCACTGGTTCGCAGTCCTAGTGACGTCACTCAGAGAGCATAACTGGTAACAGCTCGAGCCGCGGACATCAGGCACGCGTTAGTTATTTCTTTAATACACATCACATTTTTACCAAAATATACTCTGCAGTATTATTGCAGCTTGCAGCACAGCAATATAATACCATAGACATGATATCTATACATATATTATAATAGAATAAAAAATGAAACTAGCGTAGGTAAATAAGGGTTTTAATTGTAAAGGCATACATTTATTTGCTGTCTCTAATACAAACAGCTGCCTAATTCTATGTAATAAATTACGATTCTCCACATAATTTTAACTATTTTGTTTCGTGTTGGTAAACTTAGAAACTTTCTTATTGGATTTTCTTTTTCTGTTATTTTCGCTTAATTGTCTGTTCAAGTCCCTTAAGCGAATATATGTTCTTGTACGAACTAAACAAAGAATAACTTCAAAAGGAAAATCTGTTGAAACTTCAGGAGGCAACTTTTGTTTTGTTTTTTCAGCAACTTGTGTAAAAATCGAACGTTCATCTGATAGGCCGCTGCCATGAAATTCTGCAAAAGCTTTATCCATTGCTTTTGTAATTAGCATCATATTCTCCGAAGGATACTTTAATTTTCCCCTTGAAATAAAGTGTATTCAATCAGGAAGATTATCACTGCAATCTTGAATACACTCAGCGTCTGTACCTAAATTAGGATATTGATCACGAAATCTATATGCTACGTATCCAGCGACATACTTCATCCCTTCTAGACACAGAACATCTTCGATTATTTCGGATTCAAATGCCGTGGCTAAATTGTAGTCTTCATCATCATTCATCTGCAAATGCGAAGTATTGTGCTATGGCTCAGAAAATGACGTATGTAGAAATTCATCAATATCGTCGTCATTTAGACAATATTCTTCTAATTGGATTGCAGAGTCTTTAATAAGAGGTTTCAGCACGGTTTCTGTAAAACAAACTTCTTGTGGTTCAGTAGCCAGTTCTGTTTCTAAAGGAGTTACTAAACATCTTTCTTCTGAATGTTCTTCTGTATTCTTGTTTATTGTGAAAACTGCAGCGGAATGTTTTCCAAGAATGTACCATCGCAATCTGTATTTCATATCAAGAGGCGTGGGATGGTCATTAGTGGCTCCCATGCCGCGTATGTAGGAAAAGAAATTTTAAAGAACGTCTTGATTAAGACGGAATGTTAATATATATTCAACGTTATATCTACTACTTAGGTATTCATACAGTTGAATTAATGCTTGGTTAGACCGCAGCACTCCCTTCTGAAACTGAATTTGGGATTTATGATTCCCAACACGCATCGATGAAATTAAGTCGGACATATTTTTAAGAACTTGCAACTGTGTTTCTTTATTAACTCCAAATGCGTTACTTCCAGTATGAGTGCCAAACTTTGCTCTAGAGTTAAATAGATCAAAACACTCATTTACCACTTTAAGCAGTATGCTTGTTTCTTCCCAATTACTGTCTATCATGTATCCTTTTCTACCACACCATTCGACAGCTTTTGACACACTATTCGAAAGGATTTGAGCAGCAGGACGAACCTTTTGTCTTTCGCTACCACGTACTTCTAGGTGATACCTTGTAAGTCGGTGTGCAATTTTAAACTCCGTAGAAGAAAGGGAGAGCAGAATATCAAAACAAGATTTATCAACAACGTTCCCTTTTATATGAAATCCATGGTCAAGTAAGTGATTTCGAAAAAGTTTAAGAAGATGCAGGACATCAGCAAAAGCGAAAATTTTTTGGCCATTATTACTTGGATGATCAAAATAACATTTATGTTCACCGATTCCTAATTTTGACCAGAAGCCCATGTTGGCAGATCCCATATCACTGGTAATAACTACGACAATATAACCACATTAGGCAAGCTTCACCAGTATTTCATTTGTAATAGATTTTGTCATGGGTTGATCAAATTGGTAGTAAATAGGCTGTTTCCATTGCCCAAAGAGCCCTCTAACCATAACAGTTTGACAAGCACTATGTGATCCACATTTCTTCTCCAGTTTTCTGTCCAAGCATATGCTATTCGAAATATGTATTTCGTCAAATGTCAATACAGTTAGACGTTCTCGTTCAGTTAATAAATTTGCTTTATGTGCCATTAGTTTTAAAACGTCCATTAAAATCCCTGGTTCCAAATTTAAAGACAAAGCCCATTTTGGCAATGTTGACATCCCCGGAAGTGGATAACCAGTTGCTCGTAGATATCTATAAGCTTTCGGGCTTACACTCCTTAAGGAGATTTCTGCAGAAATATCTTCTGAAGACCAACGTATTTTTTTTAATAGTGGGTTTAACAACATTTTAATCTGACCAGGAGTAAATATTTTCCCCAGCATCTCTTTTATTTTTTGAGGAAGAGAATTTGTAACCGTCTGAAATTCTTTATCCAGATATGCCTTTTCTTCTTCGAAGCGTTTACATTTTTTTCTTAATTCAACATTTTCACTTTCAAGTGTAATTATTTTTTGTTTCAGAGATTCAATTGTATCAGATCGCTCAAGAATGCTAAAAACGAAATAATAAAATTACAATATACGGACGTGAAAGATAACTATCTTACTCATTTGACGCTACATTATCATTTCCATCACAATCCTGAATTACTGTTGATGGGGAATTTACTACAGAATTCAAAAGGCTTTTTACAATTTGTCGATTTGCACGTTTCTCAACTCTTTTTGAGCGATCAAAATGTACTTCCTTCATTTTTTCAGTAACAGGAGGCTTGGTTGGCAAATTTTCTGTAGGAATTGCATCCGCCTTTAAATTTCTAAAGTTTGCCGGAGAATAGTGTAATAATTTATGCCTCATCGAGACGATAAAATTAGAGGCAGTAAAATGAACGGAGCAAATCCTGGCTAAAAGTATATAATACCCTATTAAATACAGCTAAAAATATAAAAAACGTGTACACCTACAATTTTTTATGTCAAATTTGTCTTCTCGTTTACATGCACTTATCCACCGTGTTTGCAGGTCGTCATTCTTAGGAAAACTATAATATTTAATGTCTGTACCTTTAGTTTTCCTGGTGTAATTATTACACCCCGCAACTGCACAAGCAGGCATTTTAGTTCACTAAAACTACAAGAAAATTTATTTCACAACACCGTTTCCGATCACTACAAAGTACGAGAAGATGCAAAATCAGTTGTAACCGCGGTTGTAACGCAAACTGCACTGAAGCCCGCCAAAGCCCGCTTGTGCCTGCTCCCAACCTGACGTCATAATTCGATGCGCACTAGCCGACCAATTTGGGCTTCGTTTGTAGCACACCATTATACTAACACCACGGTCGCCCTGTAATATGTATACACCAACACAATAGTGTCAAGAAGAAACAAAACGGCGATAATATTAGGGAGATTTTGCACCACGTCACGTTAAAATAACGTTACGTTAAACTCGAAAAATTTAATTTGGATTGGCTGTAACGTTGACGTCGCTAGGTAACATAAGCTTTAACGGTACGTCATTTTATCGGAACGTTATGCAAAAACTCCCTATTAATACGTCTATTGGATCCTTGTGGGTGATCTAAATACATACATATATACACAGGTTACAAAACATAATGGTTTTTAAAAGGAACTTAATGGTTAAGCCCAGCTGGGGAAAAGCGCTTAATGCCTAAGGGGTTGGCGGACAGTCGAGTCGGGTACCTCATCCAGGCCAGGTGTAATGGGTAAACGTGGGCTTAAACCCAACGGCCGGTCGCCGTTACGCGTGCAAACAAAACCTGAATTCGGGCCCGAAACCTCTGAACACCCTGTACTAGGTCGTGATAAAATTTGCCTGGCGGCACAATCCAACGATAGTTAATCTTAAATTTAGGCGCTGACGGCGCTGTCGATTAAGTGGGCTAACGGCGCGCGAACTGACGCACACCACTGGATTTTTCAGCAGAGTGTACTTTCACTGCACTCTATCACACAAAGTGTTCCGCCCACAACGTGCGATTAGGATTGGCACCGCACTGCAGCAATTTGTATGCGAGAAGCGGTACTCACGAAATTAGTTGAACAAAGCAAGCGTCAGATCGCACAAATGCTATTTTCACAAGGAGTGTACCACGCTCTGGCTTCGCATTGCAGCAATTTGTATGCGAGATGCGGTACTCACAAAATTAGTTGATCAAAGCAAGCGTCAGTATGCACAAATGTTATTTTTCAAGCGTTACCTGGCTAGCTCGGCCCTCTTGCAGATGGGGAAACTTCCCTGGCAGCAAATGGTATGCGGGACTTGGCATTGCGGCGAAGCTCAAACGATGCGGAAGGCGAAAATGGCTGGCTTACTCACTAGTCCCCTTGTCGGGAGAAGTCTGCGACGATCTACCTAGGTTATGCAGAACTTGAGGACATCGCCGTTGCAATAAATGGACACAGCGATCATTGTCCCGCACGCTTACTCAAAAAAACTGCGGTTATTAAGCTAATAAATCGGCATGTTGCTGTGTTCCTGCGACGACTTGTTGCACCGAGAGCACCAACTGTTTTAGCAACATGCTTATTAAAATATTACATATCTTATAATATATAACTTTCAACAAAATATTAGATTTGATGATTTAAGTTCTTAGAAGTAAATATGGGACAAAACCAATTTAGCTTCAAAAATCATTTATTGATCATATAAAATATTGTTACATATACAGGGTGATTTATAACGTACGGAGGAGATTTTTAGGTTAGATAAAGAGGACTAAAGTAAACATTTTTTATTAATAAAATTTTTAGAAAATCTCAATAACTAAAAAATTACGAGTTAAAGCTTAGTTAAATCTAGTTGTTCGGAAATTATATGGGTAATATGTTTTAAATTTAAATTGGGGATATTTGAGTTAACTGAACCACATTTAGTTTAAAATATTATTTAAAATAAATGTAAAATAGAAATTCATTCATTCATTCATGATCTATAGCCTCTTTTACCTTACGGTGTCGAGGACCATTCGAAATTACGGCTTCTTAATTTTTCCTTTTAATGCCCAATAATTTTCGTAGCAACTAATTATTTATAGCTGCTGAATAATAAAAAATAATAGGCAAGTTGCCGTTGAAATTTAGGAAAGCGTCAAATTGACATTTCAGTAAATTTGAACACATCAAATTTAAGATTTGTTATTAAGTTATTAGTTCGGATAAAGTGGTGAATTACACTAATGATGAATACATGGACATGATAATAGTTTATGGAGCTGCTGATTAAAGTGCTGCACGAGCAAGGCGTATGTATTTAGAAAAATTTCCAAATAAACCGACCCCTTACGAAAATATATTTCTTCGGGTTATTCAAAGGGGAAGAGAGACTGGGAGTTTACAACCACAGAAGGGTTATGATGAGGGGTTGATGTTGAAGAAGAAATATTGGAAAGGTGCAAAGACTTACTCCCAACTAATATCCGTTGCGGTAGCAGTTTTGTGAGTGGCTGCTCAATCGTACGGAAGCAGAAGCAGGTTTTCCAACAAACATACTGTTAACTAACGAATGATGTTTCACCAGAAATGGTAACCTCAACTTCCACAATGCTCACACATGGGCTGATGAAAATCCTCATGTGATCAACCAAAGTAACTTTCAGCATCGTTTCAGTTTATATTTATGGGCTGGGCTTACTTGAATTTTTTACAAGAAGTCTTACCAGGACTCCTAGAAGATGTTCCATTGATTGTGCGACATAACATGTGGTATATGCATGATGGCCATCCATCACATTTTAGTCATCCTGTAAGAGATTATCTCGATCATACCTTTCTGCAACGGTGGATCGGCCTGGGTAGATCTATTCAATGGTCCCCACGCAGCCCTGATCTCAACTCACTGGACTTCTTCTTATGGGGATACCTAAAAGACTGGGTACATACAACTGAAGTTGATACCATTGAAGAGTTGCGCCATCGAATCAACGTTGCTACAGAGGACTTGCAAGAACAATTTCCGCCAGTGTCGAGAAATTGGATTCATCGTGCGCTACTGTGTGTTGAAAAGCGGGGGCAGCAGTTTATACAATTTTTGTGAAAAACAATTTAATTCTAGCAGTACGCAATCAGTGGGAAACCTTTTTAATACCTGTAAACCACTTTTTTACTTCCTTTTACGATAAAGGAAGTATTGGATTCACCCCAAAAATTCTAAATTGAGTTTTCAACAGATCTTCACGTTTTAGAGTCCCCTGATCCCAAAAAAACATATTTTTTTCATTGGTCTGTCTGTGTGTCTGTCTGTCTGTGAACAGAATATCTCAAAAATGAAAAGAGCTATGGCGTTGAAACTTCATATATAAGTTTTGTGTACTATGTAGATGAGACAGCAAGCTTTCGAAGAAAATCGCATAACCGGAAGTAGGTGTTTACTCTTGTGATTTTTCAATTTTTTTCGATTTTTTCAAAAACGGCTCTAACGATTTTTTTCAAACTTGACATTTTTATTACATTTTTAATGTGTATTGATGTGAGCTAGGTGATTTTCCAGTTGAATACTTCTAAAGTGGGCTTCTATTGTTTTTTTTTCTATTTCCTTTATTAACTCCTATTTTAAATAGAACACCCGGTATATTATTACATTTTTGAATTCAGCTTAAAATTTTAGAGAAATTTGTCTCGTTAACTAACGCTCTATTTTGTACCGTTTTTATAGAATTTGTAATTTTTGAAAATTTTTGACAAATGCTTAAAAATTTTAAATCAAATTTTTGGCTAACTATAAGATCACTGTAAAAGGAAGTTGTGTGAGTGTATCACACCAGATTTTTATCAATAATTTTTAATCAAATGTTTGTTAATAAAAAATGTTTACTTTAGTCCCATCTATCTACCCTAAAAATCTCTTCCGTACGTTATAAATCCCCCTACATGTACCATATCAAATAAATCACAAAAGTCACCATCTCTAGTTATACAATTTAAACCATTTAAGATTTAAGGTATCATAGTAAACAACATTTCGAGAGGTATTGGAGTGTTCTAGTAGTTATATTATATTACAATATGATACTTAAGACTATCTAAAATAATTACTAATTAATCCGAAACGTCGGTTATTAAAGAAAAATTTAAAGTGAACATCGTCTTTTACTGACCAAAAATTGGCCGTCATTAATTACATTTATCATAATATTGGTTAACATAATATCAGTTAAAATAATTACTAATTCATACTGTACTAAAAAAAAATTAAGAAATAGAACAAAATTCATAATTTTCACACATACGAGTGATCAAATTTGCTATGTACAGCTGATTGCAAATAAAAGTGGGACAAGTCTTGAAACTACTTTTTGCGTTTTTAATAACGTGTGAAACTTTCTATAACTTATATTTCCGTAGGTGAATACATAAAATACTATTAAAGATAGAAGCATAAGAAAAGGAACATAATTACGAGTATGTAATATGTTATTGTACTTCATATTACAATATTACATATTAGCTGTGCCAGTTTTATTTGCAATCAGCTGTACATGTAATATTTCGTTGGAATTATTACAAAGCCCATCTTTAATTATATTTGTTTCATTTAGTGCGGGCTTTTGAAACGCATTCGATTTTACTGGGTTTTTTCTTGTTGAATAAAGACGTTTCTGTTTCTCTATTTTCGTTCTAACATTGACGTCTTCAGTGGTTTCTAAAGAAATAGCATCACTTTCATTCAACATATTAATTACCTTATCTAAATAATTTTCTATTTTTACACGATTTTCTTCTGTTATAGAAGCGTTAGTGCTCAATCCAATAATAAGTTCTGCTTTTTTTATCATTTTTCCATTAGAGTGAACTTTGGAAGTGATATTACTTTGACACATATCAAGTAAAGTATCTACTTCGGTGGCATTACAATTTTCTACAATGCTCATTTCACAATTAGTGCTACGTTCAAGATGCGAGTATAGTTGAGCACATGCATGAATATGCTTACAGATATTTAACTTAACTAGGCTGTCAGTACGTGAGCATTTAAAAGAGTGAATACATATTTTGCAAATATTACATTTAAGGCAAGAATCTGAACATGTTTCTTGAATATAACAAACATGGTATTTTGGTTGAAACGTTGCTAGAAGAACAAACAAGCCATTCTTTATTTTCAAGGGCAGAAATCATGTTAGGACTGATGTTGCTACTTAATTTATGACTAGAAGTTATTCTATTATTTTTTTTCTGTTGGGAGTATTTTTGGTTAATTTTATTAATCGCTTAAATAAACTGTCTCTGGCCATTTTTATGACTGCACTGATGGTTTTATCTAACCTTTTTATTTTTCTTCCTTCTAAATAAATATGTTTGAGAACTTTAGGAAATGATTCTATGTGCATGTTAGTATTAATACCTAGGCCTAATCGATAACAGTATGCCCACGATTTTGGACGATGAGCATAATGATTTTGAAAGTATCCTCCAAAATTCTTTGTGTCATTGTCCTCAAATAACTGTTTTAAAGTCGACTTTAAACATAGATTAAATTCATCTTCTGAAGTAATTTGTGGTAGAACACGTAATGTTTTATAAACATGCGCCTTTTTATCAGATCCACCACGAATTTTGTTTAAATTGAGACGCCAGTTTTTATCTACATGCCACGTACATAGAAGCTTATTTTCAACATTACCCATAACAGATGACCACGCATTATAGAATACTGGTGCATCATCTGACATGAAAACTTTAGCTTCTATGGTACCTAATTTTTCTTTTAATTTATTAAAATACAAAGAAAAAATATATTCGTTACCACGATTAGTGAAGTAATATGCTACAGGACATCCGGTTCCAAACTCGTCAATAGTCATAAGTGTATATAATTGTATATCATATGGATTTGTACCATGCGTACCATCTATACAAATTTTATCTAGTCCAAACTTATTCAATTGTTGAGCTTGGAAAACTGTCATAATAATTAAGACAAAATCACTACTTTTTAATGAGGTCTCTAAATCTACTTCGTCTTGACCGTTATAATAAAGGACGGGGCATTCTTCTTTCTATGTCTGCATTTCTTCCACCCATAATTTGACACTAATTGCATCATTTTTGTGTCGTTTCGTGCTATAATCAATATTATAGTCACGTACAATGTTGTGGAGATCTTTCCGTTCTATAATGGACATCCTTTGGTTAGTACCTATTTGATTTGATTCATGGTCTCTTATAGAATCTAATATATAATTAAACGAGACTCCTTCCTTCAATTTACCTAATAAATAAAAAACAAGTTTAAATACATAAAAGACTAGGTGCCCACGATGTTTTATATATTTTACTCTCCCTGATAATACAATGTTAATCGTTTTACATAGTCTTTTGACAAGATGTTTATAAAATTTGATCAATAATTTTCTATAATTTTTAAATAATAAGGTACGACAGAAAAAAATCCTATAGTTTTGAGCAAGGAATTTGAATTGAAATTACACAAATGGTCTATTAATGGAAAAACAATGAAATTTGATACACATTGTATTGTTTATTAACAATAGAAGTAATTAAGTTTATTTCTATTTAAATTTCTAAAACTATTGATGGGTGTAAAATAAATTATTTTCTATTCACCTTTTATATTTTAGTTTATTTAAGTATCATTTTATTTGACATTTAATTGAAACTTTGATAATAGTGCAGAAAATGGTAAGCATGCGCAAAGTTACTTTCCGCTATATACCGCTGCGGTATACGGTATATAAAAACTCATACTAAGACTTCATTTAGCTATACAGGTTAGTCAGTAAAATTTTGTCAATATATACAAGGTGGCGCAAAAGTCCTCACTCGATTTCCTAAGGCAGTAACTTTGTTTGTAAATGAAAAGAATTGGTTCTGTTTGTTAATTGTGTTTATTTAGACGTTTAATTTTTTTTCCATTAAGTCTCGAAGACAATATCGGTCAAGCGGACACCGCCAGAGTTGATGAAAATTCGGGCTCGTTTCACAGCATTTTTCGTGACTTTTCTCAAGACTTCTGGCGATTGATTCTCCACTTCTAGTCAGATGTTTTCTTTTAAGGCCCCCAAGGTCTGTGGCTTGTACGTATAGTCCCGTGACTTCAGAAAACCCCAAAGAAAGAAGTCTGGAACGGTCAAATCGGGCGATCTTGCGGGCCAGTGCAGATCTCCAAAATGATAGATGAACCGGTCGAGAAAAGATTGCTTCAGAATATCCACTGTCGTTCATGCTGTGTGTGCGGTTGCACTTATAAGAGAACATCTTTAAGTTTTTCACCAAAATTCGCTGTAAAGACCATCTACCGATGCCCAAGTGCGTGGCCCGTCGTCTGGTGGATGTTTGAGGGTCCTCTTGGACATCTACAGCCACAGCAGCGATATTCTCGACCGAACGGCTACTCCGGGGCCGGCCACGTCTGAAACTGTCCCGTATTGAGCCAGTCTCCTCGAGACGAGTGGCTAAATGCCACAGTGTTTGCACATTTGATGCCACACGACCAGGGAATCGACAACAAATTTCACGTGGAGCCAAAAGCATTGACCGATTATTTGTCAAAAACATTGACACAAATTATTTCGCGTTTTTGAGGAGTATAGCGATCCATGGTTTGTCTATGTGTATTCTGCTTCTGTTTGCTTCACGAATGTCAAAGTCGCGATGACATAAGATGCCATTTGCAAAAATGAGAGCATGTTCCGATAGGGTGATTACTTTTGCGCCACCTGTTACATAAATTATAACGATTTATGTTAAACTAAAAATAAATTACTACATCTTACCTGCAATTTCCTAATTCAAATGCATGGCCACAGTGGGTCTTACAGAACTTTACTTTTACAGTATTTTCTGTAGTAATAGCTACTTCCATATATGATGGGCAAACTTTTCCAATTTTGTGAGAGCCCATGGATTTTAAGGATCTTATATTTTTACCTTTTCCGTTATACGCATATGAGCGATGACAATTATAGTATCGTTTTTTAACATTTGTCGATAACAGCTTAGACGCAGTATCAAGATAATGTTTGCTGCTGTATCATATCCTTCCATTTTTCAAAATCTGAAAATATTAATTCATTATTAGGGAATTTACATACAGAGAATTTTTCTTATTAGTATACATACGAGCTATGTATACTTTTATAAAAAACACTTCAATGCATTGTTCTATTGCAATCTATAGGCAACCAACTATACACTAAATTTCAAATTTAACTTTCCAATTTTTTAAAAGAATAGTCTGGTGAAAACAGTAATCAAATTATTTAATGTCAAATTAACAGTAATTATTTTTTATTTTTTGAGTTCCCCATAAATTGTAATTTTTTAATACAGCCATGTACAGCAAAGACAAACAATTAGAAATGTTAACATAGTATCTAGAGAACTGTAGAGATTTATTTTCGATACAATATCCAGAAAGGCATATTTCTTACATTAGAACTATTCCAAATTCCATCCATAATTAGCACTAAAACAATGTGTTAACACGTTTTTTATAAAAGTATACATAGCTCGTATGTATACAAAAAAGAAAATTTCCTTTTATTGTATAGGTACATATTACTGTAACGCTGGGGTCTCATGCAATCTGTAATCTGCAATAAGCATTGCCAATTATAATGTTGTTTATTTTGATAAAACTTGTGATGCATAGTAAATTATCAAAAACATATTTAAATTAGGTATTAAGAAATATAATTGTTGCAACAAACATAAAAAATCTAAATAATACT
Organism: Agriotes lineatus; assembly: GCA_940337035.1. NCBI lineage: Eukaryota > Metazoa > Arthropoda > Insecta > Coleoptera > Elateridae > Agriotes > Agriotes lineatus. The sequence continues at coordinate 121,163 of CALNHX010000433.1, read as the reverse complement.
TCATATTATTTACTCACCTGCTGTAGAGTTGAACTCAAAATTTTCAATTTCAGTCTCTATTGAATGCTTATTATTCAAGCGAACCCACAAACTTTTATAATTGGGTACTTTTTCGAAACAGTTGTCTTGAGGACAACATAATCTAGACGTATGTGAAATAATTTGGTCATTTTCTGCGTTGTGACATTTCTTCAAGTGTTTATTCAAACTATATTTATCACCCATTAACTTGAAACATATGCTACATTCAAATTTTAATCGTTTATTATTACTTGATGTGTCTACTGTGCTCTCTTTGTCGTGAAATTTTCGTAAATGAGCATACAAATTTTTCTTTTTAGTAAACACACTTTTACATTCAGTACACTTTATAATAGTATCTGAAGAACTCATGTTTATTTGAAATAGAACTTTTGGAATTGAATTGAAGTTGTAAAATGTTACGTTAGAAGCTTGAACAAAGAGCAATTACGTATCGTGGTCGCAGTGGTTGACGAAAGGTGACGAAACTGGACGAAATACAAGACTCTAATGCGCATGTTCCGTGCAGCCGGGCTATTACTGTCGCGAGACACTCGTTCCACCAGGTGTGTTGAGGTACCACACTTTGTACTCAAACCGTATGGGCTTGCCACGGATAAATTGTTTACATCCGTGGCGTCCATAATATCGGATCATCCATTCGTCGTATTATTAACTTGTTATTATTACCTGAGAAGCAAGAAAATGGAGACATATTTTAGGAGGACGAGATATATATCATTCGACTCAGCTTGAAGAGTAGATTCCAAAAATATATAGAAACCGGAAATCGGATTTCTTTTCCGAGGTCGACTTCCGGTCAATTTTTTTTTAACTTTTAACTTTTTCCTTTATAGCTCCTGCAGTTTTTGAGATATTTAGCTCAAATTTGTAACATAATCTACTATTAGCTGCGTCATAATAGAATTAGGAGCAAAAAAGTAAAAGTCCTCGGGAATTACAATTATTAAGAAAAATTGCCTTAGTTCAACACTTAACCAATACATGTATTACATTCAACGTTTAAGAACTATCTTACCGAAAGGCTGTTCGTAAGTGGTTGCAATAACCAATAAAATACAGATACATTTTAACACAACCATGATTGCATGCGTAAAAACCAACACTGAACAAAATAACAGCTAAAAACATGTGAGGGAAGGTCATTCGAAGCACCACTCCTCGTTTTACACATAGCAATGTCAGCGGTTATAAATTCACTTTCTTGAGCATGTTTTTCGTCAGTAGAAAAACCTACATCTGCTGGGTTAGAAACAGTTTTTGTTTTTTGGGTTATATAGAATTTGCTCATCCGTGTGTATGCCCTTTTTCAAAGATTGCTTGGCGATGTCTTTAAAACATAAATTAAAGTTGGTACATTTCTATCTTTCATCTGTAATTTTTATAAGAGTAAAGTATAAATTATATAGGAGCTGTTGTCATTTTGAAGTTTTGAAGGTATAAAAAATAGAAATAATATTTATTTTGGCAAATAAAGATTTTCAATCGACTGCTAAATTAATTTCAAATAGCCTGTGAATGTAAAAATATGGGAGTATGTAAAACTATCAAAAGTGACTATGACTTTTAGGGAAAAGACATTTAACGGTTTTACTCTTGCATGCATACCTAATAGGTTTGTATTTCGATCTCTGCAAATAAATAATCTCTGTCAATAGTTTTCATTCCAGAATTACGGATAATTCACGTTAATGTTGCAAGCAAAATCCACCAACACATTTATATTAAAGAACGGTACCCAAATATTTAGCTCTATAAACCTACAGGTTCGAAAGAAATTCGAGAATTAACACATACTAGCAGTCCAATGAGACAAATGTCTCATTTAAAAAACAAAAAATACCGTTTTTCAAATAGAACGCGTATTAAATAAAAACTGTACCCAGACCTGGAAGGTATCAAAGTGGTTGCCTAACCGATAGACGATTTAAGGCGCAGAGGGTCGCAGCTCCGTTTGGCTGCTGAAACAGTTTTTATTTAATACGCGTTCTATTTTAAAAACGGCCTTTTTTGTGATTTCTCGAAAACCGGAAGTGTCACGTGACTGAAATTCGGTTCCTGACCTGACATGACCATTCCAAACATATAACTTTCATAACTTTTTTCTCTATCTCTTACGATTTGGCTGCTGAAACAGCGTCCCGGGCAGACAAAACGGCGTCCCAGACAGACACGTCTATTAGATAAAGGATTGACAAACTCAAATAAATAAAGTTAATATGAAAGTAATAACCTAATTTCTTCAAAAATAACATTTATAGTAAATTTTTAATGGTGTTTAAACTCAGACAAAAAATTTAGAAATTTAGTTATTTGTAAAATTTTAGTAGACTGTGGACTTTGTATGGAAACCCACAGCAATGTTAAATTATAACGTGGTATCTAGTAACAGCAAATACATTTAAGAATATTGTAACTTGATTATTTTTTTATGTTTAGTAATTTCCTTTTGCCTCTTCTTTTCTTATGTTGCACATTTTCACAGGAAACCGTTTAGGGCTCTTAATTATCGAAATGAGCAAATATATTTTGGACGTATCTTTCGATGTAAGCAATATTTTTCTTTCAATTTTGGTACAGTTATTATTTATATATGCTGCTAGGCGATGACAAAATTTGGATTTGTTAACTTTTAAAAGTGCTCCTATTATTTAAAAAATAGGTATGCAAACGTTAACTTACTACCAATAAATCTATAAGTAAATAACTAGTTGGCAAATTTTAGTAAAATTTAGATATTTTCATATATCAAATTTTACGTTTTATATTAAATAGTTCTCAATAAAGTACCAATAATAATAATAATAATATAATATGTCCCATTATACCCTTTCGGAACGTAGGTTGTTCGTAAATTGTTTCCACTGCTGTCTGTCTTGGGCTATACCGGGTGACAATGAGACCAGGTCCATGCCTCTATTTCCGTTACTTATTAATGAATTTGGTTGAAATTTGCTACAAGGATACTAGACATAATTTCGGATTAAGATATAATTACAATCAAAATGGCCGACTTCCTGTTTCCCCGGAAATGATACTAACTCTGATATTTTAAATGGATCACCCTATATATTTTATTAAATTACATACGATAGTGTTGCTGAATTTGCTTAGGTATTACACAAAAGTATTAAGAAAATAATTAAAAAATTATTTTTCAATTTTAGATAAAGATAAAGTAATTCATATTCTTTTTTGGGTATTTCGCCACTCTTCAAATTAAAATTATTAAATAACGTATTAAATAACGAACGTTTCGACGGACAATCTGCCCTCGTTATCAACGATTAACAATTAAAAATGAACAAGAAAACTTAGGTTTTTCACGGAGATTGAAAACCACCAACCTCCAATGAATTGCTTGACATTGACGTTTGTTGATTATCTAAACCTACTTGATCTGATCTTTAAGAATCGATAGCCAACTAGTGTCTATAAATATTGAGAAAGACGACACGCATTTTTCTTCGTTAAGTAAAAGATATGCCGTCTCCTTAATTTTACGTTTAGTTGACATCGATTCTTTAGACAAGATCTTTGTGTTATGCCAGTGTACTTTATATTGTTATCCCAATCATGTTCTGCCAGCTTAGACTTATTGAATTGATAGGTTTTCATCATATTTGTATGTTCTTTAACTCTAACTGCTAAAGGTCTGGATGTTTCACCGATATAGTACTTCCCGCATTCACAGGGGATACTATATATACAATTCTTTGAATGTTGCTCTTCGTTGAACGGTTTAGTTTTTGTAAGAACTGACCGTAAGGTATTCATCGTTTTGAATACCGTCCTAACATTGAATCTATTCCCAATTCGTCTAATATTGTCAGATATGCCTGGAATATAAGGTATAGTTAGAGTACTATATGTTTGAGTGTCATTTCTTTGTACGCGTGTGGCATTGTTTCGTGTATTGAAAATGTTCCGAACAAGAGTCTCTGGATAGCCATTATCTTGTAAAACATTAACAATAAATTCTTTCTCTTTTTTTAAAATTTCATCATTAGAGTAAACAACTTTGGCTCTGTAATAAAGACTTTTTACAACACGTGTCTTTATGTTTTTGTGATGGTTGGAGTTAAAATGTAAGTACCTATTAGTGTTGGTTTTTTTTGCGGTATACTGATGTTTCAAAAGTAGTTATTGTGCGTGTGATTAGTGTATCAAGAAAAGGTAACTGATTGTTTTGCTCTTTTTCCAATGTGAATTTGATGGAGGCTTCTTTACTGTTAATATGTTCAAGAAATTTGTCCACCTCATCCATATCATGAGGCCAAATTGCAAAAACATCATCGACATATCTCCACCAAACTACTGGTTTGTTAGTGTATGTGTAGACATGTTGTTGTTCAAAGTCTCCGGCATACGACAAGGTGACTCTATGAGTCCTGTATGCTTCAGTTTAGTAATGGACAAATTAATCAGCCGCGTCAGAGTTCTACCAAAATATCAAATGGACCTCCAGAATCATTAAATCATCATCAAATTTGTGAGCTATAGATACCGTAGTCTCTTAATGAAAAACCGAAGAAATTTTGCTGGGACCAAAATAGTTGTCAAGGGGGACCTAACGCAAAAAAGGTATGTCCTCATCAAGCATGCATCTGAGAGGTTTGGGTTCAAAAATGTGTGGTCTGTGGATGGTGTGATTAAAGTGAAATCCGGGAACAAAATCGTTTCTGTAACAGATAAAGACGCCATCGCAGCTGATTAAAGCAAAAATTTGCATCGTCCGTTCTGAATTTGTTAATGTTTAGTTCGTTAACGCAATGAAATTATTAATTAAATTTACGAATTAAAAGTTAATCTACTTGATATATTTTGGTTGAAAAAATTAAATCTTTATTTCTATTTTTATTGCGACGTTCTAATAATTAAGTTAGAATTTTACTATTATGATATTGTTTTTATCTTTATATGAGGGGTTTTGTACCTACATCAATTCGTGCAATATTATTAACTGTTGATTCACGTTGCCTACATATGCATGTATAGATTGTACGGGGACTTAATATTAAACTCAGCTGGTTTTATTTAAGAAATGTTTTTCACTGTTTGTATGCGGGTGCAATTAGCAAAATATTAATCTTTACGTTGTTAAATTGAAGTTAATTTTTAATTTTCTGAATGTTTGGGTGATGAAAAAGCATTGTTGTATATATTATAATTTATTTTATGTGCACTGAATTTAAATTTGGACATGTAAATATTCAATTGTTGGTTTGCAGCTTAACTGATTTAAGAGATCATGTAACCCTTAACGAGTATGTCTTCGCAGTTAGCGAGACGTGGTTAAAAGACGATATATTGGATAAAAATGTCGATATTATAGAATATAAAATAATTAGAAATGATCGTAAGCAAATAAAAGGAAGGGGAGTAGTGTTCTATATCTTAAATTGTTTTGATGTTACTGTTATACCAACATCTGCATTAATCGAACAGCTGTGGATCAGGCTTAAAATCAATAAGAAACAATATATTTTTGGAGTGGTTTACAAGCCGCCTGATATGAATTACAATAATTTCTTAGAAGTACTTGATAAAACTATTTCTGATGTAATAGGAGATTGTGATGAATTGTATTGCACTGGTGATTTTAATATTGATTTGTTTGAGGTAGCCGACAGAAAAACTATAGCTTTGAATCTGTTACTTGAAAGTTATAATTTAAAACAGATTATTAATAGGCCTACAAGAATTACTTCTACTACTTATAGATTATATAGCAATGCCATCTAATAAACAAGTACTAGAGTGTGGCGCTTCTGTCTTTGATTCGACAGACCATGAACTTGCGTACTGCACTGTGCTGTTTGAAAGTATAACAAGGGGGTGTAAATATAAAAATATTCGATCATATAAAGATAAACGCTTCAATGAGGCCGATTTTCTTGAAGATTGAGCGCATTTGCCTTTATCGGAGTTAATTGCTATGAGCAGTGTTAATGACAAAGTTGATCATCTTACAAAACATATTAATAGTCTCTCTGATAAACACGCACCTTATACTTCTTGCCGTTTTACCAAAAAACCTGCTTCATGGATCACGCCTAACATTAAATTAATGATGAATCTCCGAAATAAAGCTCTAAAAAATTTAAACACTAAAAATCAGTCTCATTGGAATTAAAAAAAAGCATTTTTTGAACATGAGTTACAAACTACAAATAGTAAAGTTCTTTGGCAAAAGCTCTCAAAATTTAGCATCCACTCTAAACCTAATGCAGAGATGCTGCCGTCGCTGAAAGATGCAGACAAATTAAATTATTTTTTTATCACTTCAATACCTAATGTGATTAATGATACCCGCCCTACCGTAAACTTCTATAATCATAATAAATTATTAGATCACAATATTCTGTTTAATTTTAGCACAGTTAACGAAGACCAGGTCTTAAAAATAATAAATAGAATCAAAACCAATGCATCTGGTGCGGATGGTGTCAACATTAATATGATTAAATTATGTCTGCCATATATTCTAAGATATATTTGTCATATTATTAATTTTTGTTTAGTTAATGGTGTATTCCCTAATTCTTGGAAACTAGCTTTAGTGACTCCTGTTCCGAAAATTAATAATCCTGAAGAATTTAAGCATTACCGTCTTATCAGTATTCTGCCAGTATTTTCAAAGATTTTAGAAAAAGTAATGGTATTGCAAATCACAACCTACTTAGAAACATACAATATATTACCTGATACTCAATCAGGATTTCGTTCGGGGTATTGTTGTAGTTCTGCACTTTTGAATATTATTGACGATATCCTGTCTGCCTATGATCGAAATAAGTTGACCCTTCTTGTTCTACTTGATTACAGTAAAGCGTTTGACGCACTTAATCATGAAACTTTAATCGCAGTTCTGAATTATATCGGTTTCAGTGCTGCTCCACTGGCTTTACTTAAAGATTATTTGAATAATAGGAAGCAAATTGTTTAACTTGATCAGCATTTTTCCTCTCCTTTGCGATTAAAGTCAAGAGTGCCTCAGGGTTCCATATTGGGTCCTCTACTATATACCATCTACACAGCTACCTTTGCTAAACAGTTACAATTTTGTTCATCTCATCAATACGCAGACGACACTCAAATATATTTATCCTTCAAGGATGGAGACGTTCTTTTAGCTTGTAAATTTGGCTCTGGTACAAAATGCTTCAAAAACTTAGCTTTCAGTGCATCTGTAAAAAATCTTAGCTTATACATTTTGTCTCCTTGGTCAACTGTATTATTGTCGGCAAAATGAATGAAACGACATATCTGTAAAAACCGATCTCTTCCATAGCCTCATAAACTATCTCATTCCGAGTATCCTTTGCGGTTTCCCAGTAACTTCTAACACTTTTATTTCTTGTAGTGAAATTTTTGGATCAGGGCAATTTTTAAAAAAAGCGTAATCTCCGGTCTGTTGAATTATCTTTTCTAGTAAGTCATCAGTAAAGAATAACTCAAATAATTCAACAATTGTTAACTGGCTATAGCTGGTATAGTCGCCCTTTGGAAAGGAATATTTAATTGGTTCTAAATTACCCATCCCACAAAACGAATACGTTGAGGGCTTAGTGGCTATGGTAATTGATGGAGAATTAGTTTTGGTATGTTCTCCAGTAGAAATGTGATCTTTTGAAGTTGAAGATGTATCAAAATTGTCAGTAGAGACTACTGGAATTTGGATGTCAGAGAAATCTTTCTCGAGTTCCTCTTCTATTCCTCCAACCCTCCCGTTATCTGTAAAACGAATTTCTGCTCCGGCGGAAAGCTGTCTGCTGCTGAGATTATCCACTAAACCACCTTCCTCATCATCCCCAGAGTCATTATCAGTAAGTACATGTCTATGGGGCCATTCTATATATATGTCCCCTATTTCTGCATCGGTATCAGAATCGTATGCAATGTCTAGGGCTTCTTTCAAAGTGATTCTGCTAATTTTTTTTATACAGAAAAGCATTCTGGCGTGCAAACCGCCTAGCGGTCCCATATGGGAACAGCGACTTTTAGAGTACCGTATCAAAAAATTATAATTTGCATTGTAATATGAGTGTTGGAAATAACTTCCTTTAGGTTATAGCAAACAGTCATAATCACGAAAACCAACTGGTTCAAAAACAAATGTTCGAAATTATACTTACACTAAGCGAAAGTCCATACTCACGTTGCTGGTCAATATCAAAAACTTCAAATAACTCTCTCAACACAACAAATCAATAAAACTACACAAATAACACAGTGTTACGTTCACAGAAGTGTTTAGTAAACATAACCTCAAAATAGATTACGCTAAACCTCGCGTAATTTACCCCTACCAGGTTAAACCACCAACGCTACCAGGTGGATCCATTTGCAACCGCTAGGCGCTAATGGGTTAATAGATTGTTCCTTTCTGCTTGGATTTCATTGCTTCGTTCCACACTTTCTCTCAATCTACGCAGTTCTTCAAGTCGCCTTTCTTCTGTGTCTAATTGTTTTTTACGCAATTCATATAACCGCTTCCCCTTACGTGTGTTCGGAATAGAAGACAAAGGAGGAGGCTTTAAGGTTTCTTCGGAATCAATGGAATCGGATTCGGGAAGTGGGGAACTATTTGTTGATGATTGTAATTGCACAAAAGGTGAAGTGGTATAAGATGTTGAAGGTTGGTCTATTCTCTAAGCACAAGAGGAAGTGGTAGGCGGAGAAGGAGAAGAAAGTGTAGCCGGCTGCATCGAAGAAATGGTAGGCCCGAAGTTTATGGTCCGGTCATTTTGAAACAACTCTTGAAATTCTTCAAAATACTCCCAAGTAATTCGACCCCGACCAGTTATTGTTTTTTTGTTATTGTCTTTAATAGTTTTAAAAGTTTTTTTCATATTCCTGAATTTTCTGTCGATTGTATCCTCCGTCAACCCTCTGTAGCCATGTACTTTAAATATTTGAACTATTTCAGCCCACAATGTCTTCTTTTTTTGTTTGGGATCCCTAAATTGTAGAATTCGGTCCCTGTATGAATTGATCAACAATTGATCCATACCAACTCCGATTCTGTAACAAAACGCAACAAAATTAATATGAGTGTTAAAGATTTATTGATAATACCACTAAGATAAATCCTAGGTGATATCTAGGTAGGTCAGAGCTACATCTTACAATAAGCATATATCTTCACCATTTTCAATTTCCGTAATTGAAAAATTAAGGTTAGGTACTTATTAGCACTACATGAGCCTCTAATTCGGTTATAATATAAAGTTATATGCATTTTATGTTATTATTTATTTATGTATTTTATACCTTGTGTTTCTGCAACTCCTACAATTTCTGTTGTAGCTGCATTTTCTTGGAAATATACTGCTGCAAAATTCGGATATGTAAAAAATTAACCTCTTAGAAAAATACCGTTTTTGTCACGACATTCGTCATAAGTTGTTTCAAATGGTTGAATTGTGGTTACCTGTTTGTAGTCGTTCATGTATACCACGATTTTCACCAATTCTGTAAAATACGCCATTGTATTCATATTGCGAGGTAAACATGTCCATCTTACTGAGCGGTTTCTGATCAGTGAGCAGTTTTAAAATGCAGTACTTAAAATGCCGACCGCTACGATGGAGCGGCTAGGTGAGCGGTCGCATTCAGGGAACTTTCACTCAACAGTTGTATAACTGTTGTGTCATCTGAATGTGCCCAATATTTTGGTCTTCCTGGCTAGTTTCAGTAAATTAAATTTACGAACTGTGATTGATATAAAAAAAATTATTTAATATCAATACACAGACGGAGTTTATAATTATAAAATACAAGTGAAAGCTACAGATTCCAAATTACAACTAACTTCATCCTGCGATGTAGTCGAGCAGGTTACCTAAGCTGCATCAGCAAAGATAAGATAACACTTGTGTCCCTCGGGAATGCAATGATATGTAATACGCGACTGCATTATCTTATCATAACTAATGTTCTTATTATCTATCTGGGAACGTAACATAATTCCTCCCATCCTAAGTTGAAAAATTGGGGGAAATCACATTTTCCACCTATTTTTCAGGGCAATATTTCTATTGGTTGTAAAGGTTCATTATTGATTTCTGATTTAATTCTTTTGCAGATTTTAGGCAACAAATCGTACTTATATAATACAAATATGGCAAACAATATTAGAGCTAAAATAATAATTAATGTAAAGTTACTTGCGTGTGCATAAGTATTGTAATTGGTGGTCACAAGTTCACCGGGTAATTTTCTTAATTTTTCGCTAAGCTGTTGTATGTCATCCAGGTCGATGTTTTCTAAATGCAATTTTGGAAATTCAATATTATTAACAGTTGGGTGATTAATTGTTTGGTTAAGCATTGTTAAATGAACCATTTCGTATATTGGATTTGAATTTTGACTGGTTTTTAATATTTTACCATCGATCTGCATTTCACAATTTACAGGTAATTGAACGGTATATGTGCCTAACAATGGTATTTTCCTGTGATCGTGATTACAATTTAGTTTGGTTATCAACTCAGAGGTTGTTACAATAATCCATAAGTCACGATCTATTTTTTGAATTTTATAATTTTCTAGGGAAAACATTTTAGGTTTACAATTATTAGTTCTTGAAAATGAGAGCAGTTACGCTTCACATAAGGTGTTTTCGAAACTCATTCGCTCTGGAATGTTACAAATAAAATCAGTTTTTTGAATTTGCTCGCAACGTTCATTAGTAGACATATGATTAGATTCCGAAAATAATAGGAATTTATTCTGTGGTAACACCGCTTGGTATCGCTGGTCGATTTTCATTGGCAATGGATACAGATGGTAATAGTCATATTTCGTTGTCCCTGTTAGAGGTACTTCTATGATAAATACTAATCTAGTATTTGTTTGATAGGCTTTAACGGTTAGTATTTTCTCGAATAGTAATAAATTTTCTTTGGTTGGTTCGAAAGGTAGTTCCAAATTATTTATTTTATCTTTTATAAACTTCAGGTTTGCTTCTAAGTCCTCTGGATCCATGATTGACGGGTGAAAAGTTTCCAATTTGGAAAAAGTAACAGCTTCTTCCAGGGTGTTAGTTATATGCAATATTAAATTTGAAATTGCAGTGAATTGCAGGAATATTGTGTGCATGTTGATTAATGAGTACATTTCAGCTTTGTGTATTGTATTCTCCTTTACTTGGGCTTCAATTTGTAGAATGCGCGACTTCAATAAATATTGATTGGTTTGCAAAACGTTTATGGATTTGTTGACTTTATCTAAAATTTGTTCTGTGAGCGATATTTGTTTAACGAGTGCTTGTTTTTGGCGTTCTTGCTCCTTTTGAAGTTCTTCGATAGATTTTTCATATTTTTGTCCATCTGTAGCATCTAAATTTCCTGTTATAAGTTTAACTAAGCTTCCTAAACCGTCGATTGCTCCTCTCTTCTGTCGATTGGGAAATAGTCGACTAATTTTCCTATTTACTTCAACTAACGTAGCATTTATAAGCGAATAATAATTGGTAAATTCCTTAGCATAAGCGGGTCCATTAACATGTTTCTTAAATATAGTATCTACTTCTAAAATATTTTGTTTTAATAAGTTGTATTCGTTGATTATCGGACTGCAATCAACATTCTTGATTAATGTCCATTTATCCATGGTGTTCTTGGCATTTCCTAGTTTGTGAGGGAATAGTCCGGGGTTGTCGATGATTTTCGTTATTTCTGGGCGTTCGATGTTGATGACGTATTGAGTGCAGAGGCACCTGAAACAATTGGGTGACTTAGGGCATCTACATGTCTTTTCTTTTCTTTGTTGTTTTGTGGGTTGACTAGGGTTACTATGTTCCTATCCGTAATTTCCTTTATTACATAGGGTCCTTCATATTTATTGGCTGATTTGTTTCGTTGGTCGGTTTTTATTAAAACTTCGTCTCCTACTTGTAGTTGTGTGCTCTGATGCCTTGATTTTGTTTATTAATTAGATTTTCCTTGTTCTTATGCATGGCTTCTTTTAGTGATTTGTACAAAGAAGTCAATTTAGTCTTGTGGGTGGTTACGTATTCTTCGTAAAATTTACTGTTCAATTGAAGATCAAACGGGTCTCTAGTTGCAGTATGTCCATAAACTAGTTCAAGGGGTGTGAATTTCGTAGCAGAGTGAATCGTGTTGTTGTATCCGATGATTGCGTACGTTATTATTTGTTTGGGGGTCTCCTTATTACTTGTATTCTTAATTATCCTATAATTTTCAATCAATGTCGAGTGGATTCTTTCAATTAAAGAGTTAGATTTTGGGTTTTTTGGTGTAGTAATGTGGATTTTAATTTTGTGAAGTTCCAAAAGGTCTTTAACCACTTCATTAATAAGTTCTGAACCTCCATCCATTGTGATCAATGTTGGCGAACCATGTTGGGATATGAAATTTATCAGATTTTCAGCTACTTCGATTCCGTTTTTCGAGGTTAGATGATAAGCTTGACAAAATCTTGAAAATGAATCGATGATTGTTAGAAATAAATTCCTTTCGATTTGAAATGTGTCCATATGCAAATGCTCAAATGGTCTATTCGGTGTTTCGGTGATATTCAAGGGTGTCTTTGTGGGGTGACGTTCATATTTCGCTTTTCGACATGTTATGCATTTGTTAATAAAATCGGTAACGTCTTGGTCAAGTTTTTCCCAATAGTATTTTCTTTTTATTGCCGTACAGGTTGCAAAGATTCCACGGTGGTTTGTTTTTCCTTCGTGTTGGTTAGCAATTATTTCTAGTCGGTCTTCTTCGTTTATAACGTGTAAAACTCTTTTAGTACATCTATAAAGTGATATGCGGTTTTGCGCAAAATGGGTTGTAATGATTTCGCATGCTAAGTTATAAAGTTCGTCGTTCGGGAACGAACAGTAATACGTTTTATTCGGTAAACAATAATTTAAAAAAAATTGTAGTATGCTGTGTTTTAGATCTTGATCTCCTAGATGAGCTGTAATTATGGAATTTTTCTCTTTCTTTTCGATTTTTGGTTTCGTAGATTTTCCATGAACGATTGATATTATGATTTGGTTTTTCTTACAATCTAAAGCATCTTCGCATATTGGGATGCTGGGTGCTGAATCATCTTGTGAATGAACAGTTGGTGTTAAATCTTCGTTAAATCTGTCAGGTACGTTTTCGATTAGTTTTTCAAGGCTTCGAATCGGATCTTCGGGTAAATTTTCGTTCATAGGGCTAGTTATAGGGTCAAGTGGAATTACATCTGGTGTTAATGCTCGCATTGTTGGTGGTTGTAAGATCGGTTCTGGTGTTTGTAAATCATCTTGTCTGTGACTTATTTCGTCTAGTAATTGGTCTAATTCTGAGTGTACTTCGACTTGCATAGATTGCGTATCAATCGGGTTAATTTTTATTCTAGATAATGCGTCTGCGTTCGTATTGGATTTTCCTTTTTTGTAAATCACATCGTAGTCAAATTCCTCTAGTCGTAATCTCCATCTTGATAACTTTGAGTTTGGCTCCTTCAATGGATGTAACCATTGCAGAGGTTTATGATCCGTTACTATTTTAAATTTTCTTCCGTATAAGTACGGTCTAAAATACTTTGTAGCCCATACGATAGCCAAAAGTTCTTTTTCAATGGTGCTATATCTTTCTTCTGATTCATTGAGGGTTCTCGATGCATAAGCGATAGGTAGATCCTTTCCTATTGGTCCTTGAGATAGGATTGCTCCTACAGCAACATTTGATGCATCCGTTGTCAAAATAAATTCTCTCGAGAAGTCGGGGTACTGAAGGATTGGTTTGTTCATAAGTAAGTTTTTGCATTTTAGAAAAGCTTCTTTAAATTCGTTGGAGTGAATGACTTGCGCGCCTTTCTTTAAGCACTTTGTCATCGGCTTTGTAATTTTCGCAAAGTCCTTTATAAATTTTCGGTAGTAGCCTAGTAGTCCTAAAAATCCTTTAATTTCTTTTGGTGTTTTTGGAATTGGATAGTTCTTTATTGCTCTAATTTTATCAGGATTAGGTTGAACTCCTTCTGGTGTTATTACGTGTGCTAGATATTGCACTTCTTTCTTTAAGAATTCGCTCTTGTCCAGTTGGACTTTGAAATTAGTTTGTCTTAACCTTGTAAATACCTCTTTTAGTCTTACTATATGTTCTTGAAAGGATGTGGAGAAAATAATAATATCATCCAAATATACAAGACATTTTTCGTTTTGTATTCCTCTGAGGATGTTGTCCATGACGCGTTGGAAGGTGGACGGCGCGTTCTTTAATCCAAATGGCATGCGTTGGAACTCATAGTGACCATTTTCGGTGTTAAAAGCTGTTTTCGGTATGTCGTTTTCTTCAACTTGGACTTGGTGAAAACCAGATGCTAGATCGAGCGTTGAAAAATATTGACATTTTCCCAATTTATCCAATAAGTCGGTAATGTTTGGTAGTGGGTACTTGTCATCAATGGTCTTCTCATTAAGCTTACGATAATCTATCACGATTCTCCATTTTTGTCTTCCGGAAGCGTCTGCTTTCTTTGGCACTACCCATACAGGTGAACTCCAGGGGGACGTGCTGGGTCTTATAATCTTATCCTTGAGCATCTTGTGGATTTGTTTATTTACTTCGTCACGATGTACTTGGGGATATCGATAATTTTTGGAGTACACAGGTGTTTCGTCAGAAGTTTTAATTACGTGTTTAATTTGGTTGTTAAAACTAAGTGGAATGTCTTCACAAAAGAATACATCTCGAAAATCTTCGCATAATGTTCTAATAAGTGTTGCTTCTTCGTCGTTGAGGTGCTCTAGCCGTAATTGTTGTAAATTCCTAAGTTGGATTTGTTTGAGATTTTTTTTTACTGGTTCGGGTTGGTAATGTAAGGTATCTGGCTTCGGATTTTCTTCGACCATTTCGATGTGTAGTGGTTGAGTCATAATAAACGTTTTTTCTTCGTCACTGCTGTTAATAATAGTGGTTATTGCTTGATAATTATTTACGTTAACGTAGGATGCTGGTATCTCTACATTATCACTAATTTTTTGTGTTCGATTATTCCTTGCTTGATGTTTTTCGTAACTGGAATCTTAATTACTTTTTCAGTTCTTCCTTCGATTGTAATATGGTAGTTCAGATCTGGGTTCCTGTCTTCGATAGAATATAATGGAATTTGGGCCTTTTCGGTTTCTAAAGTGTTTGTGAAATCGATTCTGGCTTTTAATTTCTTTAATAAATCTGTTCCTATAAGACCGTCGTATTTAGGGTCGAAATCAAATAGGTGAAATTTGTGAGTTTTGTTTGTCTTAAAGATGGCTGGTAATTGAATTACAGCAACTTCATTATGTATTGACGTCTGATGTGCAGTTTGTATTTGAAAAATTTGGGGTTCAATTAATTCTGGAAAATATTTCTGGTTTAACTAGCGTCCTAGAAGCTCCAGTATCTATGAGAAAATTCGCTTTTAGCTGTGGGATGTATATGCATGGTAGGTGTGATGATGGTTGCTTATTGATTTGTATTAATTCGGGCTGTTGGTAATTTTGTTCAGGTGGTGGATGTTCGTCTACGTATGCTCGTTGGGCGAGGCTGTTTTCGTAAAATCCTGTTCTTCGTACTCATACTGCTCATTTTCAAAGTCTTCAAATTCTTGCTGTAGATATTGATCTGTTTCAGATGGTGTATCGATGATATCTTCTGGTTCCTCTTGGTAGTGGAGTTCCTCGGATATAAAATTTCGGGGTTGATTTGACTGTTGAATAAATTGTCTTGGTTGAGTAAAACGCTGGGTGTTTGACGAATTAAATCGTTGAGGCAAATTGGTTGTTCGTCTCGTAGCGCCTGATGAGGTGTCCATTGGCGTTGGACGTGGTTGAGCACGATTTTGGGGTGCAAATACATTTCTTGCTTGTGTACTTGGTTGCGATTGTTGAAAACGGGTTGGCCATTGTTGTGCAGTAAAATTTGTTGGTCTTGAATTATTCTGGAACGTTGGAAGTTGTATTCGTGGTTGTTGATTCCCAAATGATTGACATGTAGGGTAACGATTGTAAAAGCTGGGGTTGTTTACGCCAGTAGTCATTCGTAGTCCTGGTGGTGGTCTTTTTTGAGTAAATGTGGAAGAATGAAGTCCTTTTCGATGCTCGGTTTCATGTCTTCTGGAATATTGTACGTTTTCTTCGTCGAGTACATATTTAATTGCGTCGTCTAATGTGGCTGGTCGCATACTTCTTAGGAAGCTACCTAGTGGTTCCTTGAGTCCACTAAGAAAAGCTTTTAGTGTTAATTCATCGTACTGTAATTGTTTAACTGCTCGTGTGCCTTGATTTGGTTCATTAAGTTGAATATTCGAGTATAGAAGGCTTCTTGTTTGTTGGCAAATTTCGAAATATTCTTGGGCCGTTTCATGTTTTTGTCGTAAGAGCATCAAGTCTCGCAAAAGTGAGCTCTCTGATCTTTGATCGGCAAATGATCTTCTTAAAATGTTTCTTAATTCATTCCAGGTGGCAATTTCTCGTCCGCTGGTTACTAAAAGTGCTCTTCCGGTTAATTTTGTCCGTAAAGCAGAAAGAATTAAAGACTGCAGGAAGGCGTCGGCATTTCCACGGTAGTGTGCGATTATTACCTCGGCAGATCTAATATATTCGGATAATTTGTGTGGAGTACCATCAAATTCTGGAACTATTCTTAAATATTCCAAGTGGAAAGCTTGTCCTGCTGGTACTGCTTGTCCTCCTTGTGCCATGTTTGGTTGATTGGCTTCTACTTGTTGTTCTTCAGGTGGTACCTCCAGTAATAAATTTTCGAATAAAGCTACTAAGTCGTCGTTACCTCGTAGCATTAAGATTTGTTTATATTTTTATTTTTAATTTGTTTAAATAGCGGGGCAAATGATTTTTATTCGTTTAAGGGTTCCTTCCTAGTGTAACGTTTTTAACAGACCATTGCAGTTATGGCGTGTATAAAAACTTACGAAGGCTAATACTAAGTTTATTATTAAGGTTTAATTATTTCGTTTTAACTGTTGCGTTTTATTTAATAGCAAGCTTATAACTAAATTGTTTTTATGCTGCAACAAATATTGTTAGCGACTTACAGTAATAGCGCTGTAATTTTCATTCTTCGGTCCTCCTCGATGGAGTGCTTATTTCTAGACCAAGCGTCGGCGATGCTGTCCTAGCTTGGGGTTGTGGCGATTCTTGTCCACTTCTGGTGAAGGTCGACACTGTTCGGTTGTCCACGGAGATGTTGTCCAGGTGCAGCTACTGGTGCCGCTTCTGCTGCAGTTTCGTCACTAGAATTGTATTCTTCGCGTGACCCTTTGGCGATGCTTGTCCTCCAGGCTCCGTTCTGAATACTGCTTCTTGGGACGACGTTGGTTGTTCGGTTTCGGCCAAAGTATTAAAATACACGTTTTTCGGCGATTTTTGTCCAAAAAACTGCCAAAATATCCGTCACGACTGCGCCAATTAAATTTACGAACTGTGATTGATATAAAAAAATTTATTTAATATCAATACACAGACGGAGTTTATAATTATAAAATACAAGTGAAAGCTACAGATTCCAAATTACAACTAACTTCATCCTGCGATGTAGTCGAGCAGGTTACCTAAGCTGCATCAGCAAAGATAAGTAACACTTGTGTCCCTCGGGAATGCAATGATATGTAATACGCGACTGCATTATCTTATCATAACTAATGTTCTTATTATCTATCTGGGAACGTAACATAATTAGTAATCATCTAGTTCCCAGCTGTTGACATGTCATGAAATTGACACATTACAATATGATTGCGAATAAAATTTATTACTTTCAGTATTCCATTTTACTGCACTACTAATGTTAAATTGACATTGCATACAATTACACCCAAAATCAGATGGTCGGAATCTTCCTATTACATAATGTGGCCTCTTTTCTTTATATCGATTTAAGAAAATTTTAGTTCCAAAAAAGCCACTGAATTTGCCAACGTCGGCTAAACATGTCCGGCTGCATTATAAAGTTAACAATCTTTATTTGGCCTACTTCAAAGCTAGCTACTTCATTACTTCTCGTTAATTCATAAACTTGTTGTAAATTACTCTTTCCTATCATCGGAAAATCTCCTGGGCCGGTGACGCTAAGTGACATACTCCAATATTTATTTATCTGTGAAATGTGCATTTAATTTTTTAGATAATTTTGCAATTTTCTGTTATTATATCAAAAAACGCGCTCTAACGGCAGCACTAAGAATTAGACATATCACAGGTAAGATGGGTTTGATGGAATAATAAATGCTTTTTCCGACGAGACCAAGTTTGTTAAAATCCGTATAGTCGTTTAGGAGTTACAGCTATTTATTTAAAAAAACATTGAATTACCCCCCACCACTTTATTTTAATAGATACGTCAAAAAGTGTTAAACAAAAATTACTCGAGTAAAGCTTAGCTTTAAAAAGCATATATTTTTTGGTAACATTTACTAGGTGGATTTCAGTGAAAAATCATTTTAAAAGTTTAAGATGGCGGTTACGCCCCCTGGGGACTATCTTGGAAATCTGAAAATATTTTCCACGGTTTTCTTTTGGCCACTTTAGTATTAAAAATTTTTACCGCAAGTCTCTGCGACGAATAGTTTCCGAGATACAGCACTTTGCATTCTTATCTGGCCACCCGATACATCCTGAATCGTAATTTTTAAAATTGAAAATTGTAGGATCGAAATTCTTATACCGCCAGTCGTATTTACCACGCGCTATTTTCGCAGGTGGTTCATCAGCTGATTCATTTTCAACGAACTCTTCAGCATGGTCTTATGAATGAGCACCTTCAGCATCGACGTCAGTAGCACCCACTAAATAACACAAACATAATTTATACGAATAAATTGATAAAAAAACTTACATTCATTGTTTTCCTCATCGCTGTCAATCTAGCCAGCATCACACTCGTCCTGGAATTCACCAAAATCGTCTTCAGTGCCACTATTTTCTAGTATACGAAAAAGCTGCTCTTCATTCAACGGTTTATGCCTACTAGACATTTTTGCACAAAATAATGTGCCCAATTACACCACGATGCTAGCTGTGTGCTGCATATGTCATGTAAATATTACTTGCTTTCTCAGTAATACTTACACTTTCATGTCAAATAAAATGTACTTTATTCTTAACCAAATTTCACGTTGTCTGGTTTTATAACCACCCTCGATGTTATTTCAAAATTTTGGTAGTATAATAATAATAATGTAAACTTTATTTAGCAAACTTGCTATACAAACATCAAACACAAAAAAAATAAATAAAAATAAATAAACAGTTCATTTTTAACACCTATTATAATTATGCTATTGTAAAAATATTTCCCTTAATTTTAATTTGAACATATTTACATTCGTACTATTTTTAACTGCAAGCGGTAACTTATTATATTCTATCAATGCTTTAAAGAATATTGAGTTTTGGCTCTTTTTATATTTTTTATGTTGTAGTACAAATTATTCTTTTATTTCTTGTATCATATTCATGAAACTGATGAAATTCTTGTATTACAGTATGAAAATATACCGGCATTAAGCCGCATTTAACCTTATGAATGAAAATAAGAGCTTTCATTTCACAAAATTTATTAACATTAATCCAATTTAATGATTTCAACATAAAGTCTATGCTTGTATATTTATTGCACTTCAATATAACTCGCATTGCACGATTTTGCAATAATTGCAGTCTATCTATATCCCCTCTCCTAGCCAAGTACAGTATTGTGCCGGCATAATGGAAATGAGGTAGAATTATACAATTATATACTGCCTCTCTTGCCCATCTACTTAAAAAATCGCTAGATCTATTAAGTACCCCTAACTTTTTTGATATTTTCTTACACGTATATTCTATATGTTCACCAAAAATTAACTTATCATCTACTAGTATACCTAGATATTTGAAAGAATTTACTATTTCTATATTTACATCTTCAATTGTTATGCTGAAGCCCTCATTTTTCCATTCTGTTTTTTGTGCTTCTTTGCATATCGTCATTGCCTTAGTTTTATCAGTATTAAGTTTTAATTTGTTTGATTCTAACCATTTAGTTATATTTTCCAGATCTTCATTAAGTTTGCTTTGTACTTCCTTTGCATTCGTGCCCGCAATGTATAAGATAGTATCGTCTGCAAAGAGGTGAAACTTACAATGTTTGATTACATTATCTATGTCATTTATATACAATATGAACAGTAGAGGTCCTAGGATGCTTCCTTGAGGTACTCCACAGTTCACTTGTACATAATCCGACTGTATTTCTCCACATCTAACATTCTGTTGTCTATTTGTCAGATAATCCTTAAACCAACGCAGTACTGTGCCACCAGTCCCATAATTTTCCAATTTATTTATCAGTCTGTCTCTATCTATTGTCTCGAAAGCTCTTTTGAAGTCCAAAAATACAGTAACGGTGACCAAATTATTATCATTATTGTTCATCCAGTCATTCAATATGTATTGAAATGCAGCTTCACAACTATAATTTTGTCTAAACCCCGATTGATATTTGATAAGGATATCATTCAATACTACGTAATTTAATAATTGTTTATAAACTATTTTTTCTAATATTTTTGCTGTGGCAGGAGGCGTGTTGACAGGTCTAAATTGCTCTGCTTTTTGAGTGTTGAGTACTTTTCTCAGAGGTATTATTGTGGTCTTTTTAAGATTTTTTGGGACCACACCACTTTCCAGTGAACTATTAATTAAATTTATTAGGGGGTTTGCCACTTCATCAAATACTATTTTAAAAATTTCTATTGGACTTCCTTTATTAGGTAGAGTAAAGATTACTTTTCTTATTTCTTCCACACTTATTAATGTAAATTCCTGAAATTCGGCGATTCTATTTATCATTTCTAAAGCATCATACCTCACTGGTATGCTTTGTGTAATTTCATTAATACTGTCAACAAAGTAGTTATTAAATTTTTGTGCAATTTCAGGCATATCCTTATAAAGAGTACCATTAAATTCTATTTGTTTATAAGGCTCTATATGCTTATTAGAGACTATACTCTTTAGCGTTTTTCACATTAATTTCGGATCGTGTTTATTTTGATCTACTGTTAGTTCATAATATTCTCTTTTAGCGTTTCTCATTTCAGCTACAACTACATTCCTGTATGATTGATATTCTTCCCAGTCTTCTTTCTCTCTTGTAAATGCAAATCTCTTATATTTTAGCTCTCTTGTCTTTATTTTAATCACTAGATCTAGGGTAAACCATGGTTTGCTCTTAGCCTTTATACTAATAGTAATTTTTGGTGCTACTTTGTCTATTATACTAAGAATATTATTATAAAACAAATTATACCTACTGTCTAAATCATTCAGTTTATAATTATAATACATACTACTCACTAAATTTTTAAAACTATTTACATTTCCAATTTTTTTTCGATAACTAAGCTTGTTACTGTTTTCCTTACTTTTAGCGTTTATACCTATTCTAATCAATGAGTGGTTATTGAATACTGGTTGTTTCATTACAGCACAGTTTATTGTACTGTGGTTACTTATAACCAAATCTATAAGCGATTCCTGTCCATTATGTGCCATATGTGTAGGTTCTAAAACATGCTGTTTTAGTCCATAGTTATTCAAACATTTTTTTAACCGATTCGAATATGTACAACTCTTATCCATATTTATATTAAAATCACCAAGCACAATAACATTTTTTTTTGTATAACTAAAAATTGGTCACACATGTGTTCAAAAAATTCCAAAAAACTTGCATCCGAACCACTTGGCGAGTGATATAGACATCCTATATTAAAAGTTTCCTTACCTATATTCACTTTGACAAAAACACACCAATAATTCATTTGTTCCACATATTCTTTAACTACACAATAGTTTATTTTACTTCTAATGTAAATTTGTACTCCTCCTGTATAGCGGCTTGTGGAATCCAGCCTTACGCTATTAGTCTTTTATTTTAATTTCAGAATCGTTTATTTCTTCTGTCAGATGCGTCTCAGGAAAGCATACTATTGCTGGTTTCTTACTAGTTATAAAATGATCGTATTCATCATAATGTGCTATCACGCTCTGAGCATTTTGTACATAGATGTATTCTTCCTTCCTTTCTTTCTTCTGTAGTTGCTATTCACTATTTTCATATTGGTATTTGTTTCTTTCCTGTTGAACTTTCTTTTCAAACACACTGCATTCTATATCATAAGCTGTATGTGTCACATCTAGGTGTAGATTGAGTCTTTCACAGGCCATGCTACAGTTTCTACACTTAATATTTTCATTTTCACCATTTTTAGTTAGATGCTCATCTCCACACTTTCCACATGCTGGTCTATTTTTGCATTGTTCGGCCTTATGATAAAATCCACAACAATTATAGCACCTCATAAGGCTTACATTTTTATATACAGGACAAACCAACCATCCAATACGCAACCTTCTTCCTCCTCTCTTTATTTTTTCATACGTGTGTGTATCAATTTCTAATATTGTGGTGTATCCCACCTTTCCTTTGTATATTGCTTTCATTACTATTGTTGCATTTTTTTCACATATATGTGGATTCTGTTTAATTATACACTCCTTCAGTTCTTCTTCATTTATTTTCTCCTCTATTCCCACCAGTTTAATTCTAGGATTCTTTTTCTCTGATACTGTCACACTATATTGCCTTCCCATTTTTTCTTCCACTTCATTCTTTAATGTTTGTACGTCCTTCTTGCTTTCACAAAATATTCCAATTCTACCTTTATTCATACTTTTAATGCTGTTTACACCAATATTTAACTCCGTTGGATTAATTTTACTTTTTACCTCTTCTGTAATTTTTTTTTGGGTCTTCTTCTTTTTTTGCTTTTATTATTAAAAGTTCTTCATTGCTCTTCTTTTTTATAATACTGGCGTAATTAGTTTGATTATTCTTCTTTTTTCTAATTCAGTTATTTTCATCTCTTCTTTTAATTCTTTCACTTCTTTTCCCAATTCTTCAATTTTTTCACTTTGTTTTAGAATGACATCATACATTTGTGTCATTTCACCTATATCTTTTAATCCAACATTTGGTTTATTCATAATAAGTTTTATATCTATTTTACCATCCGCATTCCGTATAAAATCATCCCGTTTCTCTATTTTTTTTATTTCTGTGGATTTTATAACCTCACTCTGAACTACACAATGTTTACATACAAATTTCTCTTCAGTTTCCCCTTTCTCGTGTCTCGCAAATTCTTCTTTTGATAGCCCGGTACATTTCTTATGTAGCCACTTTTCACAACTTCCGTTACACTTTATTGACCATTCACTATCTTTAATTTTTTGGGAGCAACCCGGACACACGTTTACCGCGCCCGGCGCCATCTCCGGACTGGCTAGATGAAGCAAAACTTTTTATGAAGAATCACTGTTCTCCCTAAAATGCAAAATAAGGAAGTTTACAAGTATAGTTAGGTCCATCCGGGAACACACTGTATATCAGAAAAACGGTAATTACAATCTGCCATAAATATGAAATACTTACGAATATGATCAGTCATTTCTTGAAGGAAGACTATTGACACTGACAGAATTGCTAGTAATTTCTCGTCGGTAGGAGTAAACTCTGTTTTCATCTCTTTGCCTCCACCAGTTTTGTATGACACTTGTTTGTGGGTGGTATATATTTTTTTTAATTTCCTTCTTTAGCGCATGGTACTTTGTAAAGACTTTATCGGACGTGGACAGTGTGGCTAGAATTTCTCTGTGAGTGTTTCCCGCTCATTTACTTTTTCTTTCCATGTAGTGGCATTGGTTTTATTTGATTCGATAACACTAGCATGTTGTATTAGGGGAAACCTGCCTATGATGGCACCCTTAAGAAAAAACTTAGATAACTCTTTGTAGGTACCTATTTTACACATTTAAAAAAAGTTATATACTAACCGATAGAGGAGGTTAATATCTATTACAAAATATCGAAGAGAAGTTAATCAGATATTAGTTAGGGATGGTAGAGCTTAAACAATATTTGCACCTGGTATGCAAACATAGGCAACTGTACAGCATATGTTAGCACCCCCTATGCCGACATACCAATACGAATATAGACCATGTTAGTGTTAGTTAGTTAGTGTTATTTTTGGGGAGACTCTAGCGAGTCTAGCAAGTAGGCCTTTATAGGCCCTTTTTGCCAACCCCATGAACAAGGTCTAGACATGCAGAGTACCAGGTACCTTTGTCCTACTTAGAATTTTGCCGTAGTTCCAACCCTAGCAAGGGATCTTTTACATGCTACACATCGTAGTAACATGGGACCCACGGCTTTACATCACTTCCGAATGATGGCATTCTGTAGAGGTTTTCATCCGCATTTTTTTATTTTTAAAAACCTCACCGGGATCGGGGATCGAACTCTCGACCCTTAGATCAGTAGCCAGAACGCTTACCACTGAGCTATGGAGCCCGGCATATAGACCATGTAAAACATAAATAAAAGGTTGAAATAATATTTATTCTTTAATGATTATAAGTTACAAGAACAATAAAACATGATTGAATGTAAATTAGGATTGACAAATGTCACAAACGAAATTTTTGGCCTTTTTATTGGCTCCACTTTTCACAAGTTTGACATTTGAGCCAAAATTCTCCTGGTTTTGATTTCGAATACAAGTCGTTGCAGTAAATACAAGCGGCATCAGATTCTTCGTCACTTGAATAGTCTACATCTTGCGTATTCTGTGGTTCGTCAATCATACGCCTTTTTGCCTTCCTTGCAGATCGTCTCAATTCTTTTTCTTTTTTTTCTGCCTCAATACTTTTCGCCATATCAATATCTGGAGTGTTGTTTATCACACCAGTTATACCTCTTTTTCGCGAAGCCCTTTTGCCTCCAGATGGGTTTGCAGCTACAGGTATTGGTGATATTTCAGCAATGGAAACATTTAAATTCTGTAAAGGTTGTCCAGCTGTTACCTTAATATTTATTTCTGTACGGGCAGAGGAATCTTCAGTTTCTCTTAGTACTGTTACACTATTTGGTACAGTACTGGAAGTTGAAGGTTCAGTTACTTTTGGTCTTGGTACTGTTACGCCATCTGGTACAGTACTGGATGTTGGAGGTCCAGTTTCTCTTGGTGGAGTGTTCTCCTCAAGGCGGTAATTTGTTGCTTCAGCTGCATTAAACATCCAATCTGGAAAAGCATCTGGATTAAATGGCTGAATTCCTGGCTTTGCAAATCCACTTAAGGCATTTTCTATCGTTGCAGCCTTTCTGTAAGCAGTCCCAAACAAATTTCCAACTTGAGAGTGAGTTACAACTCGTCCAGGATTTGACTTTAACCATTTGACAAGTTCCTGATAATAATAAGTAGTAAGTGGCCCATAAATTGCAACGTCCAGGGGTTGAATCCCGTGGGAGCAGTGGGGTGGCAAGCAGAATAATATAACACCATGGTCTTTCGCAAACTGGAGCACTTCTAAGCCTTTATGGCTGCTATGACCATCTAACAATAGTAGGACTTTACTTTTTCTTGAAGGCTTTACGTATTTCACAAAATGGTGAAGCCATTTTACAAAGATTTCCGTGTTAACCCATCCATTTTCTTGACAAATCCTTCCATCCCAGGAGGAGTATAATCCATCAATTCCGCTTTCATTTTTTTCATTGGAAATATGAGAACTGGTGGAACATATGTTCCAATTGCATTTACAGCACAAACAGCAGCAAAATGTTTACCCTTTTCTGCACTTGATAAAGCTCCAACCTGTTTTTTCCCTTTTGTGGCAAATATTCGCAACGATTTTGACTGCACAGTCGAAAAACCCGTTTCATCTACATTCCATATTCTGTCTGCAGTAAATTCATTAGCATCTACAGTTTTAGCCAAAGCCATAAAGAACGCTCTTATTCTTGGTTTATTGAATGCTTGAGCTCTTGCTGCTGAAGTCAGTTCGGGTTTACGTAAACTGATTGATGGATTTCTTTTAAGAAATCCCTTAACCCAATTCCAGCCTTTTTCTTTGTTAAATTTATGTATGATTTGGTTTCTTTCAGCTAATTCAAAGGCCAATTTTTGCAATTCTAACATGGTTAATCCAAAAAACGAGATTACAAATCTTTTATGTGTCTAACTAATTCTTCTTCAATGTTTTTTTCCAAAAGTAGGAACACTTCCACCCAAAAATCCCCTAGATGCCTGTACGGCAAATCTATTTTTATTTTCTGCTCTACGACGCAACGTGCTTGATGGTACGTCAAACGTTTTGGAAGCTAATTTCCATCCCATTTCTTTTTTTTTGTATTGCACTTAAAGCGTTTTGCATGTCCGATTCCTTCCATAGTTGTCGCTTCTGTTGTTCCTCCATGTTATGTACTACCAAAATACAGAAACCATTAATATATATTCATTACTCTATGTTGACACCCTATGCCAACACATGCAGAATGTAAGGCAGGGTGTCTAGCGACCGGGAATTCCTGGAAAACCGGGAATTATACGGGAATTTGAAAGTGCCCTTGAAAATGCGGGAAATATGCGGGAATTTCTTAGGCAATCGGGAATTTTTGTATCAAAGGGAATTTGCAGTAATTTTTGCCATTTTACGGAAATAATAAGCAAAATTTTCGTAAAAATTTTCGGATTATCGGGAATAATTGCAGCTCATTGTTTTTTTTTTAATGAATACCCGAAAAAGTCAGACCGGAAGACCAGAAATTATCCGAGAATCCTAATAAAATGACCGGGAAAATACGGGAATTATACGGGAATTTTGAATGCCATATCTGCTAGACACCCTGTAAGGGTGCCAACAGACCTAAAACTGTAGACTTTTTAAAAATACCGCGTATAAAAAAAACAAAACAATTTAAGCTTCCCGCATGCTTGCAATTAAATAGAGCACAGTTTTATCTACTAACAGCAAATTTTTAGTTAATAATGTTCTATTAGAAAATAGTATATTATTTATGTTATTAGGAGCAAACGCTATATTTTATGTAGCGAGGCGGGACAGGTTACCTGCCGAGCTTGCGAGGCAGATAAGTACAGCCGAGCCACATAAAGATACTTTTGCTCCGAATAACATTTAGTATTTTTTTTTCAAACGTTTTTATAACAAATTATTTACAACTTTGTGAACAAAATTCGAAGAAAATTACTTGATCTCGTCAGCGGCAGATAATATTATCTGCCGCTTGGCAATAAAGTGACAGTTAACATCATCAATCCCGCAGTATAATGCCATATTTTACAGCCGTTTGAAGAAAAACAAAATTATGCACCTATTCTGTAACAATTTTAATTTGCAAACTGTACACACCGAAATTTGAGGTTATGAGCACAAGTACTAACGAGGGTTGGTCCTACCGCTCTAATAAAGTCGACGGAACACCAAAAATTGTTCGTTAAGGCCATGTTCATCGCAGTATGCCAACATAGGTGGGGTCCCATCACAGGCAGGTTCTAAATTTTCTAACAGGTCAATTTCGTTGGCTATAAATTTCGCGGCTGTGTCTTTCTTTTTTTAATCTTCACTTATTTGTTGGTTCATTTTAAATACTTAATAAATAAAAAAGAATACATATCACACGCACACGTGTGAATCTCAACATTTTGATAGGTTAGGACCACAAAGCAACCACTAATAGAGAAGTTTCTTAAATGGAACGGTCAAATAATTGTTAGGGACTGACCCACCCGTTGCAGGGCGCTGAAACTTTTATACAAGCTTACTGTGGGAGAAATCGCTCTATAAATGGTTGCTTTGTGGTTAGAACACAGAACAAAGTTAGGATTATCAACGACATCAATATGAAGTTAGCAGTTTTTAGTTCAAAATAATACTAACCTCCTCTTAACCACTAGTTTTCTATCAAACAGATAAAAATATAATGATCAGCGCATTTCTACTAACAAGAACATTACCAGCAACATAAATATTAACCTCTGGGTAACTAACAAACAGTTTTAACTTTTGATTAATAAACCGGCCCTAAGGGCCAGTCTTTCAATGTCCAGATAAAGTCTCAGTTAGTCAACTTACATATATGTCTTACAGATAATATTTTTATAAGCAATAACGGCATACTCAGGGCCGGACTGGCAGACCGGGCGCTAGCCCGATGGGCCGGTGGTCTATGGGGCCGGTGGTCTGCTGCTTAATTACGACCACTTATTAACGTGTACTAATGCTCTCTGCTCACAAAAATGTTCTACGAACTATCAATGTTGACATGGTGCGGGGTGGAGTTTGCATGTAGATTGTGCAATTCTGCAATGTGCAGCATTATTTGTTAGGGAGTCTTATTTGAGAATGAATGTGTAGAAAACAGCATCAACAAGCAATGTTTTAAATATTATCGGAGAAACTAGATGGTGGGCCAAAGACAAGACGCTATTTAAATTTTTTTGCAACAATAGCGGTGTCTTCGTAGAGTTATGTTAAACATTATATGAAATAGCACAATCAAAGAACTTTAACGCAGAGGTACGCTTCAAAGCACAATATTTCCTTGATGGTTTTTTGAAGTATGAGACAATTATTACAGCAATATTCTTCAAAAGAATTTTTATGCTTACTTCCCTTCTCTCAAAGTATCTGCAAACATCAGGTATGGATTTCTTGCAAAGATACCGCATGGTCGAAGACTCTTTACAATCACTGAAGACATTTTTCCGCTAATTTAATAAAATTGGTGAAGATACTGAAGAGTTTATAAATAATGTAAATGAGCAATTCTTTGAAAACGACATCCCGCTAGATGTCGTTAAGACAGAGATGTCCACCACAAAATCAAGCTGACAAATTTATAATAGAGGTTTTTACTGTGACTATGGACAAAGTTGTCAATGTCTTAGAATCCAGATTTGTAAAACACAAGTAGTTGTACCATGACTTTGAATGCTTTCACCCCTCGAGTTCCCCCTTCCTTCCAAACCTGTCGAAAAATATTCTATAGAAAGCTGACGAAGTTTTATCCTGAAGTGATGGAAGATAATCTGCAAATGGAACTTTTAGATTTTGCTTCCTAGTAGAATAAGTTGTCATCAGCATTACCAGAGAAATACACCAAAAAACAAACTGAACAGGATGATGATGAAGAAGAAAACAGTACTGCTGATCATAAATTATGCAAAAAATGTATAGTCTATTGCTATTATGTTCTACAAAAATATATTATATGCTGAAGCATACGCTGATCTAGAAAAAGCATATAAATATTTATTAACCCTTTCTGTTTCACAAGTTGCATGTGAAAGGTCATTTTCCAAATTAAAATTTATTTTAAATAGAGTAAGGAGCTGCTTGTCTTAAGATCATTTGGAGGCTTTTATGATAATGTCTTCCGAAAAGGACGTTCTAACGTGTATTGACAATGATAATATACTGCTTGAACTGACATATAAATATACATTTTATTCATATAAAGGTTATATATTGTGACTGTAAATCAAACTGAAGCGTTCAGACACCTGAATTGTGTACAAGTAGTGAAGTTCTACTTCAAAACATACATAGTATAGTAAAAATTTACGCTTATAGCTTTTCCTAGAGTGTTCAATCTGTGGACAATCTCGCTTGATGCTCCAACAATAGGCAGCAATCATATGTGTATCCCATCTACCTTGATACCGTGGCTGCATAACCTTCAAATCTTGATGGAATCGTTCGCCTTACTCATCACTGACTGCTCCAAGGTTTTTCGGGAAGTCGGCAAGATCGCTTTACAGAAAATGCACCTTGATACTCATGTTGCATTGCGAAGCTCTCCAAGAGTCTCTGGACAATTTCAGTGTAATTCTGTGCTCGTTTATTTCCAGGAAAGTCCTCAAGAAGGTGTTTGAATGACAACCAAACATTGTTTTGGGGTTTTGACATTGTCCCGATGAAGTGTTCATCTTTAATGAGCTGCCGAATCTGTGAACCGTCAAATACACCGGCCTTTTCTTTTCACACGAAAGGGTAGGAAATGCAGAAATAAGATACTTGAAACAGTTTTCTTCAGTTAGCAAAGCTTTGACAAATTGCTTCATGAGACCCAGTTTTATGTGCAGATGTAGGAATATAATGTTCTTTCTGCCAACAAGTGGCTCATGTAGAATGTTCGGATCACCAGGTTTGAGATCAGATTTTAGAGGCCAATTGGATTCCACTGGATGTTTCTCACGAGCTCTGCTGTCCCATAGACACAGAAAACAGGGATACTTTGTGTATCCACGTTGCTGACCAAGAAGGAGGGACACCATTTTAAGGTCAACACAGATGCTCCAAGAACTGGAACTTAACTTTGGAATACAATTCATTTAGAGCAGCATACTAACTCTCACTATACTGTCTTATGTGTAACTGAATAGTCTACACGAGTATGACTTTGTCACTGGTCTCCCAGGTCGTCCTAATCCTATCGACTCGAGGGAGGTCGCACTTGATCGAGCCTAGAGTGGTCGCATTAAGATAAGCTGTACAGACAAAACTTGACGTGATGGAAGAAAACTTATTGCAGTTTTGAAATCAGCATGCCTATTTACGTCTATAACAGCTAGAAAATCGAAGTTAACAGGAATTATGTTGAAAATTGTTCCCCCGTGTAATTGATGAATCTTCAATCGTAGGGCAAACAAATTTTTCACCTGCACCTTTTCGAAAAAAAACGAAGCATTCCACTGCCCTACTTCCTTACCAGTCATTTTTCCAACATAATATTTGATGGTCTTTTTAGTCTTAAATTTAATCAGAGTATATGTGCCGATACTTATATATATATATGGCGTTTCATTCTAGGTAGAATATTGCCTCTTCTTTCCGAAGTAAATAATCCACTTTCTGGGGTGGATTAGACCCCTGATTGTCAGTCTTCCTTTTTCCCTCTAGAGTTTCTGATGAGTTTTTGTTTCTGTTACTATCTTTCTCCATGTTACTCTGTTTTTTGCTTTCTCCTTCCATTTCTTTATGTTCATACTTATTAAATCGTTTTCCACTGCTTCGTACCATCTATTTCTTGGTCTCCCCCTTGGCCTGTTCAGATCAGGTTTCCATGTTGTAATTCCTTTGATTATTTTTGTATCTTCCGCTCTCCATATATGACCAAGCCATCCAATCCTGTGGGCCTTCATTATCTTCACGATATTCTCTCCTTCCATTATTTCTAAAATTTCGTGATTCATGTATTGTCTGTGCTCCCCGTCATCCATTCTTTTTGTTCCCATTATCGTTCTTATTACCTTCTTTTCAAATATTCGCAATTGTTCTTCTTCTTTTTGTGTTGAACACATTACTTCTGCCGCGTATAATACCACTGGTCTTATTAAGCTTCTATAAATTCGTATTTTAGTCTTCGTATTGATTTTTCTACTCTTCAGCGTGTCGCGATTTGCATAATATGCTTTATACCCCATCTGGATTCTCTCTTTTATCTCGTCGCTGCGATCATTATTGTGTGTTAGTTGTATTCCTAAATAATTATACGATCGTACTTTTTCAAAAGTGTATTTTTCTATCTTCACTTCCTTAGTGTCATCTATTACTCCTCTCTGACATTTCATATATTTGGTTTTATCTTTATTTATTTCAAGCCCTACTTCCTTTGCTTCCCTTTCTAAACTTATAAAAACTTCCTTTAATTTATTCCAGCTTCTTGATATAATTACTATATCATCTGCATAGGCTATGATTTGTGCCTCTTTATTTATTATACTTCCTTGTACATTTACTCCTCTTATTGCCTCTTCTAATGCCAGATTAAAAAGTGTGGTTGACAGTGTATCTCCCTGGCGTACTCCCCTGTTGATTTCAAATGTTTTTGTTTGTCCTTCCCTTGTTTTTACGGCTGCCTTTGAATTCCTCATTGTCATTTGAATACAGCGTATTAGTTTTCTTGGTATTGCCATTTTTTCCAGTATTTGCGTGATCTTTCTTCGCTTGATGATATCGAACGCCTGCTTGAAGTCGATAAAAAGTAAATGCAGCTGTATGTCGTGCTCATAACACTTTTCTAATATTTGCAGCATGACATGTAAGGCATCTGTTGTTGATCTGCCTGGCCTGAATCCCATTTGATAATCACCAATTGCCTTCTCAGTGTATTTTGTGAGTTTCCTCTGGAGCATTGCTGTGAATATTTTATATGTCGTGTTTAGTAATGTGATCCCTCTGTAGTTCTTACATTGTTGTAAATCGCCCTTTTTTGGTATTGTCACAATTGTTCCCATTTCCCATTCTGCAGGCATCTTTTCTTGTTTCCATATTTCCTCAATCAGTTTGTGTATTCTTTTGTATAGTACCTCCCCTCCATATTTGAGCATCTCTCCATTTATTTGGTCGCATTCTGGCGCCTTCCCATTTTTTACTTTTGTTATGATCTCTTTCGTTTCCCTGTATTTTGGTCCTTCCATTACTCTTTCTTCTTCCACTTCTTCATTGTTTTCTTGTTGCTCTTGTCTTCTATCTTCTTCTATTTCATATAGTAAGTTACTAAAATGTTCTCTCCAAATATGTTTCTTCTTATTTTCATCGTGTTCTACATTGCCATATTTGTCTTTTATACCTCTTATTTTCACCGGGTTTTTTCTCTTTTGTGTTTTCATTTGCTGGTAAAACCTTTTTGTATTATTATTCTTACTATTCTGTTCTAGTTCATTCATCATTTCCTCTAACCAAATCTTCTTTTTTTGTCTACATTTCCTCTGTGATTCTCTCTTCGTTTCCTTATAATTCTCTAGGTCTTCTTCTTTTCCGGTTTTTAACCATTCCTTTCTCGCTTTGTTCTTTATGTTAACTAATTCTTGACATTCATCATCATACCACTGTTTCTTAATTTTGTTCTCTTTGTACCCAATTGCTCCTTCGGTACTTTTTACGATTATTCGTTTGATATTCCTCCATTCTCTCTCTGTCTTTTTCACTCACCTTTTTTTCTATCTCGCTAACAATTTCTTTTATGTACTGTATTCTTCCCTCTTCTGTATATAGTTTTTCAATGTTCCATTTTTTGTATTCTTGTCTTTCTTTTTTGCTTCTGTAATCTTGTCTCATTTTCGCAACTACCATATAATGATCTGTGTCAGCATTTGCACCTCTGTTTGTTCTTACGTCTGTAACTGTCTTACTCTGATGTTTATTTATTAATATATGGTCTATCTGGTTTCCTTTTGTTGTTCTTGGCATTACCCATGTTTCTTTATGTATCCTTCTGTGTTTATATTTAGTACTGCTGATTATCATATTTTTTGCTATTGCAAAGTTGTATATCCTATTTCCATTGTCATTTGTCTTTTCATGTAGTGTATGTTCTCCTGCTACTTCCCTTACAATGTTCTCCTTGCCAATTTGTGCGTTCAAATCTCCCAGTATAATCAGTACATCGTGTTTTGGTACTTTTTCGGTCGCCTTCTCCAACTCGTTGTAGAATTTGTCCTTTTCTTCCTGCTTGTCTACCTCTGTAGGTGCGTATGTGCAAATGAAAGATGTATTTAAAGGCTTGGTTTCTATTCTTAAATAACACAGTCTACCATTAATAGGTTTAAAACTTATAATCTTTATTTTGTTATCCACTATGAATCCTGTGCCATTGCTACCCTGTTTTGATTCCCCTGAGTATAGCATTGTAAAGTCTCTTTTATTTATTTCTCCTTGTCCTTTCCACCTTATCTCTTGTACAGCTGCTACATCCACTTCATATCTCTTCAATTCTTTGGCTACTTCTATCATCTTTCCAGGTGTTAGCATTGTTCTTATGTTCCATGTTGCTACTTTCATTTTTTTGCTATTCCTCTTTTTGCTCTTCATTTTTATTTGCTTCCTATTCATGTCCATATCTGTTGCATTAGTCGTCTTCTGTTTAATTCTTTCCTGCTCCTGCTATATCACTTTTTTTTCGTTTTTTCCGTGTTAAAATGTTGAAGTTTCTTCTCCTTTTTGTTCCATTCGTATCGCTGGTTATTTATTGTTAGTTTCTGATATCCAATTATCACTTTGTTCCCGGTTTGTTTTTCTTCTTTGGCAGTTTCTATTATTCTAGCTTGTATTTCCCTTTTCCTTTTTTTTTCTATATAGATACTTCGTCCTTTAAGCTTCTTTTTATTTATCATTACATCCATTTTTTCTTTGAATGTTTCTACTGTTGCAACGATGATTCTTTTTTCTGGTATTTTCCCTATCTTATAAGCTTCTGTTATTTTTGCTTGTACATTTAGTTCATTTTTCAAAATCTTCCATTTTTTCCATTCTTTCAGTCAATTGTTGTTTTTCTTGTTGCCATATTTTCTCTTTTTCTTTAAGCTCTTTTATTTCCTTTTTTAACTCTTCTAGTTCCTTTTTATTCTCTTGAAATCCTTCATTCATTTCTTGCCTCATTTTTCGAATTTCCTTTAATATTAGTTCATCGTTACTCTTTTGTGCCTTGGCTGGCGATCTTATCATCCTTTTACTTCTTCCAAATGCTTGCACTTCTTCCTCGTCGTCCTCGTACTGTCTTCTTCTCTTGTTTTTATCATCCGTTGATTCTCCTTCACTCGTCATTTTTCCTAGATACGATCCTGTTCTTTCCCGTTGTTTACCGCGCTCGCGTAAGTTCAACGTCCCAGTTAACCCGTCGTAGACCCGACTCTTATCGGCGTTGCGGTTTTGTTTATTAGTTTGTAAACACCGTGATATCAAACTATAAACACGTATCTATTTACCTGTACCATACGACCTTTCTATCACTGCATTAAAAATCCCCGGTTATCGCGCTGCAGCTGTTAGATTTGTAGCAACCTAGCAAGCAAATTCCGGTCTTATAACCGCTTGCAAAGGGATCGCTACCTTTTTATCGTGAAAACTTGCTACCAGGCAATTTCTTGCCCGGTATTTGATCCTAGCACCCTTGTTAAGTGTCACTTGCACCAATGCGCACCGTTGTAATTTTATTTTGCAGCCTTTACGCCGAATTCTACGAAAATGTACTCACACAGTACTTAAAGTTTTGAAAATTTTTCCACCACCAGTAATATACAGACTGCTTTTGAACGCACGTTTCTTTTTTAAATCTTTTTTAATGCCCTCATATTTAGTTTTCAAAGATTTTGCTGAGCGAGGAAATATGCTGACTGAATTAAATTCAAGTTGTAATGCTTCCCAGGCCTCCTCCTTCTCCTTCTATGTGGCTGCATCAGTTTTCTTATTCTCTAGGATTGAACTGTGTTTAATCACCAAATCGACTAGCTGCGCAATTTTATTGGGAGCAAAGTTAGCACATCGATCCTTCTTTTTTTTATCGTCCGTCATTTTCTCTATATAAAATGCATAAAAAATATTAAAACTAAACACTTACAATCTGCTCATATAATTTAAAACAATTGCAATTATTACTACCCAGCAAACACGTTATATTGATGTTATGCAACACGAAAGTAACAATGCTAACTAACATTTGTTATGCTCGTGATACATAACTGGAACATAACAAATATAGAATTAATGTTACGTAATTTTTGTTATATTGCTGTTATATAACTTGTTTTATAACAAAAATATAACATTGCAATATAACAAGGTTACATATTTTCTACGTAACAGATTTGTAACTTATGAGATTACATATATTGTTATGATATCATAAGAGTGGATATAGTTTGATGATCAATACGATAAAAGAATTTGGTAAAGCATTGTAGTCAGTCTTTGCAAAAGTTTAGAATAGAAAAGGTTATTTGAATTAATTTTTAAATAGAGATTAAATTTTAAGAAATGAGACTGGGAAGAATAAATTTCATATAGTTTAGTTTATAAAGTAAGATGTTAAAAGATAGAAGTTATTTACTACTGATATCAGATACTACAGACCAAATTAAAATATTATAAGATAACAGAGTATGTAGGTTTCAAATGTATATTTTAAAATAGTAAGCATCAATAATTAAAATACGGTAGTTAGGAGAGTTGTTTTATATTACTGAGAATAACAAATTTGAAAAAAAATGTAACATAATATTTTGGCGAGTAATAAAATTTGGAAAACTTTACTGTTTTATATAAAAATAATGGTCCTGGCATAATAAAAACAGTTAGTAAAGAAATCTACGAGGTCTAAATAAGGTGAAACATGATTATAATGGTGTACGAGTAGCAAGATGTCTCAATTAATGAAGAGCTTTGATATATGATAATTTGAATTGGATGAAGAGCATTTACTAATAAACGAAAATATAAGATTTGGATTGAGCTGCTTTATTGGGGCTGATACAGTTTAAAAAAAAAGGGGTGAAAAGGATTCGACTGGTGCGGAGTACTGCAGGTGTAGGAGCCGTTGATGGAGGACTGATGTATCTGCTCGGGGAGCATTCTGAGTGATTAGCTGTATTTGGGTGTTTCATTTGCATGCAGAGATCGTCGTAACAGTTAAACCTGCAAGGAAGTAATATTAATTTGGATTACATCAAGGATAGTTTACTGGCAGAAGAGGGTTGTGAAGGATTGATCTGTAAGTCGACAGGCGCAGTTTTGATTAAACGGAGGTTGGATTGTTCGACTACTTTGAGATTTTCTGGAAGATTTGACGGCTGTAATTGGTTGGACAGTTACTTGCGGTTGGATGTGTTCGAGTGGTGACTGATTGTACAAAGGGGTCCGTGGTACTGGATGTGCAATTAGTGGCTTTAATAAGGTTGGTTAGTAGTTTAGCCTAGAATAAAACTGATGTAAATGAACAATATTTATTACTTTCAATAATTAAAAGAGTTAGTACTTACTATAAAAGATAGAGAATGTCATACGTCATAATAATATTGAGAAGAGTGTACGTTGGTTGTATCTGATTACAAGTAGAGGAATAGATTTGAATTCATTCGAGATAAGTGACATTTAAGTTCATTGGACAATTGAAATTTATTCTAAATACGAGAAGTCAAATATAAGACAACTAAATATATGAACCTAACCCTGATTGAGTTTTCATGGCAATAGTATTCTTCAAGCAGAAATTATTAGATAAATACGAAATTAATACTCACAGCTAGCACAGCAGGGCAATCGAATTTACTACAATGAATGATATTTAACAATAATCATATTACTATTCTATACTATACATACTTTAACATATGTAATTGACACTGCTGAGGTGGTATATTCATAACATAATTATGTCTCAGAGAAGTGTGGTATACTAGCA
The DNA here is from genome assembly GCA_940337035.1 of Agriotes lineatus. Taxonomy (NCBI): domain Eukaryota; kingdom Metazoa; phylum Arthropoda; class Insecta; order Coleoptera; family Elateridae; genus Agriotes; species Agriotes lineatus. The sequence continues at coordinate 84,027 of CALNHX010000433.1, read as the reverse complement.
TACCACATCAATTACTTATGGTGCCGAAACGTGAAGCCATTGCAATATATATATAACATTATTATATTACTGCTATATAATAATGTTGTATCAACTCTATCTATTATACCGGATGTCCGTTCTCAAAGTCGAACATAGGCGATTAACATTGTATTGAACATTTTTGCCGATTCCTGCTCGCCAATTCAACTTACAGGGAAGGTAATGGTATCAATGGAAAGATAAAATTATTACGCATCAAATGATACCAATAATAATATTCAAGATTCGATTTTTATTTTAAAATACTAATTTAAAACTTGGGAATTTTTAAATATGCCATGCCTTGCTTTTGAGGTTCGATAGCATTTGTCAAAAAAATTGGTAGTTATTTGACGTAAATCAGGTATAGTACAGGCGCCAGGGAAATCGTTAATAGGGCTTTACGTGCAATTCTTGGTAACAGCATTTTGGGTTAATGGGTGGGTGTGGGGCTGTGCTCTGAGCCTAACTTTAAGTTTTCGGATCGATAGGAGCGATATATTTACGTAAAACCCATTTCAACCCTTAATTTCTTGGCTTTATGAGGTAACAACTTTAGAATGGTTGAGCGCACGAGAAAAATGGTATTTCCAAAAGTTGTGGGGAATTTCATAAACTTCAAACTTGTATTGATGCAATTCCAGCGTCAGAGCAACAGGAAACGAGAAATTGCTAAAAAACCGTTTTCAACACTTCTTCCGATATTGCGGAAAAACAATTTCTCCGATCGATCCGAAAACCCACCCATTAACACAAAATGCTGTTACCAAGAATTGCATGTAAAAATTCCCTGGCGCCTGTACTAGTATTTTCTGTCGTCTGTTAAAATTATCTACCGAAAAATGAATTATTCCAATAACGAACGAGTGACTGCACTAATGTTAATTGCCTATGTTCGACTTTGAGAATGGACACCCGGTATAACATTGCTACCAATTCCTAACGGTGTTCTCTTTGTTACTTTTTGGCAACCGGCCGACAGGAGAACAATGTGGAACTTTGTTATTTGTATTTGCAAGTGGTTTTACTTTACGTAAATATTAAATAAGTGTGTTTAATGTTCTATGCATATTAATTAACCTTTGGAACCCAAAGCTTTTATTCTGTTTATGTAGGTGAGCTCATAGATAAAGACAAGAAAGGGGAGCTTGCTTTATTTGCCTTTATAGCTAACTTTTAAGCTCCTGTCCCATTGTAAAAATATTTATAAAACGTTTTTATAAAAGCCAAATGACGTCACGTTTTATCAAAATATGTCTAAGGCATGTCCCACTGCCAAAATTTTGTCCAAAGTTTTTATAAAAACATGATCAGCAGCAAATCTAAAAAGTAAGGTTAGATTGCAGTGTTTTGGTTTGCAGTTGCTGCCCCTTTTGGCCCTTTTGCAAGCCTTTTTTATGCTCGTCTTTTTCGCCTTACAATAGAAAACTTATATATGTGAATAAAAAAGTACTATTTACAGGACTTACAACAAGTTTACTATAATATGCTTATCTTCAAATAAAACAAAAATACAGGTAAATGTTGGATTAGGGTTAGGTTCATATGTGAAATCGCATATAAGATGGATTCACGCTGGAATAATTCCATTGATGTGGTGATTTGTTCGTTAGATGACATGCCCGTCATTTTTAATTACTTAAAAAATCAAATTTAAATGAAAATTACATGCTATTCACAAGACGACAAAAATGAGGTTAAGTGTTAAACGTTCACACAGCAGTTTTAATTTTAAATCCCTAGTAGGCTGTGTTTAGCCATTAACATGAAATAAAACAAACGCCTGCTTTTATAAAAATTATTAATAGAAATCGTTCTATTCCCGAAGTTTTTATTGAAACCTTTTTCGTGACGTCATCAAAATACAGAGCCTTAAACAGTTAATTTGACAACGTTATGTTTAAAAAACTAAACTGTCGCACTATCAAGATCCTGTTGATAAAATTGTTTATAAAAATTCTTAGTGAGATAAGGACTTTTAAAATATCTCCGGCAAATTTTATAGCGTTTTAAAAGAAAAGGCAAGTATTTGTTGAAATGTAGGTATTATTCACTAAAAGTAAAAGTTAAAATTATCAAGGAAACACTGCAGCACTGATCATTCATAAAGGGCCAAATGCATAATGCACCACAAAAAATGTAAAATTGAGTTAAATATAAATTGCACCTCACTTCGGTCTCAAAGGGTTTATATGAGAAACTGTGATTAAACATTGTTTTAAACAATCTATTATCATTGCATTGTTGTAATATGACAGAGAATAAAATGCCGAATACTAAAAAATAAGACCTAGGACCTAGGATCCTAGGAAGTGAGTGGTTTCGATTTGAATAACAGCGGTTTGCAGAAGTGCAATGTAGTAGTGCAGTAATTTTATAGTAAAATAAAATACTAATGTAATAAATGTGTTTTTGTTTTTCCACCTTATGGTTACAGTTTATACAGCAATGGTAAGTATGGGATGATGTCTATCTGAGCCTCGTCATTGGTATCGTGCTTGTTTTGTAAAATATGCAGGTTTAGCTTGATATTTGGCAACGCTGCATATATAACAATCAATTGCTATATTTTAAAGAATGGAAAATAGTCTTGTGCGGGCCGTGACCACAAGCGGACGGTCAAGTAAGTACCTCTGCTTAGTTTAATCAGTGGATATCCGTGCACGCGCGATAAATAAACAATTTATATTTAAACCGTGAGTATTTCGCAAACACACTCATAACTAATATCAAACACATTTTCAAACCGAATCTCTCCACGGGGAGATTCGGAAAAATTACAACAAAAATGTTAACAAGCAATAACCATGACCAGCCTAAACTGCAAACGGAATTAATGGACACCACAACCACAAACAGAAAACGGGGAAACCAATCACCCCAAACAGATCCTAATAAAAAATACTACTTTAACAATGAAGAACTCGTATCACGCAACAAATATTACATTCCCAATGAAGGCTCTCAAAATAATGCTGGCAGCAGCGATAAAGAAACGATAACCACAGCAGTTGTAAAAATTCCACCGCTCTATCTGCACAACGCAGACAATTATCAAGAAGTAATAAAAGATATTAAAACACTCGCGAAAAACGAATTTTCTACATCGTACAAAGGGACATTTCTCCGAATTAATCTCTCAACGCCAGATGACTACCGCCTTTTAACACAATATTACGACAACGAAAACATCAAATACCATACTTTTAAAAACCCCGAAAATGCTAATCTCTCAGCAGTAATTAGAGGACTTCCTCTATCAATAACAGAGCAAGAAATCAAGACTGAACTTTGTATAAAGAAATACCCAGTTCTCAAAGTTGTGCGTATGCTAAACAAGGATAAAAAGCCCATGCCACTTATTATAGTCGAACTTAAAAAAGACGGTACAGAAAATGACATATTCAATCTCACCAGACTGAACTACTGTGTTGTCACTGTAGAACCGCGACACAAATCTAGAGACATACCACAATGCACCCGTTGCCAACGTTATGGCCACACCAAAAACTACTGTCGTCTAGACCCCAGATGCGTCAAGTGCACAGGCAATCACCATTATAAAGATTGCCCGAAAAAACCAGACGATAAGCCACAATGTGTAAACTGTGGAGGAGAACACCCCGCTAGTTACAAAGGATGCCCCTACTACCGAAATCAACCGAATATCAATCAACGACAACAAACGAATAAGCAAAAGCCCACTCTCCTCGAGACCCCTCACACTCAACGCTCCAGCACAATCAACAACCAAAACACATACGCCAACCAACTACGCCAACACACAAGATCTCTACCAAACCAACCAAACGAAACAAATTCATCCAACACTGATAATACACCAATTAGTAGTATAATTAAAATGATTATTGAACTAATAACTCCCTATATGGACCAAATAAAGTCATTCATCTCTTCACTAATACCAGCCCTGCTCTTCAATGGCGGTAAATAATTTACATATTATCCAAAACTTAACAATAGCAAACTGGAACGCTAACGGCATCAAATTACAAAGATCAATATTTATTGCTTTTCTAGCTAGACACTCTATAGATATTGCATGCGTGTCTGAAACTCATTTGATGAATAATGAAACCTTCAAAATCCCAGGGTATAATATCTACAGAAAAGACAGAGAAGGAGAGATAGCCTCTGGAGGAGTAGCAATTCTCGCCAGACGACACATTTTATTGACTGAACTACAATCCCCACAACTTACCACAATAGAAGCTACAGCAGTCAAAATAACATTTAATGACAAAAGTTCACTCACAATTATATGTGCATACAAGCAACCGAATAAAAGACTAGCTGAAACAGATATCCTCACCCTCTTTTCTAATGAACCCACTATACTTTTAGGAGACTTGAACTGTAAGAGCACAACTTGGGGATGCCGGGCGAACAATCCGAACGGACAACGACTCCTAGCTTACACCACGCAGCTAGGCATTCAAGTCGCTGCTCCTAGCGAGCCAACTTACTACCCTTATCAAAGAAATCGACTTCCTGACATTCTTGATATCCTACTACAAAAAAACTTCAGCCGCCCAATATACCAAAATGTTGTTAACGAACTTGATTCAGACCACCTCCCCGTGTTGATCTCCTTCCTAAGTACGCCGGCATATCTATCCAGACCGCCAATGCTAATTACCGGAAAGATCGATTGGGATGAATTTCAAATACAGCTAGACAGCAAACTCCAACCACCCCCTCCCCTTAATGCTTCAGCAGACCTTGATCACTACATAAACAGCTTCACAGAAAACATTAAACTAGCGGTAAAAGAATCCACAACAAACCCAGCCAGAAGACGTACACCTACGTATTCACATCCACCCTCACACATCCTCAGCTTAATAAAAGAAAAGCATAAAATGCGCCGGGCCTGGCTAAATACCCGAAATCCTCAAACGAAAACATTGCTCAATCAACTTACGCACAAAGTCAAATGGGAACTCGACAACTACAGAATCTCCAACTATAGAAAATATGTGGAAGAACTACAGCCCAATGATCGAGCAATGTGGAGCGCCACTAGAAAAATACTTAAAAAAAACACAGTAATGCCCGCAATCAGCAACAATGGCTCTACATACAGCACCGACGAAGAAAAATGCAAGGTTTTTGTAAGTTACTTTGAAGAAACTTTTACTACAGCCTACCATAACAATTACCAAAGGCTCCATGAAGATGTGGAAAACCACGTAATCTCAAGCATACCTCTAAACAGCCTTAACTTCAAGCATACGTCGCCTAGAGAAATACAACGGGAAATAAATAAACTTCCTATCAGAAAATCCCCCGGACACGATATGATACCAAATGTAGTCCTCAAGAACTTTACAAAAAAAGCATTGGCTTACCTTGCCTCAGTCTTCAATGCATGCCTACGATTAGGCTACTTCCCCGACTATTGGAAATTTGCCCATATACTGTTATTTAAAAAACCAAGAAAGAATGGTCACTCAGTAGACAGCTACAGGCCCATAAGCCTATTACCAACGATGTCTAAACTCTTTGAAAAGATCATACAGTCCAGACTACATAATGAACTAAAAGAAAAAAATATTATACCACCATTCCAGTTCGGATTTCGAGAAAACTACTCAGCCAATCACCAGCTACTACGGCTCACGCAAATCATCGAACAAGGCTACGAAAACAAACTTCACACTGCAGTTGCTTTCCTAGACATATCCAAAGCATTCGACAAAGTCTGGACCAACGGCCTCATTTATAAATTATTACAGCTACAACTCCCTGCCTATCTAATAAATATTATAGCATCATTCCTAACCAAAAGAACATTTGCCATAAAAATCAACTCAGAAATTTCTGATACTTCAAAAATTACTGCCGGCGTACCTCAAGGCTCTGTACTGGCTCCACACCTCTTTAACATTTATGTCAGCGATATACCACAACTGCCTAATTCAACCATCTCGATGTTTGCCGACGACACAGCCCTAATAGCGCAGCATTGCGACATAAATACTGCAGCGCGAAACCTCCAAGCAACTGTAAATGAAACCCTCGAATGGTTTAATAAATGGAGCATTGCAATCAATCCAGATAAATGTGAAACAAAAATATTTACGCTCCGGCGGCCAGCTAACCCTAGCCAAATAACAATAAACAATAGCATAGTAGACTGGAACCCGCCCGATCAATCAGTAAAATACTTAGGAGTACACCTCGACAGGAGACTCACTTGGAGCCATCACATCAACAACAAGCTAAACGAGTGCTACGCCCGTCTTAGTATGTTCTACCCACTCATAAACCGTAAATCACCCCTAAAAACTAGATGCGCCATTCTAATATACCAATCTATTCTAAGACCTATAATCACTTATGGGTGTCCGGTGTGGAGCGCCACTAGTAAAACCAACATAAACAAGTTACAAGTGCTACAGAATAAAGTTCTGAGATCTGCTGTGAACGCCCCTTGGTTCGTGCGAAACACACAAATCCATAATGACTTACAAATACTTACCATTGAGCAACACATTCGGAAACTGACCAAAACTTTTCTAATAAACATCAATAAGTGCGCGAGTGCTGTTAACTACTCCCTCGGAGTAAGACATTTACACACGCGACTGAAACGCCAACTCCCACAAGACATTTGGATAAGTTCCAGTGAATCCGACAACGATTAACAAGTCAGATACAGAGGAATCCTTGTTAGATGTCCTCATTCCAGTCAATCCAGCCACAGCCATTCTACTCACAACCCAACCATGCATAGCAACTGGATTGCTGATCTGGTTCCAAAAGGAGAAAAAAAGAATGGAAAATATTTTCAGGTTGCCTACTTCAATGAAACATTGCTCATATAGGTAATAATCAAAATGTCAACCATGTGGCTCAAATTTAAATTACCATGTACATATGTTACATGACTACAATATTCGGTTGACAAATAAGGATATGACAGTATTATAACTCTTGATAACAATAAATACCATGCACTATGCCTAAATATAACGGTTATAAATCTGTAATATAAATGTTACATAACGACAATAATATCATTGCATAACAAACATATAACAGCAATATTACTTGTTGAAACAGTTACATAACAGTGATATACCTGTACTGTTACCGATATATAACAAAATTTTATAGTTGTTACATTGCAGTTATAATACATTGAGTGGGAAATTGAAACTTACATGCAACAAACATGTAATAACCTGGTGATGTTACATGTAATATTTGAAAGAACAATGTTATATAGTGTATATGTAAATGTTATTTAACTGTGTTTGCTGAGTACTTACCACCCAACAATAAACTGGTAATTCTGAGGAGTGAGAATGGTAACTACTCAAACTACTACTTCGAATTAAACATTAAACGGAGGCTAATAGTAAAAACTAAAATCTAACTAACAAAAACGTGGCTTTAAGGAAAGACTGTAAACGAGAACACACCTAGAACATGAGGATGAGAAAAAAAGGTTGGGTTAATGTAGTGCCAACTGCATCATAAACACCAGGCAGTTAATCTGGTTCTTAACAGACACTTTTAAGGAGATTGATCAACTCAAATTCGTTAACAGAAAGTTTACCATCGACATAAATTTTAACTGTTTCGTAGTTAACAGCAACTTTAACAGTCGATTGATAAACCGGCCCTAAAACCTACACAAATAAGTAGAACTTTAAACTTAAATAATAGTCATTAAAAGTGCTAAAACAAACAGAGTTCTTTCTTTGTAAGTACTTATGTCACAACCAAAAAATATGCTTCTACGTCCCGCTGTAACTAGGTACTTAAGTTATAAAGTAAAAAAATAATATACGTACTCTAAAAATAAAAATTTTTTTTGCAACATGAAAAATAAAAGTACTTACTCATTCTACTTACATCACCTATAAAAACTTAAATAAATACAGGAACTTAAGTACTTAGATGAAGCTTAAATTCGAGACAGTCTCCAGAATAACAAATTAAAAAATACCAAGTCCATTGAATTCGATATCGTATACGATGACATCTCTTGTACTGACGATGTTGCGAATTACTCTGAAAATATCCTGCAGGGGGATATCATGTATATCGTCCTTTCCAGGCCAAAGCCGCTTCTGCATTTTTTTTTTAATTAAACCGTCTGTTTCTGAGTTTATTTCATTTATCTGGCAAACAAACTGTTGAATACTTTTTTTCTAGATAGTTGATGATCACGTATGTTCGTATAGAATATCTCACCCACTCTTCTTTTTTTCATTTTCATCAGACAACTCAAATTCAAAAGTTTTCAAAGAAAAGGGTGTATTTTCGTTATCACTCTCCGAGGAACTACATTTTCTTTTTGTTTTGTTTCTTGGTAGTTTCGAAACCGTCACATCGTTGTAAGGTATTTTCATCAGTTGCGTGTACTTCATTTTCTTCAGACATGTTCGCTGTCAGTACCTGTGCCCTATTATCCAAAATTCTTTTTCTTCTTGGACGAATAGGATTTGTCTTGATACTTTTTCTAACAGCGACTTCTCACAAGAAGTAGGAGTACCCGAGTACCAATTCTGGAGGTGCTTACAGGAGTGGTCATAGAAGAGCTTCTAATAGTGAAAGAACTTGGGTCCAGAGGGTCCAGCTTCGGACTGACCGACAGTATCTTCGATGTTAGGAGTATTGGTGTTTTATTTGTTGATATTTTTAGTTTGTTTGTATTCTTCCAACACAGACGGAACAAAAATGGACGGGTTTATTGCTTTTCTGTTAATGGGATATTCTTCTCTATAATCATACAGTCCATTTAGATGGAATCCTTTTTTAATTGTCCTCTGAATTTTTTTTCCAAACAATACCTGTTAATTCCAAAATCTCTGCCTTATTGAGGTTTCGATCGTAGTTTCTTTTTTAACAAAAAGGGGAACACTAGCGGAGTATGGAAGAAACAAATTTCTCTTCTCTAAGTTCAGATATTAAAAAAAACGATCCTAAATTTGGCAACATCTCATGTAAGTATGTAACTAAATAATCTAGATTGGGTGTCGTTCATTATTGTTATTTCGAAACCACGGTGATCCATTAAGCATGAAGTAAATAATTGGGCATTTTGTTTATCCGGCTAACGAAATCGGATAAGCTTTGTTATCAGGTTTTAGGTAGGTATGTTCTGTTTGTAAAATACATATTAAAGAAATTAATAAATCAGTAAAGCAATAAACAATTTTAATAAATTGGTAATAAAGACATGGGGGAAAATTAAGGTAAATTTATAAGCAAAATGGTTTAAAAATGTTGTTCAAATTTTGACGATTTACTAGCAAACAAGTTTGTGCTCGCCTTAGTATATCCACTGGAACTGTATGAAGCATACCAACATTAACAGTTTGAGCGGCACCTGGAATACGAAGAATGAGATCTTGCACGTTATGGACCGGAGTTCGATAAACGCTTGCTTTAACGTGTCCCCAAAAGAAAAAATCTAGCAGCGTCAAATCAGAGGATCTCGGTGGCCACCCAACAGGGCCATTTTGTCCAACCACTCTCTAACTGGAGCAGCAAAATGAGCTGGTGCTCCATCCATTTGTAACCACATATTTCTGACAGCCGCAAGTGGCAAATTATCTAAAAGTTCTTGCAGCTCAGTTTGCAAGAAATTAAAAAAATGTGACCCTTGAGTCGAGGAGGTCCGAGTAGGTGGGTATCAAGTATTCCAACCCACAAATTCATGCCGAACCTTCTTGATGGTGGTTTACAACTGCTGCATGAGGGCTTTCAAAGACATAAACATGAGGATCGCGAGAATTAAAGAAACCATCCCTATTAAAATTTGCCTCATCCGTCCGAGAAATAAAATTTGGGTTATTTTCATTTTGTCGCGACAATCAATTACAAAAATTCCACCTTAAATAAAAGTCCTCGGGTAAGAGCGCCTGAACTTTTGTGTAGTGATAGGGGTGTAATCCTTCGTCAGCAATTACTCAATGTATGAAACGTTGCGACAACCCCAGTTCTTGTACTTCTGGTAGGATCTTCTGTTACAGCGTTTAAAACAGCTTCTTCCATGTTTGGATTTCCCACATCTCGTGGTCGGCCTCGATCTGTAGTTGATAATAAAGCCGATTGCTCAGTGTCTCTGCTCCTTTGCAGAAGACGGTTTATTACGTTTGGGTCAGGATATCTTCTGTTCGGCAATTTTTCTGCATCAACACGAACAGCCTCAGCGACATTACTGTGGCACTCCACCACAACCAGGATCATATCTACATATTCGTTATTAGAATACATTTTTGAAATGTCAAGTAGGTAACTGACTTTCAAGAATGTAACTAACAAATCTAGCCTAAACGTATTGAAACAAAATACAAGTGAACTAGCTAGCTCAAGCATCGTTGCCAGTTCTATTTTCAAACTATAGACATCAACAAATGAAATTTTTAAAACTAAAATTTTAGGTAAGTATAAGCAACTCAATTGAGGTCACCTCTACGCATATGTTTATCTTGAATTAGGCTATTGGGCAAGCCTTGTTTATTGTTGCGTATTGTCCCACAAGCCAACGTATCTTCAACTGTTAATTTTTCCAAAAGGGCCAACATGGTAAAAAAGTTATCGAAATATAACTTCCTGGTCTGACCCCAATAATTTTCCGTAAGGGGAAAGACAACTCGTTATCCTATTGAAAATGACGAATATTTTGTTTCAACATCTTCATTTTTACCTTGATAGTTATTCAAATTCAACATATAGCCATGCTGTTCCGCTAATTCCCAAATGTTATATCCTCTTTTTATGGGTTTCATGGGATTGTATTGTTTGAGGCTTGAACGGCTCTTGAATAAAACAATACTCTCATCTACCGATAGTTCCCGTGTACCTAGATGTAGTTTCTGAAATTGTTGATTGAGTGTTTACAGGAAAGGTCTTAGCTTGTACAGTTTGTCTTTATTGTCTTTGGGAATATTAAGAGTTATCGGTTAGATGAATGAACAAAAGCAGCTCCTGAAGTCTGTTTCTTGTAATAGTATTACTCACAAGTGCTATACCTATATCAGTGCGAGATGACCAATAATGTTTATAACTAGGAACTCTATGGTAAAAATTATACCAATAAATGCTAGCAGTTCGTTCTTTTTTAGATTTAGCACTTTATTTCTCTGTGTTGCGTACAAACTACTCTGGTAGACTATACCGTCTATTGATGAACCTACCATGGCTAAAACGTAATCAGTAGCTGTATTACAATCTGCGAAGTGATCTTCAACAGGACCCTCTGGAAACTCACATCTCTTTTTGTTACGTAGACGTTCTTCCCCCTTCTATTTGGTTTATCCGCCTTCTTTTTCTTTTTTGTAACTATTCTGTTCGCTAAAAGTGTATCATCAATATCTATGTCGATATCCAAATCTGCAGGTTTTTAAGTTCCATTTTCATCATCTTCAGCTACAACATTACCTTCTGTGACAACATGTAATTTATCGGGATCTAGTAAACAAATATCTAAATCTTTGCCGTCGATTTCTTCTTCATCAGTTTGGACTGAATTGTCAAGGGGAAATCTTTCTAATACCACGTCTGCTTCGTGCAATAATTTGTCATCTGTTAAGAGGTGTAGTCCATTCCCACGCTGTTAAATGTCTTTATTCATTTTGTAATATTTATTTCTGTAATACTGTTCTGTAAAGAAGTACATTAATAAATTTTGTAAACAATTATTCAATAAATATATTCTTACCAGAATGCCAAATCAAATCTGTATATTCAACCCTGACGGCAACTATAAGTACATTCTACAAAATAGTGCCTGGAAACTATTGTTTATGTTCAAAATGGGTTCGGAAATAAAATAAAACAACCAATTTTCTTCGGTCTTCAAGTACTTAATTATACAATCAGCAGCATGTTACGTTTTGTTAGTGTTAAAACTAACTTCTTCAAGCATAATTCATTATATGAACGTAGATATTAAAAATTACAATTAAAATGATTAGATCTAGAAATGAGGGAATAGGTTAGAATAAATCAAACATGTATATTTAATAGTTGGTCGAAACACTTTAATTTGCAATCACAAGCATTGCCCATACTTCGTTCTGGTACAGTATTGCCCTTAACGTTTCTATATTGCTTACCAGCTACCATTTTTGCTTTTCATTGATTGCGTTTCCATCGTTTTTTCTTTCTAACTCGTTTTTACGACGTGGGTTTTCTAGGTTAGATTCTTCATTATCACTGTTTTCAAGTTCTTCAATGTTGCTATCAGCTTCTGATGGTCTATAATCACTGTCACTATGGGTACGTTCCTTTACGCAGTTACTGCTGCAGCCGCTACTACTGTCACCTAGGCGCAGCGCAGAAGTTTTGTGAGAACGATTAACTGCGCCGCGTGCTGCTAGAGTTCCTATATATGAAAGAGTTGGGACATGTAGGGTGACTTGTTTTGGATCCACAAACCATGGAGTACCTGATTTTTGCCGATTTTAAACTTTATGCATACTTCTTTCAAATGAAACAAATGAAATATATCTTTGCTACATCACATGGTCCTTGATTTGTGGATCCAATGGCTCAACTCTTAGTACATATAGGAACTCTAGTGCTGCTCAATGGTGCTGCCCCTGGTGGTGACGTGTTGCATTTGCAGCCAACTGTCGCTCGTATAACCTCAAAAAATCGAGATGGAAAACCAAGTTGCCGCGAACATGGCAGAAGTTGTAATGCATGATATTCAAAATGAAGGAAGTAGTGATTCATCGTCATCTGATGAAGAACAGGAGTTTGTACTTGAAATGTTTGAACAAGTAAGTATCAAGTTGTGTACTAAAATTAAAAAGATGCTCAATGAAAGAGCCAATGAACAGTTTGTACATTTGATTGTTTACAGGGGCGAAAAAAATTTTAAAAATTGATAATTACATGGTTACAGTAATGAGAATGGACCCAGATACTTACAAATCCCATTTTCGGCTTACCCGAGGATCATATGAGGTATAAATTGATAAGACAACTGGTGTGCAGACAACAATGTTTTCTTTGATTGTAGATGATTCAGAATGCAATCTATCCTAAGTTTGTTAACAATAATACGCATGGAGGATATCCAAATATATCTTTAGATAGAGCTTTGCATGCGTCAATATGGACTTTTGCTAATCAGGAATCCTTTCGAGGAATTAGTGAGAGATTCGATTTGACTAAGAGCCAACTCCATAAATATTTTTTACGGATCTGTAGGTACTTGTCCGAAACTAACTTCTTGCATTGGCCAGACGATGACAATCTGCAGCAAGTACGACGTGAGTTCATGGAACTAAGGGGCCGAAATGGTTTCCCAGGAGTTGTAGGAGTAGTCGATGGAATGCATATTCCTATTCCAGCTCCAACGGACGACGCAGCAAGCTACTACAAGAGAAAACGATACCATTCAATTATCTTACAGGGGATATCTGATGCCCAATGCAAATTTATAGATGTGTTTGTTGGGTGGCCAGGCGCAACACATGATGGAAGAGTGTGGCGCGAAAGTCTCATAGGTCGCGCTTTAGCACAAGAAGATTTACTTTTGCCTGAAGGAACACATATTTTAGGAGATTCCGCCTATCCTCTTCTTTCCTTTCCCTTATCAAGTATACAACGAAGCTATAATGTGAAATTAAGTTCAAAGAGTCTTAATTGAACAAGCTTTTGGCTTATTAAAATGCCGATGTTCCTCACAAATGAAATGAAATGAAGTTTGTTACCATTGCTGCTTGTGTGTTGCACAATGTTTGCATACTAAACAATGACTACATTGTGGTTGATGATGACGACAATGCAAATCCAGAACATTTTCATGAGGATTTTGAAGAAAACCTTCATCCAACGGATAAACGTGATAGCATTGCTAATTTATTGTATAGAAATCTACATTAAATACTGTCTAGTAATGCTTTTTTCGCTACTTTTAGGTTTTAGAAATAAATGTGTACGTTTAAATAACAACTGTAATTTTAATATATTTTATTTTCTCCTATTATGTTATTATGACAATATCTCCTTCGCAACGAGTTGCGTTAAGATGCATTTAACAACACTAGTGTTGTTAAGAAAAATAACATAACGATACTTTATTAGCATTAATCACATGTTGACAGCACTGAAATGTATTGTCAGTCTATGTCAAATTCGATGTTAGTAGGTTAGGTTTTGTTTGTTATTTGACACAAACTGACGCAAAAGTTAACCTGAAAATCTCAAATTTAACATAACCTGACAGTGCTACCACCAATACAGTATTGAGTTTTTATTTTACTAGTGATACCACCACTCGCTGTTGTGTCATTGATAACCATTTTTCCTATTTTTTCAAGATTAGAATTTTAGGATAAAATAAACCGTGTTACGATATACTACGTAACGTTATTCGCTTTCTACATTACTCGAGAATTTTAAAGAACTCGCTCCTAACGTCGCTCGGTCATTCAAACTATTCTCTTGTAATGTAAAAACCTTGATAACGTTACTTGTATCGTAAATTACTATAATAATATTCTACATTATATACCCTAAAAACTTATGGAATTAACAAAAATACTAAAATAAACTAAATCATAAAATAATACAATGTATTTTTTATTTACCCTGTCTAAAGGTCCTCAATGCTTCCGCAAGGTTATTCATAGCCGCAGTCCTTTCTTCTACCACTTTCTTCTTCTCAGCCCAAATCTCTTTTTTTTGTAGCATCTCTTCTCTGCTAGGCGACACTGCATGATGGGTTCCATTAAGTGCAGTCTTGTTACTCCGAGGAGTAGCTACATGAGACATTTCTGCACGAGTTGAGCAGGAGGGTGTAGCTACAATTTCTTCGACGTTAATTGGCTCTGCTTGACAAGGTGCAGAACTTAATAACTTATAAGTGCTACCCAACGCTGCGTGAATTTCTTCAAAATATGGCCACGTTATTGTGCTCTCTCCGGTAGCTCTCACTTTGTCTACATTCCTGTTATACGTGACCAGTATATTTTTCCATTTATTGGAAATTTCTGTGGTAGGGGAAGGTGACCTGTGACGGCCCCCCTAACTTAAGTTGGCTGTAATTCTGAAACCAGTTAAGATTTCAGAATAGGTTTTGCCTTAAAGGAAAGCAGTCATGGGCCTCTTTTAATAACCAAAGATTAGAATTTTCAAATGTTTCAATTTTTGCAAAAATTATTTTTTTTTAGAAAAGGACAAAGAGGCCGTCCATAGGCACACAGTCTCCTATGATGGCCCTCATCGATAAAAGTGGCAGATAATTAATATTTCGCGAAAAAACTATAGAATTTCTTAATAAATGCACTCAAATATATAAAGGAAGAAGCATTTTTCTTATTAACACAATCTAGTACTACCTCAAATAAACTTATTTTTGAATAAAAAATATAAAAAGAAATACATAAAAAAATAATTCTAATGTGGGCACTACTTGCACACGGCGCAAACAAACATTTTGATGGATCTTGGAACACCAGCACATTCGGTGTGACACCAGCTTGTGCATGCTTGACACCTTATCCATGTTTCTTTAGGACGAGAACGAGAATAAATTTCATTGCAGTACAAACAAGCACTATCTGATTAGTCACTAAAATCTTGTGCAATACTTTCTTTGTCACTGTTCTCTTCCATTTGTTTATTAATTTTTCTTTTAGCTGCTCCTGCTGCTTTTCTTCGGTCTTTCTCCAATGCTTCTTTTTTCTTTTCTTTAAGTTCTTTTAAATCTGGAGTGGCGTTGATAACACCTGTTTTTCCACGCTTTCTTTTTCTTTGTGTATTTCTTTTTGGTGCTTGAGGAAGAGGAGATAACTCTTCAATTTGCTCCAGGCTTATATTTGTGAATGTCTTATTTGCTTCATTCTCATCAATTTCGATTTCATGAGAGGTCTCTGGATTAATTTTCTTGTGAATGTTACCATCATTCTGATTTTCTTTTGGCACATCACTTTCGTGGTTTTCTTTAATCACATTTTCAGTTGTAGGTTCGGGTTGCTCCTGGTCAGTTGTTGATGCAGGAGCAGACTCCCAATCTTCAAAAACATCTGGATCGAAAGGAGCGATTCCGGTTTTTTATAAGAGCTTATTGCATTGGAGGCTGTAGCGGCCTTCAAGTAAGCATCTTTGAAAAGTTTTGTGACTTGAAAGTGGGCGACAGTTCGGCCTGGGTTTTGTTTGAGCCATTTTTGGATTTCCTGGTTGTAGTAAGTTTGGAGTGGTGCAAAAAATCCCACGTCAAGTGGTTGTACTCGATGTGAACAGTGTGCAGGGAGGCAAAATAAAATAATCCCGTTATTTTTTGCATACTCAAGTACTTCCAACCCCTTGTGACTACTATGCCCATCAAGAATTAAAAGAACATTATTTTGATTCGAAGATCTAACATGTTGGACAAAGTGACTCAACCGCTTCAGAAAAGTTTCAGTGTCCATCCACCCATTTGCTTGGCAAAATGCAACACTGCTTGTCGGTGCATCATCCATCAACTCGGCCTTAAATCGTTTGCGTGGGAAGATAAATGCAGGAGGAACAAATGTTCCTATTGCATTCATACAACATACGGCAGTATAATGTTGTCCACGTTCGGCACTACTGGTGACTCCAATTTGTTTGCGTCCTTTTGTTGCGAGGATTTTTTGAGCCTTGGTTGAGACTGTGCTCATACCAGTCTCATCTACATTGAATATCTTCTCAGGATTAAAATCATATTTATCCAGAACTTTTTGCAGAGAAAGAAAAAATGATTTAATATTTTCTTTTTTGAATGCTTGAGCTCTTGCCAGAGATGTGTGTTCAAGAGTTCTAATCGATATTGTTCGATTTCTTGCAAGGAAACCCCTTAACAATTTTCTACCAGCCATACCTTTTTCTCTATTGAATCGATGATGTATTTTGTGTTTTTCCGCTATCTGGAAAACAAGTGTTCTCAATTCTTCACTGGTGAGTCCAAAGAATCTCGTTTCTAAATTAACAATATGCATCGCAATTTCTGCTTCAGTGTCAGTATTAAATGTAGACTTATAACCACCTAGGTACCCCTTCTTACTACCCTGATTTTTACTGAATCTTCTACGTAGTGTAGTTCTAGGGACATTAAAAGTTTTCCCAGCCGTCGTATAACAAATTGTTTTACTTTGTACAGCGTCTATTGCGGAAGCCATATCCTCTTCCTTCCATCGCTGCCTTTATTTCTTTTTATTCTAAAACAAATTCAAACTATGAATATCCATGAACCGCTAACAGGTTCCAATGATGGCCCTCGGGCTATCATAGGAATGCCCTTTAGGGGCCATCATAGGCCAAAGCACACTCTCACTGACACATAACCTCAAAGCTGACGCTGTACGTGTACGGCAGAGATACCCACGAACACACACGTTTTGAATTTCACGTGTATAGCTGATTCGATTCTCATGCAATATGCATTTAAATTTATATTATTATTATATTGGTACTCACCACGCCTACTCTCGTAAATTTGTATAAGTACTAATCCTTAAATGCTCTACACATATTAATGACGAAGTTGGCTCCCCACTATTCCGTCTACTAAATATAGCCATAGGGCCATCACAAGCGCAGGGCCGTCACAGGTCACCTTCCCCTACTACATTTGTATCCATATTTGATAAATTCCTTCCTCACCAGGTCCCAGTATTTAATTTTTTTGCCTTCGGATCCCTAAACATGTGATCCAGCCGCAACCTTGTTGCGATAAGAAGTTTCAGTGCTGCTTTTCCCTAGTTTTCCTTAGCAGCAGCGGCTATAAAAAAGAAATGGCAGTCAAATACACTATTTCCTAAATTCCAAAAAAACTTACAGTCAGGGAAGTTTAGGGTTTTGCTAACATGGGGAGCACAGCTTGTAGTTGTAACCACTTGATTAACTTCACTGGGGCCAGGAGAGGACGACTGGTATTCCGTATGTACCAGTCGAAATGCATTTTTGAAGTTATCCTTCTCTTCTGCCTGTCGCAAAAGCTGCTGTGCTAATTCTTGATCTGTGAAACAAACAATTAAAATATAATAAGAGCATACATTAGCAGTGCAACGCTATAAATGTCTAAAATCCGGGCTCTACCCCTGAGATACGTAGGTAACAAGATGTATTGAAACTATTATTACTTACTATCATCGTTCATGACCCGTCGGTAGGTTTCATCATCTACTTCAAATGCGTAATTGGTATTAGTCACCGGATTATATAAATTCAACTGCATGGTGGTGTTGCACTTTTAACAGTTTGTTAGGTTAACACACACGTGCACCAACAACTGTTCAGTGGATGCTCTGCTGCAGTCGATTATATATATATACTACTTGAACACGTTTTTAATATAATTTTATCATTTTAAATTGTTTAATTTAATTCTTTATGTAACAAGTTAATGCGTTTTTGGATTTCCTGTACGCGAAGGTCATGTTCAATTTTCTTCATTTGCAACTCTTGCCCGTATATTCTTTTTTTAAAATGGAGCTCCTGTTCTTGTATGCTGCGTTTATGTAGCATGTCTTGCTACAATGCTTCCTGCTGAAGTTTTACTAACTCTAATTTTGCCTCCGAGAGGGTGTTGATGTTGATGCGGCAGTCTGTCGTTAAAGCATTCTTCCTTCTAATCATCTGTTTGCCCTTTAGTTTTTCTAAGAAGAAAACAAAGAACCGTCAGTACTATGATACTTATAAATAGAAAACTACACAAACTAACCATCTTTCAATGACGATTCTTCGGTATCAGGCCGCAATGGTTCTGAAATGGGTCGACGCAAGTTGGCTGGAGACCACGTTGTCCACCGGCTACAACCCTCTGCTGAGGTTGGCTCAGTCTCCGAGTTGCCGAATGAAGGCCCACTTGTTTGGCTTTGGTGTGAATTTGGAGCATCTTCAACAACAATTTCAAAATTGTCCAATTGTCACTCCAACACCTAGCAGCTCTTTTATCTCAGCATCTGCTGAAGTAATGTTCACAGGCGTTGCAGAACCACCGCCTGTCTTAAACGTTTGTATTTTCTCTTCAGAAAACTTCTTTTTTGTAACTTTTTTCATATTTGCCTTTTAAATTTTTTGGAGTTCTTGGCAGCAAACCACTCTGACTATTGAAGTCCGATGCTAATTCAAGCCATGCGTGTTCTTTTTGCTTCCACGTTACTGCGTCGGTTTTTTTTTTGCATTCTAAGACTTGTTTATACTTTTTTACGCACGAAACAAGCAGGTCAGTCTCTTTCTCTATAAAATTTGAAGCTCTACTTTTCTCGATTTCCATGTCCTTTAAAAAGATATAAATAACATAATAGTTTATTCGAAAACACGATGACAGAAAATAAATATATTGGAAGTCAGGCGTTTTGTCGACAACGCTACCAACGCAAACGATTTCACGGTAAACTTATAGACCAAGAGCCTATAATACCCGAATTACTAGTCATAGCGGCAAGCTTGGTAGCTAGTAAACCTTTTTATATTGCCCAAGTACGTGTCAAAAACGCTAGTATGGCAGCCGAACTGCGGTTACAAATATTAACGGCGGCTTTGGAAAATTGTTAATAAAATTATAGTACTTTATGTAACTAGTCCTCAAAGCAAGGCTTTAGGGGACGAGTCGTAAGGTTTCCGGACGAGGCGGAGCGAAGCGCAGCCGAGTCCGTAATATGAAGATGAGTCCTCTAAAGCCATTTGAGGACGTGTTGCATACAACGTTTTTTTGTATTAGCTCTTCAAACATTATAATATGAAGTTTCAATTACCATTAACGCGGCATTATATTAGGAGGCCGCGCGAAATAGATATTTATGCATTAAGGGAGATATGAATATGTTTTTTTCCCTGAGGTTGACATGTGTTACAGACCGAGGGCCTCTGGCCCGAGGTCTGTAAGTCAACCGAGGGTAAAAAACATGAATATCTCCCGTGGTGCATACAATATTTTATTTACTAGCATATTAGTAACAATAGTATGAAATTTCAAAATGTCATAATGACATTTAAAATTAGAATATTTAAGTAACATCAAGGGTTGCCTAAATGTATGGTTGCTAAGATATGGCTTATAGTTTCATGGTTACCAAGAGTTTGAGGGAGAAAAAATTTGACAGGTCCCTTGGGAGTTATGAGTAGCTTTTCATATTTTGTTTCTATGACGAAAATGTACAATATCACGTTGCTAGTAAATAAATGTATTTTTCGCTCCCCAAACTGGTTACTTTGGAAACTGTCTAGGATCCTCAAAATGGCCATTTAGAGGCCTTGTACTTAAAGTCGTCATGGCTACTAATGTTTGAGTCCGCTAAAATGTTGCCATGACGACTTTAAGTACAAGGCCTCTAGATGGCCATTTTGAGGATCCTAGACAGGTTCCAAAGTGACCAGTTTGGGGAGCGAATACAAAAAAATATATTTTTTAAAGCGGCAAGGCTAATTTTGGTTGTAATCGATAGACAAGGTCCCTAAACCCAAACGGAAATTTTGTGCCATACTGATAAGAAGGGTATAAAGGGTCGCTATACTAGGTCAAACTGGTAACTTTTTCATTGCAAAAAAAATAATAGCGGCAAGCTTCAATTTTTGTTTACTACTTCATTTAAACGCCAATTATCCAAAATCATAATTGCCATACCGCGCGGATGGTTATGTGGGTAGCCATACTGGTACAAACATGTATAATTTTTTGGCCAAAATTTGTGATAGCAGCATGGATAATAAAATCGCACATGTTTGTACCAGTTATGCTACCCACACAACCATCAAAACGGTATGGCAATTATATTTTTGGATAATTGGTGTTAAAAGTGAAGTAGTAAACAAAAATTGAAGCTTGTCGCTATTATTTTTTTTTTTGGCAATGAAAAAATTACCAGTTTGACTTAGTATGGCGGCCCTTTATACCTTTCTTATCAGTATGGCACAAAATTTTCGTCTAGGTTTAGGGACCTTGTCTATCAATTACAATCAAAATTAGTCTTGCCGCTTTAAGAAATGTATTTAATTTTATTAACAATTTTCCAAAGCCGCCGTGAATATTTGTAACCGCAGTTCGACTGCCATACTTGCGTTTTTGACACCTATTTGGGCAATATAAAAAGGTTTACTACCTACCGAGCTTGCCGCTATGACTAGTAATTCGAGTGTTATGGGCTCTTGGTCTATTAGCAAACCAGCAGCCGGAAACAGTTTGTAATACGCTAAAACGAAATAACCTACAGTTTAAACTGCCAGTAAAGTTTAACTTTACCTTCAGTTTTACTGTTCATTGTAATACCGGGCCTTAAAGGCATATTATTTAATTCAAATAACTTTGATGCACATTAAATTTTAGAATGTCTCTTCTCGGCGTAGATGCCATTATCTCGTCTTGAACTGGGAAAACCTGTCCAACAACCTGGTTAAAATTAAAGGTGGAAATATCGGAAACCTCTGGAAATCCATACATATATCCTGACGAGTGTTTGGTTGGACGACTTCTTAAGAAAGTGGCTTCAATATCATTTTCTGCAATATCAGTGACTTGTCCGATAAAAAATTTATTTGTATGCATATTTCGATATTTTGTTGGAAAACACACCAGAAGCCAAATTCCTTTTTCTATTACATCAAGCGAAACAGGAGAAACATATCGAAACAATTTTCCCTCAAAGCGGACTGATACTGATGAATCATTACTATTTGCATCTGACTTATCGATGAAACTTGGCAGTGAGACTTCATCTGAAGAATATTCTGGAGCTTTTTCCATTTTTGGCATGAAGTGAATAAGGGGTAAATTCATTTCCGGATCTGAATCTTCATCCAAGGTTTCCATGCGTCTTTCAAAATCATTATCCTCATCGAAATAGCGTGTTTCTTTTCACCCCAAAATTATTTAAAAGTGAGGTTATATATCATATTAGGTGACAACTGAAAAACTAAGCAAAAAATGCAATTTCTGAAAACAGCAATGTAAACCAGACACTTGAAAGCTACTTTGATCAAAAACTTAATGTCTTACCTGTTTTTATCTAAACACTGCAAATAAAGTTTTGATAGCAATCGAAAATTCAGTGCTCTCGCTATAACAGATGTTTCGTACTGCAATCAGTGTTGCCAATAGAAAATATCTTTGAACTGTCAAAGTAGTTAGGCTGACATCTAGTGATCGTTTAACTACAAATTTGATGCTGTGTGCGTCTTAATTCCGAAGTAGAAATGTTTTTAAAGAAGTTTCCTGTTTTCGTTTCTATTCACCCATTTTACGGTACGGTTTTTGAAACAGAAACTACAAGTTTCTTTAAAAATGTTAGTTACGGGATTATTCAACTTAATATCCTGCAAAATTAAAATTTTACGCCGATCTTGATTTGTATCTTCATCTTCATTACATCTTCCATCACATTAATATTGAGTGATCGTTCTTGTCTTTATGGATTTTCCCCCCATTTCCTACATTAGAATGTGCGTGATTTGGTACCTCTGCAGGTTTAATTTCCATAAGGTCATGAAATAATATAATGATTGCATTTTCAATAAGGCTTTCAAAGCTATTATTCAGTTCCGAATCGCTGGGTAATGTTTTTTGGTTGTCTCTCCTAAGATTGAAAAGATGTCGTAATTTTAAGATTATGGTATCGATTTTCTAGAATCCAGTTCCGGAAATGTGGCTTGTAATTCACTTACAATACGACGCTGTTCTTCGATTTGTTGCACCATATTAATTAAAATATCAGTTAGTTTTTGTGAGGTTCAGTGACACAGTCTTGCTCTTGGTTCGGCGTGGCATCGTTAGTTACGAAGGAATATAGCTTCCAGATAATAAAATAGATAGAAATTAAAAAATATACCAGCAAAATTGTAAAAATTAGATATAAAAATAAGTGTAAAGTACCTATATACCTATATAAAACCGTTGAATCTAACTTCTAACAGGTCCTGAATTATAGGGAGGAAAAGTCCCCTGGGTTGGTGGCACGGCGCTGAGCGGCGGTGCTGACCGGGGCGGTGACGCTGATCAGGGCGGTGACGGGGCTCGGGGCGGCGTCGTTGCTCGGAGCGGCGTCGTTGTTCGGGGCGGCGGCGTTGGCTGCGACGGCTGGCCAGAATGTAATATGGCACTAACGGGCTCTTTTTCTTAATGGCGACTCTGGGGTGGCCGGCGGTGGCGGCCTGAACAGACGTTCGAACAATGTTTGTAACCTAAAAAGAAATAAATCCTAACAACTTCCGCGACGTGTAGCGTACGGTAGGCGCAGGCGATGGTGAGGGAAGGTATCGAATGCTTACGTGTCGTACAATGGGGTGCGTGCCAAAGACTTGGAGGAGCGAACAATGGTAGGTTCGACTCGGTGAGATGGCTTGCAGCGGACTCTGGTTCTCGGAGAGCGGCCTGGGCGTTTGCTAAATTTTTCAGAGTCTAAGGGCCGGTTGCAGAAAGCAATGTTAAGTCTGGTGTTAGCTAACGTCGCGTCAAAATGAACAAAATCGCATCAAATTTTGTTTACTAATGTATTAGTTACCATAAGCATGAGATTTGATTCGTTTTTGTTCACTTTGACGTCGCGTTAGCTAACACCAGACTTAACATTGCTTTCTGCAACCGGCCCTAAGTGTCGCACAATGGGGTGCGTGCCAAAGACTTGGAGGAGCGAATGCTGAAGAATGAGTGTTGAAGACCGAATGACTGTCTCTGGAAATCATCCGTGCTTATAAAGGGACATGCCCTTTGTTGGCAGATTCCATTGGTCGCCAAGGTGGGGGCTTTTCGTCGCTTTTTCGGCTTTTGTATATTTTTGGCCTTAGTGTTTTGGCGCTTTTAATTAGCGGTTTGATTACTCGCGCAATCGCATCCTTTCGCAAATACGCATCTTTCAATATGCAACTTGCCCTAGTTGTTTGAAATTTTCGCCCGCGCGTGTAATTATATTCGGCTACACTTAATGCTGCCATGGCTAAATTAGGCCGCGTCCGATGGCCGTTTTTTGTGCTGAACGCACAAGCGTTTTTATCTTACTTGTTGTTAAATTACGCATCTTTCGATATGCGGTACGTATAGGTTTGAAGACTGCTTCTGCGGCCCTTAATTTTGATTACTTTTAATTTAACTTAGGCGAACGCGCCGTGTATGGGCCTTTGCCGGGCGGATGGATTTTTGGCGGCGCTTGCCGTGTTTGCGTGCTTCCAGAGAATCCGCGGTTTTTCCTTTTATCTAATTCCCCTATTTACTTGTGCGCGATATGTAGGATTTTTCAAATGGCTTCATTGGTAATTAA
The DNA here is from genome assembly GCA_940337035.1 of Agriotes lineatus. Taxonomy (NCBI): domain Eukaryota; kingdom Metazoa; phylum Arthropoda; class Insecta; order Coleoptera; family Elateridae; genus Agriotes; species Agriotes lineatus. Next base: position 59,794 of record CALNHX010000433.1, on the reverse strand, counting down.
ATTTAATTTTAACGTGAGTCGGCGAAGGCGCCGTTTCGCTTTTACTGTACTGCAATTTGCAGATGCCGGTGGCATTTTTTCTGCCGCTTGCAATTTAGCTCGGGCAGCGGTCGGTCGCTTCTGTGTGATGGAGTTTATAATTTATTAGTTGTATTGGCTACGTGCTTTTCTTCAAGATTCCTCCGAGTTCTGTTCTATAAAGTTTATGATGTTTTTCTGGTAAATTTAAAATTTGGGCGCGCGGTTCGAGGCGTGTGTCGGCCAGCTGTAGAATTCTCGCGGGCCGGCCTTTGCTTAAGAGCAGGCTGTCAGAGGAGTGGGAGAGTTTGACGTATTAAATTGCCGTAAGATGGCAGTAATGTTCATTATTAAGAATGTTTATTTTTGGCTCTACTAGTATGTTGAAATCTGCAGTATTATAGGTGGTTGCCACTACACAATAACAGATGGCACTTTCGCATTGCTTATTTGAAATTGCAACTTGAGAATTACTTGGGCCTGGACCCACAAGTTTGTTTTGCTGTCTGTGTTTACTCAAGGATTTCTGCCTGTGCAGCAGTTTCGAACGCAATTTGAAACCAAACGAGCCTTTGGTGCGTGTGCATAGTGAATAAGTGTTGATTTTATTGGTAGCAGTGATGTTGCGTGGAAATATAAGTAAGTGATTTTTGTGTGTCATTAGTTGCTATAACATGATATTGTTAGAATTTTAGATTGGTTTGTATCATCAAATAAAATCACATACACACAGATTATTGACAGAAAATATTAGTTATGAAGGGCCCAATAACACTGATGACATCACCAGTAATTATGGAAATTCTTTGTAAGTTGCTTAACAGGTATTAACTATTGAATAGAATCTATGTATGATCATTGTTGCAGTTTTAGGACTCCAAACCTGAAATTAAGGACATACGAAGCAGGAGTTAAGAAAGTTACAGGAAAAGGAATATGGCGTTATATGATCTCATCATCTTCGGAATATGGCCAGTAAGAGTACAACAAAGTATGTAAATTAACCCTTAACTGGTAACGTGCCGTCTGTGAGACTGCAAGCAAATTTTAATCTCAAATTTTCAGCAAAAGAGTACCGCTTTTCGGCAAATGATCTTATCTAATCTTTCTCCTCTTGGTACCCCACCTATCGCACAATTATTGGTAAATTTGGGTAACTAACGCTGGAGATGTGTTTTATTTTTAGTTCAGTACAGTCTGTGAGACGGCACGTTACTGTTTACGTGAGAATTTTTTTCAATTGGTAGGCATGGTAGGCCCTGTGAATTACAATATTTCTTTAAGTTTTTTTTTAGAAATGCATTGTTTTACTTATTATTAATCGTAAAATAAATAAAATAAGTTTTTTTTTTGTTGTCTTGGTCTGGTAAAAAGTACATTACCAATTTGTGTTCAAGTTGAATATTATCTTATTATTTTTTCTCTACATTAAGTTTTCGGTTATTTTAAATAAAATTATTACTAAAACATATATGCCTAACAAACCTCTATATATATATTTAAAAAAATAATTAAAACAGTTTAATTTTTTTCGCTTCAAAAGTGACGGTTTACGTGAGAATTTTGTGCCACTTCTAGGCATGGCAGGCCCTGTGAATTACAATATTTCTTTAAGTTTTTTTTTACAAATGCATTGTTTTACTTATTATTAATCGTAAAATAAATAAAATTACTTTTGATCAAAAGTTTTCCTTTGTTATCTTGATCTGGTAAAAAGTACATTGCCAATTTGTGTTCAAGTTGAAAATTATTTTATTATTTTTTCTTTACATTAAGTTTTCGGTTATTTTAAATAAAATTATTACTAACAAATATATGCCTAACAAACCTCTATATATATATTTAAACAAATAATTAAAACAGTATATTTTTTTTCGCTTCAAAGGTGTGCCAGTCTCACAGACTGCACGTTACCAGTTGTGTTCCAAAATTTCACGTTACCAGTTAAGGGTTAATATTCTACTGTGATTTCTGATTTTAGAATTTGGAATGATCCATTAAGAGTGGAATGTGACACTACTCCAAAGCAACCTTGTCCGGTTACTGGAAACACAGTAGTAGAGTTGGGACCAAATTCAACGAAACTGTGTAGGGCAATTTGGATGAGGTGATAAACTTGAAAAAAAGTAGCATTTGTTTAGAAAAGAAAGGACCGATAATACGTTTGAAAAGGAATCATTCATATTATTATCAAGTGAGTATCTATTCAAATAAGGAAATTAAAATGTTATTAAGCTTTTTTTAGGTACAAGGTCAAGAGGAAATTCTAGACCACTTTGGCTCAGGACGATGACCTCAATCACATTGTATTTACTGTCAATCTTTAAAAATGACGTTTTCAAAGCCTACCTGTTATTTTAATTTCATACAAGAGACGCGGTAAAGCATTTTTCATCATTTCAGGGGTGGACTTTTGTGTATAAGTAATTTGGGTTACATCGGCTTATTTTGAGTTCTATGTGGACAGCAATAACGGAGTTTTATAAATATTGGTTGCAAAAAAAATTAAAAAGATCATAGACAATTTTATTAATTTCATTTAAGTAATGATAATGAAAATACTCCTCAAATGTTTAAAAATAAAAAGGGAACGGTTGTTTTATGATAAATTGTGCTCATTTGTAAAGCCAGGTATTTTTAAATTGTTCAATATGTTTATTGTAAACTCAGTGTATTTTAACTATTTTGTTAACATTGTTTTACACCCTGTTGGTTCTTTTTTGTAAATAAATGAGCAGTTATCTATCTACTTTGTCAATTATTATGTATCTAAATAAAATACAGTTATATAGGTACAACTTCAATGTCGGTTTGAATTCAGATACTATATCTCTTTGTTTCATATTGCTTGTATGTTTCCGATGAATCAGCGAAGAAGAATAAATCTGTAATCATAGGTTATATCCCGAGTACTATGAATTTAATCAATTAAAATTATGCAAAGCTGGTTGTTAGGGAAATTTAAGGTTGAGGGATTTTATTTTGAATTAATAACTAAAACATTTGCTCAAAAGTAATATTTTGCTAACAATGTAGTTTTGCATAATTTTGATAAGATTGAATTAATTGTATGAGGGGTACCTATATTTAAAGATTATTTCTTGAATGAGATTAAATTAAATCAAAATAGCATATTTACATTTTATTTTGAATATAGTTTCCTGAGTAAGGAATAGTAGGTATTAATTATTTTTGGTAAAGTTTGTACAATAGATGAAGCTATTTCAATTTTAGTAAACAATTCATGATTGTCAGGAAGATTCTGGTCTTGCATGTTCTCCCACAACAATTTCACCTTGAACCCCCAGTTTTTCAATACAGTAGTAATATATTCCATTTATGCAGTCTGGTGCAAAGTATACTTTTTTTCTTCACAAATGCTGTGAATTGCCTCCATATTGATTTGTTAGTTGTACCTGTATTGACGGGGACACTATTTTTGATTGCTTTGTCGATTAATGAACTACAAAAAATCTTTACTGGTACTCATTGTGAATGGTGCGACGTTTTGCAATTTTCAGACACGAAATGAATTTGTTTGTTTGTATTCGTTTACCATAATAACGCAATACAAGAAGCACTGCGATGCTCAGTAATTCTAAAATATTTGTCAATGTAAACGTCAAAAACATCAGAAAATTAATTTCTACCAAGCAATATTTCAGAAAGTACCTAGTTCTGAAAGTCAAACTAGTGAAATACATCATACTCGATGCTACTATCACTTGGAAAGTGTTCTAGGCCAGATATTCCATTATCCTAATCAAAATTACCCTTTTCAAATTGGCGGGCTTTAATCGCCCCTAAGTTTTAGCAAGGATTTTGTTCACTATGTAATGCCATAAACAACAGAAAATTGGACTTTATGATTGGCCAGTTTAGGTATGAAGGAAATAATCAAGCAAAAAATGTAACAAATTATCAACTAGCTATTAGTAGGTTTAATTTTTTACTTTTTACTATAAGCAGACATCTCCATTATACCGACCCTTTTTTACAGTCCCGAAGGTGTCTGCTTATGAGAGATTTTACTGTATTACATAAAAAAATTCAAATCTTTATTGCAATTATTCCAGTTATTAAAAAAGATATGGGAAGTGTAAATTTTTATGCAACCTGTATAGCTATCCATATAATAGCCAGCGCCATCTCAGTGGCAATAGCTGAAACGTTATATGCACAAAGGCATGTAGAGGTCATGGAGTTGTAAATAATTTGCCCAAAAATTCCATTTTCTCAATAAAGACTGTATAGATTGATTTCAAATTTTAGGTAATTTATGTGGTTAGCCTTCTAGTGGCAATAACAAATTATTATGTTTGTAGGTGATTTTTTGTTTTTAATTTTTATGATTTCAGACGATGAGTTACTGTATTAAAACAATCCATTTCGCATTGAAACTTTGTTATTGCCATTATAGGTATTTCTTCATGGCTTTAGTGTTTCCTCCAAACTTAGATATTCATTTAAATTTAAAATAATGACATTATTAGAAAGGTCTGCTTTTCGCTTACGGCGCCATCTGTTATTAATCGTGTCTGACGGCCCCCTCTTTATTAAGTGCCCGTACAATGTATACATGCATATGTAGGCAACGTGAAACAACAGTTAATAATATTGTACGAATCGGTATAGGTTCAAAACCCGTCATATAAAGACAAAAACAATATCATATAGTAATAATTCTAACTTAACTATTAGAACGTTGCAATAAAAATATAAATAAAGATTAATTTTTTTCAAGCAAACTATATCTAGTAGATTAACTTTTAGTTCGTAAATTTAAATAATAATTTCATTGCGTTAACGAACTAAACATAAACAAATTCAGAACGGACGAGGCAAGTTTTTGCTTTAATCAACTGCGATGGCGTTACAGGCGTCTTTATCTGTTACAGAAACGATTTTGTTCCCGCATTTCACTTTTATCACACCATCCACAGACCACACATTTTTGAACCCAAACCGCTCAGATGCATACTTGATGAGGCCATACCTTGCAATCCTTGGCTGTATTCTCCTTTAAATATGGAAAGCTATTTCAGACGATCTCACATGGTTATAATACTACCTTTTCAACTTCAAATTGGGACTAATCAATTTCAAAATGGGAATAAATAATTTCAAAATAAAATAAACAATTTCAATTTGAGAATAAACAATTTCAAATTGGGACTAATCAACTTCAAATTGAGAAAAGCTTTTTGTTAACGGTTGTCTTTGGAAAATGACAATTACTTGGTTGTGACAGGACGGAACACCAGGAACAACTAACAATAATTAGTTCCACCCTGTCACAACCATGTAATTGTCATTTTCCAAAGACTAATGTTAACAAAAAGCTTTTCTCAATTTGAAGTCGATTAGTCCCAATTTGAAATTGTTTATTCTCAAATTGAAATTGTTTATTTCATTTTGAAATTGTTCATTCACATTTTGAAAATGATTAGTCCCAATTTGAAGTTGAAAAGGTATAGATGCAAGGAAAATTCATTGCTTGTTGTTCCTAAAACTGCTAAAACATGTTCACAGAAACATGCGTCATTTTTATGTCCTAAAGTTTACAACCATATTCTTATGAATATTAAATGCTGCTCATCATTCAAGCTAAAAATTAAAAACTGGAAAAGGTGTAACCCCTTGGATTATTATGCTTACATAAGCAAAATGGTTGAATAACTAAGGTTTACGCACTGTTTTGTTTATTCTTATGATTCATATATATTTTGTTTATTTATCTCTTATTATTATTTATTATTATTCTTTGATGTTTGGCCACACACAAGTTAGCTTTTGTGGCCACTACATTCTGCATCTGTAAATACAATTTTGTAATTATAATTGAATAAATTGAATTGAATTGAATTTTTAACGTTATTATCTACGCTATGAGACACCATTTTGTGAAAAATACGCAAACGTAACCGTAGAGCTCTGATGGACGATATTTTAACAACGTTCGTAAAATACTTATGTTATGTTTAAGCAGTTTGTTACCTTGCAAAGCGTAAGACGTAATATATCATTTTTAACATTATTTTTTGCAATACCAGAGATAATTTTGCGAAAATAATAACATAACCGTAGAGCCCCGAAACGAGATTTTAAAATAATGTTGGTAAAATACATACGTTACATTTAGACAGCTTACGCTTGCGTATCTTTCACAAAATTGTCTCCCGTATCGTACAAAATAATGTTAAAAAATATACGTTACGTCTTACGTTGTGTGAGATCAAAAACTGTCTAAACTTAACGTAAGTATTTCACGAACCTTATTTGGAACTCTCACGTCAAAGCTCTATGGTTACGACCCAAACTCGAACTAGACTCCCATGAGCAGAGGGGCCCTATGAAGTGGAAGAGATCGCAGAAGTTTCCACAACCCCCGGGTGACGTCTGGAGGGAAATTCTCAAATAAGTGGAATCGCTTATGTTTTGTACCTCGCAGGTGACGCTTGTAAATACAGGCAATTAGCCAAAACGGCGAGAAGTCCTGTGATAAATAAACCGTTTCAAAGAGGCAGACATCCCAATAAGTGTTCAATGCCCAAGAACCGCATACCAGCAAAGCTTCCACACTATATTTCAAGATGACGAGAAGCTAAGAGTTATAACTTGGAGCACAATCACGGAATTCTGCCGAAATTACGCCGCTTTTTGAAAAAACAAACGAACACAAAAGGAATTATTTAAAACAGCTGCTGACGCCTGCCAGTTCCTTATTGTTAAATAAAGAGAGCAAATTGTGACGTCACAGAGGAAGGTAGAGCCCTTTATAATACAAGCAGACGCATGTCGCACAAGTTGCATAACACTTTGCATCACAGTACTTTCGCGTTTACATGTTGGTGGCCACGATGCAACCAAAACATAACCCTATAACGTCAAACAGTTCACTCGTTGTGGGTTATATTCATTTTTGAATGAACTATTTACGGTCTTTTCTGTTTTTCAGATTTCAAAATCTTCGAGCATGACCGGTTGTTCAGCCTCGAATTAATAGTATTAAACGTATATTAACGTATCTTCATTTTCTGAAAAGTAACAAATTTTTTGAATTTGCCGCTTTTGTTATGTGATTCAATATGGCTGACAAGCATGCTCGTATTATAGAGGTGCTTTAGTGAAAGGGTAATATGTATACCTTAATTATTACGTCTATAAAGTGGAGCAGAAAATTGAAGTTTTATTTTCAGACAATCTGGTTGTGATAAGTTTCATTTTGAGTTCTTATTACTCTCTTTAAATAGTTCACTGCAAATACTATAAAATAACTGAGGGGAGTGAAAGGAATAAAACAGGATAAGAAATACAAGTGTATGAGAAGAACTATAAATCGAGTCAATTTTAGAAGAAGAAAATCAGCTAAACTGGAAGGAACATCTACAGAGAATGAATTAGGAGAGCAAATATTAGGATAAAACGCGAACGCGAAAGGCTTAGAAACATGGGAGAATGTCATAGGAAAGCAATACAGAAAAGAGGACAAACAGTACACAGCGCAAGCATAATAGCTAAAGTAGGAAAAGGGAATTGATTATACACAGAGTGATTAAAAACGAGATACCTACATCTAGTGGCCTACATTTTTTTGAGTGCTGTATTCTTTATTGTTCTTAAACCGACCTTCAAGAACAATAAAGAATGCAGCACATAAAAATTTACATGGAAAAAATTTTAAAATGATTTTTTTAATCACCCTGTAGATACCTTCCAATTTGAATTAGGCACACTTCTCTTTAATCACTTTAATTTGCAAATTACGTTATTTCCCCTTAAACTTTTGTTTAAAACTTAAACAATCGATTTAAAATGTGCATTTAACACCCCCTTACTAACGGGTGTTCATAAACAGTTGTCATCCCAGTAGGTTTTGACTTCAAAAACGTATGTCTATTATAATTGAGAAAAACTGCGCTATGACAGTACTCAATGACGTTTCATTGTGTTGCACGAATCAATCAAGACTACCTCAATTCTTTGCACCTTTACTTCGATGTTTATTTACAACAATTAACTTTATGATGTTAAAAGAATTTGAAATTTGAATATGAAAATAGCTAAACCAAATTCATGCCACGAATTAGTTAGTCCTTGCTAATTCTCACCAAAAATTATGAACAAATGTTCAGAAAACGACTAAAAAACGCCAATAAAATATCTTTTATAAACTTAACCTAACTTAACCACAATTTATAATGTTTACGAACGCTAAATCTAAAACTTTACTACACCAAACTAAACTCAATCAACTATAATACATATAAAAAAGGTCACAACGTTTTTTTCGTAATAACAGCTCTATAAACACACGAAAAACAGCTAATTGCCATAAGCCGGTTAACAAAAGTTGACCCCGAACAGCTGATTTGACATCATTGCCCAACGTCACTATGATGTATGTGGAAATGCTCTATACACTTAAAAAGTAGAATAAAACAAGTGGATCCTTGTTAAATTTCAATATATTCAAGTCATACATAAATGTTACATGACAAAATATGTACATGAATAAAAAACATAGCCAATAATTCTTAACCACCATATATATACAAACTTTGGCATGCGTTCCTGAGGAAATAATAGTATATACAGCTCTGATTGTATTAAAATATCATTTAAAAGGCCTACTGACTTGTATTAAAAATAGAGCACGATACATTGGCAGCGCTAGTCCTGTAGTCAAGACCTATAATAAGGTGTTTAATAATTAGAATCAACTAAGACGCTAACATACCAACAACATAACGTTCGAACACCGTAGAGCTGTGGGAGTACTATTTGTTTTGATTTAAATACACATAGAGCTTTTGACCATCGATTTAGATTTGTTGAGACTTCAACAGTGGCAATATACAAGCCGCATTTGAACGTGGCAGATATGTTCTACTTGAAACGTATTGCGTTATTTGCACTTGAGTAACGTTTAACATCGAAGATCTATAAAACACAGTTTACACGTGAACTAGCGACCATTTTGATTGTAATTTTTGAAAACAATACCGATACTGCCGCTCGCTTTGTAGATTAGACCTGTTCTACCCCGTGTGCCTTTCAAAAATATTTTCAAGTATCTACAACATGTACAATATTTCGGTATTTTTCCGTCCCGATCGAAATATACTGCGGGAAATATTTAAATTGTAGGATGTAATACTACGTGGAGGCTGCTGTATTACATGGCTAATTTCAAGACTCCCGACTTATGTAGGGTTTAAGCTACTTTGGCTACATACGGCTTAAAAGTATCAGTCAAAAATGTGAAAATAATCCTAACGTTATTTCTAAGCAGATTTGATCACCCCTGTATAGTTTAGCAGTGTAACAGAAGGTAGCTTAAGCCCTGGTTTGGACTAGGGCTGTTGATTAGAACAGGTAGGTATATCCAGCAAACCAGTTCTGAATTATCTGTTGCCATTCAATTCTGACTAAGAGGATAATTTTATCTGAGTTTGGTTGTGGCTAACCGGATGATCATAACCACAGATAATATTTAATCGTGGTTACTGTGTCACACAGATAAATTACGGCAATTTCTAGTGTGGTTGGTTCACGTGATCCCTTTAATATGTGCATGGTTTTTACTGGCTACCCCTATTTAATAATCGATTTGTTTGTTAATGGAAATCATAATTTTAATTGGATTCTTGTAATCTTTACAATCACAATTTTTAGCAGCTATTCCCTAATTAATTCTGTATTCTTATAAAATGTTTATTGTTAATACAGATTAATAAATGCTGAATCGAGAGCAGTTTTAGCTATGGCTAGTTTTAATCAAACTAATATGGTGTTGATAACCTAAGTGGCCAAGCAATTTTGATATATGAGTATATTAAGTTTTCTCCTTTATTTAATTTTTAAAGCTACACAGGTTCATTAAAAGAGTCCACAAGGCACTATACGTCTATGTCAAATTCTAGGTTTGCAGGTTAGGTTTTGCACAGACTGACGCAAGATCTAATTTCCTGCAGATGGCTTGGTGGGCTGACTTCGGTCCTGATGTTCCACTGTTGACCTTGGCTGATCAGTAAACTGCTTTAAATTGCTTTTGTACGCAACCAGTTCGAAGACCCGTTCAAACACTGTTTCAGTTTGCTTTTTCGCAATTCTAAATCAGTCCACAGTGCGTGGTAATTAACAATACGACGCCCTAAATTAACACTTTTACAATAGGTGTATATTCAACGCCCAATAACCACTCAAACAATTAAGACTATCCAAACCTAGTCTTGCTGAAAAATGTTCGTCTCTTTTAATATCAACAACCCTTAATTGCCATTATCGCTGAGTAACTGATTTCAGCTATGATGGCCATATTGAAAGAGAGTAGATCAAGAATAATATGTTGGTGGCACTGTAAGTCTGTAAATTTCGAGGTTAGCAGGTTACCTGATACCTAACCTCGAATTTGACAAAGACTTACGGTGCCACCAACATATTATTCATATGTCCGAATTTCCATATGAACTTTTTAAATGAACATATTGTATTTGAAGCCTTTAATGTTAGTCATTGGCAGTAGCAACTTTTATAATTGTATAATTTTCAACTAAAATTCAGCCATAAAATTAATTTCTCCCAGTTTGTGTTTGTTCTACCCTGATCTAATTCTAGGAACTCCTTGTAAAGCTACGGAGTATAATTTAGAATAGTTTTAGTGCCTTTACCAAGCTTAAAACAGCTCTTTAATCGCCAAGTGTAGATTGTTCGAGTTCTTTGGTATACGTACAATAACCCGACCATCTTTCCACTCGTAAGACAAAATTTGTGCAGTTATGTAACAACTTTAGTATAATCCACGACAGCGAGATGAGGTGGTTGTTAAATTTAAAATGTTTTTTTGTTATCTTTTAATCATATGCAGATTGTCTATTCTTGAGAATCCTGGTCTAAAGCCTCCTGGTCGGAGGTTGATGTTCTTCCAGTGTTTTTCAAATTTTGTTTTTAATTAATACAGTAAAACCTTACTAAATTGTTGGCAATTTATAAATCTCTAGTAGCCTGTAGTAGACGAAGCAGAATTTTTGATGATTTCCACTGATCTGCAATCAGGGGTTTTCTGCAATTTTACTAAATAACATTTTTTATGGTGTTGGTTGGTTCATTTCGTGCATTATTTAGATTCTTGTTTATAATCGTGTCTTTATTTTCATAATTTCTTGACCTGTTGTTTTGTCATTTAAGGTTATTGCTTCTTGAGGGGGGGGGGGGGGTGTTACGGCAGGTGTGTCTTTTTTTTTGGTACTCTTGTAGAGATCCGGATAATATATATTTTGTTGCCATCTTGAGCATGTCTTCTCTATTTTTATTATTACTGTAGTTTTCAAATTTTGTTTTTAATTAATACAGTAAAACCTTACTAAATTGTTGGCAATTTATAAATCTGTAGTAGCCTGTAGTAGACGAAGCAGAATTTTTGATGATTTCCACTGATCTGCAATCAGTGGTTTTCTGCAATTTTACTAAATAACATTTTTTATGGTGTTAGTTGGTTCATTTTGTGCATTCTTTAGATTCTCGTTTATAATCGTGTCTTTATTTTCATAATTTCTTGACCAGTTGTTTTGTCATTTAAGGTTATTGCTTCTTGAGGGGGGGGGGAGTGTTACGGCAGGTGTGTCTTTTTTTGGTACTCTTGTAGAGATCCGGATAATATATATTTTGTTGCCATCTTGAGCATGTCTTCTCTATTTTTATTATTACTGTAGTTTTCAAATTTTGTTTTTAATTAATACAGTAAAACCTTACTAAATTGTTGGAAATTTATAAATTTGTAGTAGCCTGTAGTAGACGAAGCAAAATTTTTGATGATTTCCACTGATCTGCAATCAGGGGTTTTCTGCAATTTTACTAAATAACATTTTTTATGGTGTTAGTTGGTTCATTTGGTGCATTCTTTAGATTCTCGTTTATAATCGTGTCTTTATTTTCATAATTTCTTGACCTGTTGTTTTGTCATTTAAGGTTATTGCTTCTTGAGGGGGGGGGGGGTGTTACGGCAGGTGTGTCTTTTTTTTTGGTACTCTTGTAGAGATCCGGATAATATATATTTTGTTGCCATCTTGAGCATGTCTTCTCTATTTTTATTATTACTGTAGTTTTCAAATTTTGTTTTTAATTAATACAGTAAAACCTTACTAAATTGTTGGCAATTTATAAATCTGTAGTAGCCTGTAGTAGACGAAGCAGAATTTTTGATGATTTCCACTGATCTGCAATCAGTGGTTTTCTGCAATTTTACTAAATAACATTTTTTATGGTGTTGGTTGGTTCATTTCGTGCATTATTTAGATTCTCGTTTATAATCGTGTCTTTATTTTCATAATTTCTTGACCAGTTGTTTTGTCATTTAAGGTTATTGCTTCTTGAGGGGGGGGGGGGGAGTGTTACGGCAGGTGTGTCTTTTTTTGGTACTCTTGTAGAGATCCGGATAATATATATTTTGTTGCCATCTTGAGCATGTCTTCTCTATTTTTATTATTACTGTAGTTTTCAAATTTTGTTTTTAATTAATACAGTAAAACCTTACTAAATTGTTGGAAATTTATAAATTTGTAGTAGCCTGTAGTAGACGAAGCAAAATTTTTGATGATTTCCACTGATCTGCAATCAGGGGTTTTCTGCAATTTTACTAAATAACATTTTTTATGGTGTTAGTTGGTTCATTTGGTGCATTCTTTAGATTCTCGTTTATAATCGTGTCTTTATTTTCATAATTTCTTGACCAGTTGTTTTGTCATTTAAGGTTATTGCTTCTTGAGGGGGGGGGGTGTTACGGCAGGTGTGTCTTTTTTTGGTACTCTTGTAGAGATCCGGATAATATATATTTTGTTGCCATCTTGAGCATGTCTTCTTCTCTATTTTTATTATTACTGTAGTTTCACTTCAGTTCAGTTATCTAGTCCTTTCACATTTCTGTTTTAATTAGTCCATCTTTGCTAATTCTACTCCGCTTCTGCTTCATTCTTGTACACTTTTGTTGTTACTTCATCCTTTGTTTTACTTAGTATCTTTTCTATCTCATTATATACTTCTTGTATTTTCATGTTTGTATGTTTGTTCTTCTTTTTTAATTACCTAGTTTTCAAACTTATCATTGAAATTTCTCTTTTTTTTATTAGTTTTCTTGTGTTGCCATGATTTGTTGATTTTCTTTTTATTAATATTCTATTACGAGCGCAAACACATGTGTATTCGTACCGTTATACCTACTGAAGATTCCCTTCTATTATCAAAAAATTATAGTGTCTCCCTGTAACACGTATTCATGCCAAGAAAGGGTATACCGTTTGTTTAACACTTGCTTTGTTTAATGAGATAACACGTTTAAAGTGAAAGAAGTGTGTAACAGATAATTTCGTACCTGAACCTTTATTTACCATGGCAAAACTAATTCAATCTGTTATGCTACTAAAGGGGACATAACACAGTTTTAAACTATAATTTCAAGACTATTTTGTTTTATAAAATTACAATTACAATTTTCTCATTTTTGTCTATAAATACTACTAGTTTCTGATACTATAGTGATTCATGTTTTACGCTGATATACCTAGTAAATAACCTGTTGTTGTCTTAAAGAATTACTTTCCTATTTATTAAAATCAGACCGCGGTACGAATACATATGTGTTTGGGCTTGTATAAGTTCTCCCTTTTTCGTCCAAGCTGTTAATTAAAGTTAACCTCAGAATAGTGGTCTTTATAAGTGCGCCAATAAGTTAAGGTTATGTAAACGAGCGATGAAACAGGCAATGCTAGGCATTAACCTCCGCTTGCACTACAATGGAGACCACGAGAACGGAAAAGGAATGTTGGAAGACCCCTTGCAAGGTGGAGAGACGATCTACAAAGAGTAGCGGGTAAAAGTTGGATTGCGGTGGCCCAAGACTGAAATCGATGGAGGAAGCCTACATCCAGCAGTGGATGTTAACAGGCTGAGAAGAAATAAAATTATCTAAAGCCTTTGACCACCTGAAGCATTACAGCAAAAGGTGCCGGGCAGTATGTTAAACGAATAAAAGGAATTCACGCCAACAACGAAGCCAACATAAAACTAAAACAAGACCTATGCTGTCTAGACCACATTTTTAAGAATTTACATTACCTAAATTGACACACAGTGCAACTTGCAGAAAGTAAAACAGTTGAAAAAAGGCATTGCTGTGTCAAACACAATAACTGACGACATAAACCAAAGGTCCATCCTTAATCGAAGGTTAAAAGACAAAATAAAAATGGAATATGATAAAAAAAAAAGTTTAATGGAATTGGGTGTGACATATGAATAGCAAGAAACAGCTGGACTATATGGATGGTGTGGTAATAACATCTTAAGAGGAAGAAGAAAATAGACTAGATAAGATGAAGAAGGCAACTAAGACAATAAAATGGAAACGAGGGGGAGGTCTTTGCCCGACTGGGGGTCATCAACGACTGATATTATTATTATGGTACAGAAATAATAAAATACACCAATAAGGCATATTATGGCCAAATTGCATTATGATGCAAAGGCCAAGGGTAACCGATCATGAAACTCATTGACAATACTTAGTAAGTGTTGCAGACATGTTGGCTTTTTCGGGTGGTTACAACTATCATTCTCAACATAGTATCAGTAAGCTCGATACTAATGGTCAAATGATATTTACAAATAACTTTGACGGAAACTAGTCATAGTAAAACATTCACTCTGGGCTCATAAAAATTATTCCTCAACTACACATCAACCGTTTATAAACATTGAAGAGGAAATAGTAAGTATTCAGCAAGGACTTGTGGGAAGATGGAAGGAACACTTCAAGAAAATAACGAACAATAACCAAGCATCCACGCACCACAACCTAGTAAAGAAGAAATAAAAGAAGCTATAGCCAAATTGAATAACAACAGGGCATCAGGAAAGTAAACTGGAGAACTGGAGAAATTTGATTTATTGTCAACATATATCGAGCAGGAAATGGAGGTAAGAAGGTCTTCTTTATACGCCTAAGAAGCTCCAAGAGATTCTTAAAATGATTTGCGATAATGCATTTCTAAAGAAGAGAGATGGGAACAGCAAGACACAGAATTACTGGTGGTCAGAATAAATTACCGAAAGAAGAAAAAAATGCATTAAGTCTAGAAGACGAATGGTAAGATGCAATTCTAACAATACTGCGATATTGGAGGAAAAAAGACATAAGCAAACAGATTACGCAGACATAAGGAGGACACTCAAAATGGAAGTCAACTTAGATAAAGAAGAAAAGCTAGATGAGATAAGACGGTTATTTCCAACAGACAGAGAACATGATTGGTGACGGATCCTACTAGCAAATCTGGATAACCAACAACGAAATCCCACTCCACTCTCAGAGGAGGAATTGAAAACAGTAGCAGCATTCCTGAAAAATAAGAAAGCTACAGGTCCCGACCTTATACCGGCAGAGATTATTAAAATTCTCTTACAGTTCACCACATATAATGATTTATTGGCAAAAAAAACGTTCCCTAATAGTCGGAAAATAATAGATGGCTGATCATGGAGGACGATCTGAAGGTGAAGATGACGAGGGGGGTGCCCCAAGGTTCAATCCTGGGTCCCCTTCTTTGGAATATTTATTTCAACAAGGTCCTAAAAACTCCGATGCCTGTAGGAGTGACCAGTGTGGGCTACGCTGATGACATGGCAGTAGTCATTAGAGGAAGGACAGAAGAAGAACTAACCACTAAAGTTAGCTGTGCCCTTCTAAGAATACAAGAAGTAGCTAAACAAAAACATTTAAAGCTTCCCCCCATAAAACAGAAGCAAGGAGGAAGCTCGTTCAGATAAATATAAAAATAGGCAGTACCGTTGAAGAACTAAAGTATCTAGGTGTGGTGTTCAACAAAAACATGTCAGTGGCAAGCTCACAATAATGCCGAGTAAGGGAAAAGCAAGTCCAGAGAAAAGACAGCTGTTGGCAGCAGTGGTCTATACAATCCTGTATGCCGCTCCTATATGGGGGAAAATTATAGAAAATGGCGTAGAAAACTGGAAAAAATTCAAAGAATAATGATGCTTCGTGTCGGAACAGCATACAACAGTCTCGACAGAAGCATTACAAGTACCATACCAATCGATCTCATGATCCAGGAACGAACAGCAATATATAATAAAGAAGAGAACATAACCCAATGGCAAACACGGTGGGGGACACTTCAAGGAAACGCTAGCTAGACCAGAAAATTAATACCCAACATTAGAAGTTGAAAGGATGTATCGCTGCTTCCAAATGGATTGCTAGAGGATAATCACGTACCGCAATTCTTTATCATTAGAAGTTGGAAGGACAGAAAACACGGAGATATTAACTACTTCTTGGCACAATGCTTTAACGGGCACGGCTGCTTCAGTACTTCAGTACTGCATAAAATGGGGAAAGAGCAACATACAACTTGCTGGTACTGCAACGAGGACGATGCAAACCATATTTGTATGCCAAAAATGGCAGAGGACAAGATTGGAGATAGAAATATTCCTAGGAGAAAGGATTACAGTCAATAATATCATCAACGAGATGGCCAAGGATAGAGAAGTTTGGAATAGGCTGAGTAGATTCCTCTGTAAAATCATGAAGGAAAAGGAGCAGAGGAAGAGAGAGAAAGGCGGCCTAAGAATTGGCCAGCAATAATGACTTAAATTAAGGACACAACTATATTTGTTTACTTAATTATGACTAAGACAAAACACAACTTGTATATACGTATGTACTACCGGGTGACTATAAATGATTGTGATTTTTTTTCTTAGGTTGGCACTGTTTATGTTGGTGGCACTGTAATTCTATGTCAAATTCGAGGTTAGCAGGTTAGATTTTGCGTCAGTTTTGACAAGAAATGACGCAAAACCTAACCTGCGAACATTGAATTTGACATAGACATACAGCGCCACCAACATAAACAGTGCCAACCTAAGAAGAAAATCACAATCATTTATAGTCACCCGGTATATTAAAATTTAAAAAATGAATTACCATCAAATGGATTCCCTGCAGCGAAGTAATGCCACATGCTATTCCCGTGCAGGAGCGATTTCAGAAGGTTCACTCACTCCGGTTAATCCCTTCAGGAAGCCGGAGACGACCTTAACGAAATAAAACGGGGCATCAGGAGACTATGTATGCCATATTGCAATGAAATAGCGGGAGAATATCAAACGGGCTTCAAGACATACCAATCAACAACAGATAATATATGCTATTTAAAACGATTGAAAACAGCTAGGAACATAACATAATGTGATTCCCCCATAAGTTAGTGAGATTAACTTCAGAAACCAACATCTCGCAGTATCAATACAAGGACATAAATCTCAGTCGTTCATTACAGATATGGGGTTGAGAATGTTATACTAAGGACACAGAAAATCTGACTAAAGCAGTTACCAGATTACCAATTGCTGCTAAAGTAGTGCCAGGAAGACTTTTGAGAATGTCGACAAATTCGTCTACCAGTTACCAACTCTAATAATCAAACAAATACTAGTGCTAGCCAATAGATGCTACTATCGCATTGGAAACCTCCTGAAATCAATAAATATAGCCACAAAATAAACTACAAATATACAAAACTTTAATACAGATCGGAGGTATAGGTACATTGGGCAATCAGAAACAAATGAATTTTGAGCTGAAAAATGTAACTTATAGCTGCAATCAAACACCAAAGGCTGAGATGGTTCAGCCACGTTTACAAGATGATGGATCAAAAACCAGATGGGAAGATGTTGTGCAAAGTAACATTAAAAGATGGGTATAAGGAACAAGAGAGAGGTAGTAGTGGCTAGAATGTGATGGAGGCGAATGGTGAAGATGAAAATTATCCAGATTGGATACGTAACCGAGAGTGAGAGAGAGAAACATTTTATATCGCTCACACATAAGAACTTATCTTGATCACCGGGCTTATGTACAGCCTCAGGGATGCCACCCTATCTGAGTAACTACGAAATTTCCCGATTGGCAAGTCTATCTCTTATGTAGAGTCCTACACCTGCCTGTACTTGCTTTTTACCTTTACCAAACATAGTGTCCTGATTTTTTTGCAAAACCTTTCAACTGCCCTTCTAACTTCCCCCCATACCCGGCACGTCTCATTCAATTTCTTTCAATGCGTATTCTGTTATTTAGTCTTCAGATGTTCTAACTTGAAAATGCAAATATTGTGTTTTTTAGTTTTTACAAGGGTTGGTGACTCTATAGGTGGTACGTGATGTTGTAGTTGCTATTTTTCTTTTATTTGTTGAGTTTTTACAAGGGTTGGTGACTCTATAGGTGGTACGTGATGTTGTAGTTGCTATTTTTCTTTTATTGGGTATTGTGCATTTTACAGTTTTGATTATCTTATAGTGAGTTGCGAGTGGGTACTGTTTATGTCCAGTGTTTCTTCCCTTTCTTCGGTATATAGCCTGCCATGTGTAACGATCTAGTTTGTGTAACCTTGGTATTTAATAATTATCTTGGTATTTAACCATTATTCTACTAGGTATAAAACTAAACTGTATTTCTTACATTGTAATAATCAGGTTAAAACGCATTATGCATTTAAAACCTACGAGTGTCGCGCGTGAGTCTGTGCGTGCAAACCAGCTGATTTAATTGTTGAATGTGGTTATTAATAGAACACAGCAAGTTATGCACGGCTTAGAGCAGCGGGGAGCAGTCGCTTGCCAATAACCGACCTGTCCGTGTGTCCTTACAAAAGGGACGCCACGCGAAGTATTATAAAGTGACTTGGGGAAGCATCCCTAAGCTACAGTAGTTCATAGTAAGAAGTTGCTATTCCAGCTGCCATTCCGAGCTTCAAGGAAGCCAGTCAACTTTGCTACACACGAAGTCTTTCAGAGTGGCGGCCATAGCCGGTATCATTCAATTTCTTTCAAAGCATATTCTGTTATTTAGTCTTCAGATGTCTAACTTTAAAATGCAAATATTCAGTTGTGTTGTTGAGTTTTTACAAGGGTTGGTGACTCTATAGGTGGTACGTGATGTTGTAGTTGCTATTTTTCTTTTATTGGGTATTGTACATTTTACAGTTTTGATTATCTTATAGTGAGTTGCGAGTGGGTATTGTTTATGTCCACTGTTTCTTCCCTTTCTTCAGTATATAGCCTGCCATGTGTAACGATCTAGTTTGTGTAACCTTGGTATTTAATCATTATCTTGGTATTTAACATTATTCTGCTAGGTATAGAACCAAACTGTATTTCTTACATTGTAATAATCAGGTTAAAACGCATTATACATTTTAAAACCTACGAGTGTCGAGCGTGAGTCCGTGCGTGCAAACCAGCTGATTTAATTGTTGAATGTGGTTATTAATAGAACACAGCAAGTTATGCACGGGCTTAGAGCAGCGGGTCGCAGTCGCTTGCCAATAACCGACCTGTCCGTGTGTCCTAACAAAAGGGATGCCACGCGAAGTATTATAAAGTGACTTGGGAAGCATCCCCAAGATACAGTAGTTCATAGTAAGAAGTTGCTATTCCAGCTGCCATTCGAGCTTCAAGGAAGCCAGTCAACTTTGCCACACACGAAGTCCTTCAGAGTAGCGGCCAAAGCTCGTCTCATTCAATTTCTTTCAACGTGTATTCTGTTATTTAGTCTTCAGATGTTCTAACTTTAAAATGCAAATATTCAGTTGTGTTGTTGAGTTTTTACAAGGGTTGGTGACTCTATAGGTGGTATGTGATGTTGTAGTTGCTATTTTTCTCTTATTGGGTATTGTGCATCTTACAATTTTGGTTATCTTATAGTGAGTTGCGAGTGGGTACTGTTTATGTCCACTGTTTCTTCCCTTTCTTCGATATATAGCCTGCCATGTGTAACGATCTAGTTCGTGTAACCTTGGTATTTAATAA
Organism: Agriotes lineatus; assembly: GCA_940337035.1. Taxonomy (NCBI): domain Eukaryota; kingdom Metazoa; phylum Arthropoda; class Insecta; order Coleoptera; family Elateridae; genus Agriotes; species Agriotes lineatus. The sequence goes on along the minus strand of CALNHX010000433.1, from coordinate 39,886 downwards.
TTATCTTGGTATTTAAACCATTATTCTACTAGGTATAGAACTAAACTGTATTTCTTACATTGTAGTAATCACGTTAAAACGCATTATGCATTTAAAACCTACGAGTGTCGCGCGTGGTCTGTGCGTGCAAACCAGCTGATTTAACTGTGGAATGTGGTTATTAATAGAACAAGCAAGCTATGCACGGGCTTAGAGCAGCGGGAGCAGTCGCTTGCCAATAACCGACCTGTCCGTGTGTCCTAACAAAAGGGACGCCACGCGAAGTATTATAAAGTTACTTGGGGAAGCATTCCCGAGATACAGCAGTTCATAGTAAGAAGCTGCCATTCGAGCTTCAAGGAAGCCAGTCAACTTTGCCACACACGAAGTCTTTGAGATTAGCGGCCAAAGCCACGAAGCTGATCTCCTTGGTCATCTTGCTACGAAATAAAGGCAAGTTTAGTTACTATAATTACATTTTACAAGTGACTGTATGCCCAGAAAGATTGGGAAAAACTAAAGCCGTAGTAAGGAATCAACTGCGATTGCAATAACAGCAATTACGTGCCTGAAAGCAACGGCAACCTGCTGAGTCAGCATGTCAAAACAAGCACTTGCATCCAATGATAATGAATAAGAATTATGTTTTTAAGATGACTTAAGTCAAACCAAACCACGGTTTCTGCCAATAAACAGTTATTGGATAATTAGATATGGGTTGCCAGTAAAATTATTCACACACAAAATTATATCAATCACGAAATAAAATATTGATAAATTAACCAGTTTTAAAAATTATTTGGCGTTTCACTTACTAGCGACAAATTATCCACTTAGTCAAACTCCGATAAAACCAGTTAATCAGATAGGTTTTGGTAACCGAATAGCTGGGATACGAATTGTAAATATCCACAGCCCTAGTTTGAACATGTTGCACCTAAATTGTCGACATCCATTTCTGTAGATTTTACACCTCATAAGACCTATTTAGTATTAGTAACATTATACAATTGCAAGCTAAAAAGTAGATGTGTTTAGGATTGTAATAAAAGTGAACAAGCTGAAGTGACCATGCAGGCGTCTCGAATTCATCGAGCCTCCTGCAGAGCCCGCTCAACTAACATCATATTCAACTATCCAAGCTTGGTGCCGAACTCATGTAGAATATCACAAGCCATATCCACATTGTTTCTGGTAATACCTAACGCTTTAATAACAGAATCCCTGGAGTATCCCTCGCTCACCAGCTTCTTGATATAGTCTATGTTCACATTCTCATAACAAACCGAACTGTTGTCATCAGCCGTCAAGGGATTGTACCTCTCTTTATTCCTCGGCGGGCATCGGCATGTTTATCCTAATATTCTCGTACGTAGGCTCGTGGTTCATATTCTTTATAATATTAATTTGTGCATTCCCAAAGTTCGGCGTCGTGCTCGATTTGGTACAAGAGCTCTGTTGCGGCGTCTTCCAATACTGGCTATGCTTGCTGAAGCTCTTCGTGTCCACGTTATAGTCGGAAATGACGATGCCGTAGATGGTCTCAGGCGAGCTCAGCTCGACGACGTCCGTGCCGGAGCTGCTCGTGTCCTGGCTGATCTCCTGCATGGAGCTGCTCTTCGTTATCTTCGGGAGTATTGGCAGTTGCTGTAGGACCAGCTTCGGCTCCTCTGTGCTGCTGCTCGAGGTCATAGTGCCGTTCGTGCTGGTGGTTGGGATGGTTTGCTCGAGGGTTGGGGAGCTTTTTTCGGGGTGGCAGTGGAGGTGGCATCGTGTTGGTTGGTGTTATACTGCGCCTGATGCTTCGCGGGCTGCTGCGTGGCGATATCATGGGACTTACGGCAGTCTGAAAAGGAAAGAGTTTAGAATTCGTAGTTTATGTTGTTTTGCGTTACTAACCGAAATTTCAGTCCTGGGTGACAGTGCAAGTGCTTGTAAGCTGCTTCCAACACAATTCCATAAGTCACACCCCATCCTAGAAATAAAAGATTCTAATAGAAACTTGCAAAGGTGTCGTGTTATGTTATGAACGTCTTCTTTGTGCGTTATCAGTCGTTTTGCATTAAAAATTCAGTGTTTTGTTAGACAAATGGGTTACAGCTCATATTTTTATGAAAATGTTTGTTAAAACCATATAGAAAGAACTACAGTGTTTATTACACACATAGTATTGCAGTAACTTTTTATTTTATAACGTACAGGGTTACCTATATACTTGTAAATCATGACAAAGCCAAAATTCGATATACAGGGTCCAGCAACAAAGCGAGGGTGGAAGATATATCTAAAACTATCAGAGTTACATGAATATTGTGTATATAAAAGTTGTAGGTACAAAGGTGGTGCACATTACTAAAATATTGTTGATTATACGGGGTGGCTCAAAAAAGCGTGGCGAATCAAACTTACTTTTTTTTAATGGAATGCCCTATATTTGAGTGGCTTAAAAGTTTTGCATTGAAATACTCATCATTTTGATATCAAGTTGTATGGGCCTAACGTCAACTGTTTTGGAGATATTAACAATTTTGTGCAAAAAAATGCTGAACTTCAGGCGGCTGCCTGTAAGCAACAGAAAACAATTGAATGAAGGCAAAACGTTACCAAAAAATTATGATTTTCGTGAAGTACCTTTTAAGTGTAAAATGGTGGATCTGGGTATTAATGCTATACAGGATGCTCAATATTTGAAAATTTAATTTGGTTTTTTTTTCAAATGGAACGCCCTGTATATTTTTGTATTTTGAAAAGCCTTTTCATGAGCTTTCTTTTGATATCTTACTTCATACCTCTAAATTCAATTGTTTTTCAGATATGCGTGTTTGAACATAAAAAACAATTTAAGCACTTTAAGGTGCGTTTTTTCAAGGGTTAACAAACAAACGCCGTTAAAATAATGATTTAAACACTTGAGCTCTCCAAAAGTGAAAACACAAAACCTGGTTTAGAAAATATAAATGCAGTCAGTGTTGATACAAGAAATAATAAACACGAAAAACCGATAAATGCAGGAATAAATTAATTTCAAGGTCACATGAAATCAGTTTAGAAAAAACAAATGTCAATAAACCAAAATTGCTTTTTTTTCCAGAGTATTAAAGCTGTACAAAGAACTCATAATCAGCAAATATAATTATTTCGATTTATTTAAATAGAACACCCTGTATATCCTTGTATTTTTGAAAAGTACTTTTAATTAGCTTTTTTCTGACATTTCATTTCGTATCCCTACATTCAATCGCTTTTCAGATTTAATTTTCTCCTGCTTTTTTTCGTTTTTCTATTTATTATTTCTAGTTTTAAGTAGTGGCTGGATTTTTGTTTCCTCAAGTTGGCTTTCTTTTTTTCTTGAAAAACCAAATGCTTAAGCCATTAATTTAATGACGTTTTTCTGTTATCCCTTGAAATAAAGCATCTTAAGGGGCTTAAATTGTTTTTAAGTTCAAACACGCATATCTGAAAAACAGGTTGAACTTAGAGGTAGGAAGTAACATATCAAAGGAAAGCTCATTAAAAGGGCTTTTCAAAAATACAAAAATATACAGGGCGGTTCCATTTAAAAAAAATCGAAATTATTAAAATTGCAAATATTGAGCACCCTGTATAGCATTAATACCCAGATCCACCATTTTACACTTGAAAGATAGTTCACGAAAATCATAATTTATTGGTAACGTTTTCTTCATTCAATTGTTTTCTGTTGCTTACAGCAGCCGCCTGAAGTTCAGCATTTTTTTTGCACAAAATCATTATATCTCCAAAACAGTTGACGTTAGGCCCATACAACTTGATATCAAAATGATGAGTATTTCAATGCAAAACTTTTTAAGCCACTCAAATATAGGGCATTCTATTTAAAAAAAGTAAGTTTGATTCGCCACGCTTCTTTGAGCCACCCTGTATAATAAAACATATTTTAACAATGTGCACCACCTTTGTACCTACAACTTTTATATACACAATATTCATGTAACTTTGATAGTTTTAGATATATCTTCCACCCCCGCTTCGTTGCCGGACCAATGTATATAGAGAAAGTAGAGAAACATGAAACAGGTATCTGGCCTGCCTTACCTGGATTGCTTATTTTAATGGTTACATGTATAACCAGTTTCCTGTTTGCATGCTTTTCATTGTTAATTAGCTTTAGTCAATGTAACTTAACGAGTACAACCCTATTCAGTGTGTGCAGTAATAAATAAAAATTCAGTGGCGGTGTTCGCGGGGAACTTAGGCAGTCACTGGCGTGTCCAGCCCGAGGGTGCACGTTTGTGGGTGAGATCCAGTGTACCTCGCCTGCGGTGAGTTAAATAAGCAGCTGAAGTCGTGCAGTAAACAATATCTGGGCCTGAGAATACGACAAGTGCAGGTCAGCTTCCTGTTTTTAGCAGATATTGCCACTTCCTACCCGCGAGTTGAGGTAAAGCAAGAGTTTTATGTTTTTAGTTTTTAGCTAGCTAGGCAGACAAGGTCAATTGATTTGTAAAAATACTGAGATGTACGAGACGTTTGATCATATTCTAACGTTCCAATGAAGGCGCTATGAAAAGTCCCATTTCAATATGACACCCAATGGTGCGGCAACAAAGACCCATTTCAATATGGCGCCCAACGTGGGGCCTCAAACGATTCATTTCAGAAGGCCTTTGCCCGGCAATGGAAATATATAAGTTACAACAATTGTTACATGAATTATAATGAAGGGATATAAATAAAATAAATAAATATCAAATCATGTTTTACACGTATCACTGTCTATGCTGTTCCATACAATACCAACAAGATTAATGACTCCATTTAGTTGAAATGCGAACTATGCTAATTTTCCGCTAATGGTAAGCTTTTAAACGAATGTTGAGAATACTTATATGAGTACCTAACCTGTGGAAAGTATCAATCTGAAAATACCCAAGTTCACTTCTCAAGAGTCGACCACATAGCAACGATTTACCCATAAGATTTACATGTGCATTCCCAACAGTTCACTCAAAAACGTGTGTGTGGTTGAAACCTTAACCACTTATTTGGAATGCGCATTCTAATTTGCTCAATATGCAATTATTATACTCTACTATTTGTTTAATCAATTGGCAGAATTTAAATATTGCATATAAAATGATTTTCTTGCAGTCTCTTAATTTTTCCTCCAGCCATATTTGATTAAGCCATTTAGTGCTTCATGCTAAAAATTTTTTCTACTAAGTTTGTGTACAATTTTATTTTAGACAACACACGCCCGTATCTTAGATGATGTTGAAATGGCATTTGGCTTCAGGTGCCTGAATTGTTTACTTTAAGATTTGCATACAGTGTGTTTTAGTTGAACTGAATACACCTAAATATCTTCTATATGCTTAAGCATAATGATTTGGAATTTTGGTAGTTTGTACAGACATTTAAGGGGACTTAAGCTACCTATTTGAATAATTTCCATCTTTGAATACCCACTTAGTATGATTGATTAAAAATGTGAATTTTTCTAAACTTATCCTAGCGATCAAGGTAGGCTAATTTGTATTTAATAATTTCTTTTAGCATTCTTAAAAACCCCCAGATACGAATTTGTTGGAAAAAATTTTAAAAGAAATTTTTAGACGCCATAATGCAATATGGTCAAAATATAGACAAAAAAACTTTAAAAAAACCTGATACAGGGCATATTTGCAGCTTGAGCAGTAAGCATTCGCATCAAGCTATGTTGTGAAGATTTAGTGACTGTAAAGGAATGCAATTAATAGACAAATAAATACGTACAGAAAATGGGAAGCCAGTTTTCTATATATCATACAACGACATCGGATTTCGATGCAGTTAATATTTGAGCATAAAAACAGTTATTTTGATTTTGATGATGCTTCATAGCTAGGAACTGTGGTAATTTTTAGAGTTTCCTGTGTACTGAGATAGCTAGGTAAACAAAGAGGGCATAGAGTGATGTTACAAAAATTAAACAACAACGCCAATACCAAAAGTCTCAAAAACTCCTAAAGGGGTGCAGCGAAATGGCTCATAACAATGTTGGCACATGTCAAGGGACAAATATTTAACATAAAAGATTGTTAAAAAACTTGAAGGGCAGCTTCTGTGATGCAAAATAAAAAAAAATGTTAAAGGCATGTGCTCTATATTGTTTCATTATGGAGTTACAGCTGATTATTTAATTTATTTTGGATTCATTTGTATGTTTTGATAGGAATTATACATACCCATACGACCATAAAAAAGATTGATACTCTGTATATGAAAAATCACCCATTTTTAACAACAAAACAACATATTTTTGTCTGAAATTCTTCTTAGTCTTCCTCTTATTATAGGCCAGTGGCCTGTTTTTAACCACAAAAAGTGGTTCTATGAGCCCTTGTACTTGTAAACCGGGCAGGTGGCCAGCCTTGCCTATCGAAAGTGAGGAAGAGTTCCCTTATTGGAGTTAACGACTACCACAAGTGTTAGCCAGAGCTTACGATTTTTAAAATCCTGGTGTAGTCACCGGGAATCAAACCTGGTCCGACGGCCTGCAACTCAAGCATGTTGCTTGCTCGGCCATCCGTTCTCTTGGTCTGAAATTATTATAGGTAATTTTATTTTATAGAAATCCATGGTAACAAGTAAAGCCTTTTATTTATGTATGTGGTACTTATTTGTTACATTATTACATTACAGCTGTTGAATCTAGTTTATAGTTGACAAGTGACTATAATGAATTTGGTTTTTGTCTTAGTCAATACTTAGATTTGGCAGTTTGAAAATTGTGCAGCACTATTTTAGGAACGTTATCTCTAGGTCAAAAAGTTCTATGAATGTTGGTCTGAAGCTACACCTCTGAGAGGAGTAATAGAAAAAGGTGGATTTTATTTATCAATTAAAATAATACACATTAAATACATGTGGTATAATTTGGCATATGTACGAAACTTTTTATGTTAAATTAGAAATTAGAAATAATCGATGTTTCTGTTATAAGAATTCTTTGTTTGGCACAGGGATATATATAATTCTATTTTTTTTTCTATTCATACCTGTATAAACTATCAAATATTCTCTATTTTCTAAGTTTTGCAGCTTTTACTTTCCGATACTATAGCATGTCGGCATGCAAATGCTAAAAACTGGTACCATCAAAATTTAAGAATTCCAAAAACACTATTTATTGAACATAAACGAGTGGCTGGTACCACTGTATACTTCTTTTCTCCCTCTAAGCTGTAGGTGTGTCTTGCTAATTTATGTGCATCAAGCACATCTCGCATCTTTTTGTATTTGGCTATGTTGTTTATTTGCAGTTTTATCTTACTTCCTCACATTAACTGATGGCTGTAGTTTTCCTTGCTTATATTGGTTTCATTTAGATTGATTAAGGGATTTAGAGCTGTAATATAGTGTAGTATAAATGGGGAAACTTGCACAGTGTTTGTTGTTGTTTGGGTGTTTGGTATCCTTTGCTAGAGGTTGGAATCTAGTCTGCGAATTTTGGGTGTTGTTTGTTCTTTTTTTCTTATTTTTTAGGCCTTTTTTCCTGGAAATAATTTAATACGATAACTTCTTCATCAATAGCGTATAGTCTGTGTGTTGTGTGCTTGCTGCTCTGGTATTTGGACGTGTTCTTGGACCGTACCGAGTAGTGTAGAATAGAAGAATGCAGATTAGTGGAGAATGGAGATTGGAAGAAAGGACAGTAGTAAGACGAAAGACGAGAAGCAAAACTGTGAGTGCATTAATTACAATAATAACAATTTTTGAGGTTAGAATAAAATAAATAAGGCTAAAAATTGCACGCACTAGAGTAGATAACAATAGATAAGTGAAGAATGCAAAGTGTAGTGCAGGAGTGGCGAACTAATGGCACGCGGCAAAATAATTTGGGCACGGCCTTAATTAAGGAATTTAGGTACCTCAGCAAAACAATTTATTTTTTCGTCTACATTTGAGGTCATAGTAACAAAGTTTATTGTGAACAAGGCTACCGGTGCCGGAACGGCAACAGACTGCGCGACAGAGATAGGTAGATTTCCCGCGAATTTCTGACCGAACGAATGGGAGTGAGCTAGCGCGGGCGACGTGGAGGGACGGCGAGAAAGGCGCTGGTACGCTTAGTTTGTAGTTCGCATGCAGTATTTGAAATAACTAGTTGGATTTTACTTTAAGCATTTATTTTGTAAGTTTTCCCCTGGATCGTTAAGACAACCCTATTCACATTTATTTTTAAATATCGAATAAATTTTTCTCTGCGTAGCTAAGGAACCCTATTTTCATCTTGTGATAACATTTTTCAGCAAATTACAGCTATGTTGCTGTCAATTTAGACCACTCTGCATTCCAATAGTTTTTCTGGTGGTCCTTTTCCAATTTTTGAGAGATTTTGATAACCTGAGTTGAATTGCGTGTGGTAGTATTTCTCGACCTTGGAAGCAACGAAAGCCCACTGAACGTTAGGATAATTGTTTATGGTTGCAATCCTTACGTTCACTACGCTCTTGCGGAATTTTGGGGCCCACTTTCGTTGTTTGCACGGCACTCCAGGCTGTCCGCCACCTCCAGGTTAGTCTTCTTCAGGTACCGCCTTTTACCTCGGTTATGTACCTAGGAATATGTATTTTTAACCTATTTCTACCTGGCATTATTTGATGGCACGTTATGGCCTCATTAACCATTTCTTTAGAAAAAATGGCACGTAGATCAATAAAGGTTCGCCACCCCTGGTATAGTGCCTTCCATCGCGAACACAAAAGAATAGGCAACACATTATACAAGACCGAGTTTAAAGGGTAGTATAACTCATATAAGTAGGCGCTTAATTAATGTGTTTGGCTTGCCTTGAATCTGCGCAATGCCCGCTTGAATATCCACGTATTCAACTAGAAATAACACATAGTGTACAGCGTGGGAATACAACGAAAAATAAATATAAATGCCACATAACTACTGATAGATTGTTAGAATTAGTGCGGGAATTGAAAACCGAAATGAAAAATGAAACGAAACAAATGAGGAGTAAACAAAGAGACTTTAGAAAAGAAGTCCAAGTACTGAAACGAGAAAATAGAGATTTAAAGAAGATGTGCGAAAATATAGTGAAGGAGAATGAGGACCTCAGAAAGGAATTAAATAATATAAAAAGCTAGAAAAAGAAAAAAGGTAAAAACACAATGTGGTGATTACTGGCCTCAAAGGAGATAAGATTGGCACCAACAACTTAACAAAGACAATCACCACTTTTATGGAAACCCAACTGAATATCAAAGTCCAAATAAAGGCAACCCGTAAATTAGGCGAAGAGATATATCTGGTAGAGGTAAACAACGCAGAAGAAAAGGAGAAAGTAATGCAAAATAAACCAAAACTGAGGAATATGGAAAATGATAGAATATATATATAAACCACAACCTAAGGAAGATAGAAAAAGAAATGCAAAAAACAATAAGACACATAGCACAAGATGAAAGAAAAAAAGGGGAAAACTGTCAAGATAGGATTTAATAAACTCATCACTGAGGGAGAAGAGTGGCTAAAGAAGAACTGATAAAAACAAAAACTGAGAAAACTTAAGCAGGCAGGGAAAACAGATGACAACCTGGCAATGCAAAAGGAAAAGAACGAAGAAAACAAAAAGCAAATACAAAACAAAGAGGAAAATGGGCCAAATTGAAGGAACAAAAAAACGGAAATTACTAGGAATGAAGACAAAACCAAGAGCAGTACAAGAAAGAAAAACAAAAGAGATAACACATTAAGAGTAGAAACATGGAATGTTAAAACTATGCTGGTAGTAGGCAAAATGCAAGAAATAGTGAAGGAAATGAGAAAATTCGAATTAGAAACTTCAAGAAATAAGGTGGAAAAACCAAGGAAAAATTGACAAAGAAAACTTCACATTATACTACTCAGGAGATAATAAACAAGGCACGAATAGAACAGCTTTTATGATTAACAAAAAAATGAGAGCTGTCATCATCAGTAGCTACGAAAACTTACACAGCAATATAGCAACGATATTTTCGTGACCAAATCACAAATGAAAGTGGACGATTACCGCGCATTTTACATCTATTTATACTGTCTGACTGGGAGGGCGTGGCCGAGGACCAATTAGCATGGCCAACGGTCATTTAACTTCACTAAATCATACAAGATGGAGGAAGGTATAGGTCCACCGTCTTTGTTCAAAAGTTTATCTCGGTTCTTGAAAATGGCCAAGCTTTCAAAAGAATTTACTTGTTTTTACAATTTTTAGGTCATCTTCCTCTATACTATGACCCGTTTTGTAAATATGTTGGGCAATACTCGATTTTTCGAATCTAAAATGAGCTAACTGCTCTTTAAACCTAGTACCAAAATTACGACATGTTCGTCCAATATATTTAGAATCACAATGGGAACATTTAATTTAATAGAAATTTACGATATTTTTAAACCACAGGCTCCAGCAGTGTTTTATTTAAAAAAAATGAGAGATAATACAATTTAAGAAAATTAGCGGGAGACTCTCCTACATAAGATTAGAAAATAAACAAGCTAAAATGTCAATAATAAACTGCTATGCGCCCATAGAAGAAGCAAAAGACGAGGAAAAACAAGACTTTTATGAAGAGCTGGAGAAAACTTGCGATGAAATACCAAGAAATGATATACTAATGATCTTGGGAGATTTCAACGCAAAGATCGGGAAACAAGAATATGATAATGATGTGGCAGGTAAAGAAACCATCCATGAATCACCAATGATAATAGGACAAGACTAAGTAACATGGCTTCATTAACAAATACATATATTGTCAGTACAAAATTCAAACACAAAATAACATGGATGATACCAGGAAGGGCAGATGGGAACCAAATCGACCATGTACTTGTGTCAACGAAATGGACCAAAATAGTGCATGATACCAGGTCTTACAGAGGAGCCAATGCTGATACTGACCATATACTAGTGATATCAGAAATCAAATTGAAAATAACTAGAAACAAGACTAATGGAAAAAGAAGAAGATGGAGCATAGGAAAACTGAAGATGCAAGAAACAAAGGAGAAACTTTCAGAAAATATACAAAATAAACTAAGAACGCACGAAGAATGCGTTATTTATCATTTATTAGCGCTCCTCGCAACGCCGCCAATTTTGGGCTGTTTATAAAGAAATTCGGAATGCACTCTACCAATGGCGCACACGTGTTAACTCGCTGAGCCTTATATGTCAACGCGAACAGGAACCACATTCCCATGATAGCGGCACATCGTCAGTCAAAGATGCTTCATCTAGCAGAGATTTTATGGAGGAACTTTGAGCAATTCTACCGTTCAAGCTGGAGGACACAAACTAGCGTTTTATTTATTTCAGCATTTTTAGCAATTTCCGTAATACAAGCGAGGAGGTGCTCGTTTCCTTTTCAAATGGTAGATTTATATAATAATTGATCTCACACGCAGGGGCAGGGTTTATGCTAAAGGAACATATGGGTAAGCATTATTGTGACTATCGTATGTTTGAATGTGTGAAAGTCGTATGAACTGTTAGTCGTAATATGGTTACAATTTACGCCATATAAGAATTTTAATGTGTATTACCTGTTGATTGTACATATTTACTATTTGAGTAGCCCATACTACTCGCTGTGTAATGTTTGAATAGTTGCATTAATCGATTTTATCTTTGCTGCCATTTCAAATTGTATTGCTGTTCGCAACTTCAAAGTTTGGACCGGTGTTCTTCGTTTTGTACTCTTTGGAGTTATATTTCTGCAGATTATTGCATGCGAATTGAATATTTTTAATAAATTGGTATTGCTCATGTTACAATTTTAATTAATGTCCATATTTAATAATTCAAATAAACCAAATATTTTGATTGTTTTAATGCAATGTTTTATTGGCTGTTCTTTTGAAGCAACATTACAGGTGTTAATAATCCAGGTTCTCCACAGCAAAAATAGCAACAGTTAGGTTTTATAGCAAAGGTTATTAGGTTTGAAATACTGAATCGTAGTATTTTTATTTCTTTGGTGCTTTGTCAAACCTGGCGCCTAAAATTAGACCTTATACATATTGGAATTTGGTTAATTGTAATAAATTGTATCCACCCACTCACCGATTGAAACTGAGTTAGCCATTGAAATTCACTTAGGGATAGATTGGTTACTGGGCAATAACCATCGTGCTGTTGTGCAGGCTAGATGTTTATCCGACCCTTTTATTACGTAATATCGAAATACCAACAAAACCTACAAGACTGACAAAGATGACGATGGAGAACTCCAGGGCGAAAGTTAACACAAGAAATGGAAGCGCAGAAGACATAAACATAAAAGTCGGCATGAGAGAGAGGGATAGCCTGTCGACAACACTTTTCAACATTGCCTTGGAAGGAGCTATCAGAATCGCAAGGCTTAACAAAAAGAACATAATCCAAAACTCAATATAGATCATCGGATATGCAGATGATCTTGCACTTATAGCAAGAGACAAACTAAGCCTGGGAAAAGCGGTAACACGTCTAGCGAGAGAGGCCGAAATCGGAGGGTTAAAAATCAATCAAAACAAGACCAAATATATGATAAGCTCAAGGAGATTCGATAATAAAGAGGATCAGCAAATAGGGGAATACCACTTCGAAAAAGTGGAATACTTTAAATACCTAGGCGTGACAGTAAACGGAAGAAGTGACCAAAGTATAGAAATAAACAAAAAGATAAAAGCAGGGCGTAAAGCATACTGGCAAAATCATAGATTACTAAAAGACAGAAATCTCAGTAAAACAACCAAAATGAAAATTTATAAAGGAGCAATTAGGCCAGTAATAGAATACGCAGCTGAAACAATGTGTGTAACAAGCAAAGAAGAAGAAGAAAAACTAAGAATATTAGAGAGAAAGATCCTAAGAAGAATATTAGGCCCAAAGAAAATACAAGACGCATATAGACCTCTGATGAATCATGATATATGGAATTTAATGGCTGGAGAAGACATCACAAAATATATTAAAGCGCAGAAACTGAAATGGTTAGGCCATATACAAAGAAGAGTGTCATGACATTTTCAGATTGTACGAGTTATTTGCCTATTTTTCTAAATTACGACCCTGTGTATATAGGATTTTCATATTTTTCCGTTTAAATTTAAATGTATCGAGTTTTATGCAGGCATTATTGGCTTCAGGCCATCACACAGCTGTACCCTTGCTCCGGTCTATTGCTGAACACGTGTGCTTGTTATCGCGAACTTGGATAACAGCGTATTTTCTAGCTTTGAATTTAAAACGCCAGGCTATGAGTGCAAGAGAGAGGGAATGAATGGTTTCGTTCGATTTCAGTCTGTCTGGGCACGTTGCGACAGCCCCTTCCAGATTTTCTGGGCTTCGTGGCGGGTTGTCTTGTGAGTAATCAGTTGGCAGTTGGTCACGAACCTCATTAGGTGACTGCAAGTGGTTCTTCGAGTGTGGCTTCTAGCCGCCTCTGCGACTTCGATCGTGGGGGCGGCATCTTACCAAGTGTGTTTCGTTAGGCGACATCTTTCAGTGTGGTTGTTTTGAGACTTGGAGCGACTGTTCCGAGTCACAAAGCGACTAAGTTAAGTGTTGGTGATGCCCCCGTCGTCTTGACCTAACGCTTCTAGTTTTGTCGTCGGCCGTCGGGCAAAATACCACCTAAAAACATCGAGAGTGTGCCCCTGGTCATCTTTCACATGCGGGCCTTGTCGTCATTTGTGGCCGCATGGTTAGTTCTGTGAAGGAATTGGTGGGTCCTTATCATCAACGCCTACGCTGTTGAAGCATCTCGCCCCTTTCGCATGCCATATGACATCGCCGTGCTGCAGACTGGACTCATTCAACCACCGCAGGTGAAGTTAATAAGGTATTTTGTGTACTATTTAATGGTAGCCATCATATTTGTGTAATAATTAATGCTAGCGATCCTATTTGTGTACTATTTATAGATAGATAGATAGATTTATTTCACGTAAAAAAAATTTTTTTACAGAGATCGTCATTGCCATATTTAAAATAATAAAATTTTACAAATAGTGACTTGATACATAAAGCTAAAACAACTAGAAATAAATTACATACGCGATCAAGTTATTAAAATCTCAATTCAAGCCTGAAATATAAACATTTAGAACAACACTCATTTTTTTAACAGATCACAGTCTAGGAACTCTTGCAAACTGTAGAAACACTTATTCGCCAACAAGGACTTTGTTGTATGGTTGAAATTAACACAGTTTAAAATTTTTATGTTTGCGGGAAGTTTGTTATACAACAGCACACCCCAGTAGTCCACATATTTTTGGGTAGCGCAAATCCTATGAAAGGGTGTTTGTAGATCGTTTCCTTTTCTTGTGTTGTAGTTATGATTTGCATTATTTAGGTTGAACTTTTGCCGATTAGAGTGAACGAACTGGAGACACTGATATATGAATAATGAAGGAACAGTAAGTATGTTCTCATTCTTGAACGACTCTCTACAGCTGTCACTGAATTTCAGATTGCACATAATTCTTACACAACGTTTTTGAAGTTTAAAAACTCGATTAGCACTAGACGATGCGCCCCAAAACAAAATGCCATAACCCACTATACTGTGAAAGTAGGCGAAGTAAGTTAGTCTTGTTGCTTGGTGTGTACTGCATATGCTTATCCTCCTCACTGCGTAAACAGCAGAGCTCAGCCTCTTTACTAGCTGGTCAATATGATTGTTCCAACACAGTCTACTGTCCATTGTCAGACCCAAAAACTTTAACTCATCCACCGCTACATCTGTTTTGTATGTAAAATGTAGTTGGTGGGTTTTATTTTCATTGAGCTTTAGTTTATTTGATAAGAACCAATTCTTTGCGTCTTCCATTGCTATACTAGCTGAGTGGGATAGTTCTGTCGAGTTGTGACCCTGTATTAAAAATGATGTATCATCCGCATACAGACACAAACCATGAGACCTTATATTTGCCGGAAGATCATTTGTATAAATAATGAACAGTATTGGCCCTACGATTGAGCCCTGCGGAACCCCGTGACGCATTGGTGTTTGCTTGGAGAGTGAGTTGTTCCATTTCACTGTTTGATGCCGATTCTGCAAGTATGAACTCAGCAGGTCATGAGCAACTCCTCTGATTCCATAGTAGTAAAGTTTGTCCAACAAGATGCTATGATCAACAGTGTCAAATGCTTTACTAAGATCACAACAGATTAGTCCCACTTGTTTTTTAGAATCTTGTCCGTCAATAAGCTCTTCAATTAGATTTGCTACTGCTGTAATTGTGGATTTATTTTTCCTATAGCCATACTGCTTCTCAGTTAGTACGCTATTACTTTCGAAGAAGTCAAGCAGTCTATTTTTAATGATTGATTCTAAAATTTTTGACAACACTGGTAAAATAGATATAGGTCTAAAGTTATCACAGATGTTCTGGTCGCCTTTCTTAAAAAATGGTAGTATAACAGCAGTTTTTAGTTCATCGGGAAAAATACCTTCTTCTAAACATTTATTGAACACTATTACGAGTGGAATAACGATAACAATTGCCACTCTTTTGATGAGGTAGGTCGAAATGTTGTCTTTATCTTTGGTATGCTTACTTTTCAGGTTATGAATGATTGACAAGACTTCAGCGCTATCCACTGGCTTGAAAAAACATGAGCGCTCATTGTTTAAATTTAACTTGTTCAAGTAGTGGTGGGCTGAGATGTTACTGGACGGCAGTTGGTTTATAGTATCGGGTCCCACTGTAGCAAAATATTTACTGAAGTCATCAGCTGATAGTTTACTAGAAACATTGCACTTCGGTTTTGATTCTCTTGTTTCTTTATTTATGATCTCCCAAATGGCTTTTTGTTTGTTGTCAGCATGGTTCAGAAATTTTTCATTTTCTCTTTTGTTTAATTCGGCAATTTTAGTGCGATAGACAATTTTATAGGTGCTATATGTTTGGTAGGACACTTGGTCTTTTCGAACTGCAGCAATTGTGCCTAGTGCATCTAGTGTGTTCTTCATGTTCCTGATTTCTGGACAATGTGGTATGTGAGTTTTGTTGGAGTTATTTAGTTTCACTTCTTTCAGTGGAATGCTTTCATTGTATAATTTGAGGAATTTCTCATAAAATACTTTGAAAGCTTCAGCAGCTGATAAAGGCACAAGTAGGTTTTGCCAAGTAAATTCATTAAGACTTAACTGGAAATTATAAACATTGTGATCATTTATAATCCTTCTTATAGTGGTGTGATTACGAACAGGATTGTTTTGTATATTTGTTTTTTTCAACAATATGAGACCTTGTACAAGGTATTTAATGGCAGCAATCATATTTCACACGCTAATCAATGCCAGTAACTATATTTGGTATGCTAACTAACGGCAGTAATCATATTTGAATATTAATCAAAGCCAGCAATCCTGTTTTGCTTAATAATTAATAAATCATACTTCATGTGCTGTTTGATGTCTGTAACTAAATTTTGTGTATGGTTGAGTTGCGTAATAATTAATGCCAGCAGACCTATTTTGTATACTAATTACTGTCCAGAACCATATTTGTGTGTGTATGAACAATAGACCTATTTGTTAAACGCTACCGTTGTATTTTCTTGCATGCCGAGTTTCAAGTTAAGCAGTCTGTAGTGTGAGATTGATGTAAAGCAGATCCTGGATGAAATTGTGGGCGTCAAGGTAGGTTCAAATGTTCCAGTTGCCGGTTCCGGGGAGTCACAAGGCTGCACATATACCCTACCCGTTTAGCTTGTGGGTTTCTGCCAAGTGTAAAGTTGAAAGGTAGGCTCATTTGCTTCCCGGTTTCTCAGTGAGCTTACCTGTGCATTCTCGTTCATCTTGATGGAATTGGGTGGCCTCAATCTATTTAGATCTGTTTACCGTTCATTAGGCCGTTGCCCTTGTGTTATCTCATGTCGAACCACCCCTCGCTTCACTGAGTCTAGTCGGAACTTCTTGTTACGGGCCGGGCAGCAGTCCTATGTGAGTTACTTTCCCGATTTTGAAAGATTTCGTACGCGCTAGTCGTCTAGCTTTTTCGCGATTTTTCGTATGAGCTGGCGCGTTGTCGTTAACGTCGTTTTTGTCCCGTAATAAGAGAACATTACAAGCTTGTACAAAGAATAATGAATTGGAGGCCGATGGAAACCAGACCTAGAGGAAGACCTAAAATTAGGGGGCAAAACCAGGTAATGGAAGACATAAGAAAGATGGGAATTATAAACTGGAGAGAAACGATCAAAAATAGGAAAGAATGGAAAAAGGTAACAGGCAGATTGAAAACTGGTCACAATGTATAAAGAGAAAAAAAGTCAGAACCATGCGGACCGATCCACTGCGTCAATCGGATCAGAAGAGCTCATGGAACGAGTGGTCCATGCCCCAACAGAAGCGTACAGACCTATATATATATAACTTCTTTATCGCTATTGGTTGACATGTTGTTGGCATTAAGGTCTGCCACGTTGGGTGTTATTTGTGGCAGTGAGGGTGATGATAATTTATATGAGACGTTGATAGCGCAGACGGATAACAGAAGGGTGTCTGGTTGTTGAATGGTTGGCCTTGAGGAAGCATACACCCCTGAGCTGCGTGGTACAATTCTGCTTGTTGTTGATAACCTTGTGACTACCACGATTGTATGTGTGTATTGTGTTGTGTCGTGTACATTGGTTGTTGCGTATTTAGGAACCCTTATGGAGCTATGTAGCTTTGTTGCGTCGGGAACTGCATGCTTGTGTATTGTGGTCGTTGCGGTTGCACGGTGAAGTTGTTATGTGGATTAAAGTTTAAAAAAATAAGTCAACATACTCGATGTGTATTACAATAGATAATACACTTGACCTTGGGTTGTTAACATGGAGCGATTTGCGATCACGTCTGCACTTATAAAATAAAACGCAAACTTTTCCAAACATTTTTACCAAGCGACAAATTCTGCAACTATGTGATTGGCTTGAATCTAGTTTAAGGACCAACACCGATCGACATGTGCTATACACCATTCAACACGTCTCGTCGAGCTGAACAATATTGTTGCTTGGGACATTCGAGGCAGACCAACGGTTACTGAGATACAGCACATTAAAGATTAAAATGTCCCACAGTAAGTCTATGGCACGTTCGCTTTAAAATGTCTTCATGTTAAATCATGTGTGTTGGGTTGGGTTGGGTAGGGTTGGTTTGGGTTGGGTTAGTTTGGGTTGGGTCCGGTTGGGTTGGGTAAGGTTAGGTTAGTTTAGGTTAGGTAAGGTTAGGTTAGTTTAGGTAAGGTTAGGTTAGGTTAGGTAAGGTTATGTTAGGTTAGTTTAGGTAAGGTTATGTTAGGTTAGGTTAGGTTAGGTAAGGTTAGGTTAGGTTAGGTAAGGTTACGTTAGGTTAGGTAAAGTTCGGTTAGGTTAGGTAAGGTTAGGATAGGTTAGGTTAGGTAAGGTTAGATTAGGTTAGGTAACGTTAGGTTAGGTTAGGTTAGGCAAGGTTATGTTAGGTTAGGTAAGGTTAGGTTAGGACAGGTAAGGTTAGGATAGGTTAGGTTAGGTTAGGTTAGGTTAGGTAAGGTAAGGTTAGGTTAGGATAGATAAGGTTAGGATAGGTTAGGTTAGGTTAGGTTAGGTTAGGTTAAGTTAGGTTAGGTAACGTTAGGTTAGGTTAGGTAACGTTAAGTTAGGTTAGGTTAGGTAAGGTTAGGTTAGGATAGGTAAGGTTAGGATAGGTTAGGTTAGGTTAGGTTAGGTTAAGTTAGGTTAGGTAACGTTAGGTTAGGTAAGGTTAGGTTAGGTTAGGTAAGGTTAGGATAGGTTATGTTAGCTTAGGTTAGGTAAGGTTAGGTTAGGTAAGGTTAGGTAAGGTTAGGTTAGGTTAGGTAAGGTTAGGTAAGGTTACGTTAGGTTAGGTAAGGTTAGGATAGGTGGCGCGCAGTGTGACTTGTTATTAGCCTTCGATGAAGTACGCTGCGCGAAGCACTGCGCGGCGCCCCGCCAAAGGCCCGTCTTTCCACGAAGAAAAAATTTATTAAAAAAAAAGCTTTATAGTGCTGTATCTCAGTAACCATTGGTCTGCCCCGAATGTCCCCAGCAACAATATTGTTCAGCTCGACGAGACGCGTCGAATGGTGTATAGCACATGTCGATCGGTGTTGGTCGCTAAACTAGATTCTTACCATGTGATTTTAATACATTGATAAAACTTCTTTTTTTTTTAAATTACTGTTAAGTTACATTATTTCTGTATGGATCATACTTAACATTTTTAATTTGTTATTAGTTCGATCTTCACTATGTACAAAGTTTACATTATTTTCCACACAGAAAAAATAGCTTTAATGCTCTTTTTTTGTATTTTACGAATTTGTAATCTTTTAAATAAATTTCAAATACACTTTGTGTTAAAGATGCGTTAATATGAGCCCAATTTAATTTTTGTAAAATCCCGTATTAAGGAGCATTCCCCATTACACTATATTTCTACAAAAACTAAATTTCTTAATGCAACATGCACTGTTCGATGTAAGCAGTGATTCAAGCAAAATATCTGTAAGAGCAATTCCTACTTACCGTGCAGTTAAAAAGCAGAACAAACAAGAAGCACACAAAACAATACACCTGTCATGCAGTCTTGTGCACGCTCTAAGGAATAAGTACAACAACTGCGATCTCTAAATATATTTAACACAACATCAGTGGGAGTGTTACACTTAAACAAACTTAACTAACCAAAATTAAGGGCAATAATACAATCAATATAATACAACAGGCACTTTATGAGTCGATCCGACTTGTTGTCTTAAGGTGCTTTTAACTCAACGTTAGAGCACTTTTAAAACAACAGTTACAAGCCTTTTCGAGCAATCGTTGCATTCTTAATTTGCTAAGCCACCACAGGAGGGCGGCATACAAATAAATATGTCTTAATCGTAAATTAATGCTACCCCTAACCTAAAACGATAAAAATTAGGTGCTGAGCAAACGCTCCAGTGCTTACGCAGGTAAGTACATGCTTTAAACTTGTGAGTTTAGCCCCAGTTACACAACACTGAACGTGCAGAGCTCAGAACGAATACAAAACAACAGTCCGTCATAAATAAACTAAATTAAAATAAATAAAGCTCAAGCACATAGAAAATACACGAAGCACAGCCCAGCACTATTCTGAATAGTCATTCGTGCAATTATCAGACGGTACCTCTAATTCCAAGTCCTCGTCGTCGACGTTCTGGGCGAGCACGGCCACTTTTGATTTGTTGTGCGACTTTTTGGGGTCGAACGGGTCGACTACGATCTGCTCGGTCCCTTTGATTTCGGCTCGACAAAACGGGCAGCCTTGGCCTTCGGAGTCCTAAAACAAAAACGTTAGACAAAGCTCGTTTTTGAAGTCGTGGAATTTACAATCTGCCAGGCGGTGAGGCAAGGCGTGCAGAGCAAGTGCCCACACGGTTCGATGCGGACGTCCTTGTCGTTTTCGGCACAGATCTTGCACAGCTGGAAGGTGCTGCCCATCTCACAGTACAGCTCATACTGCTCCTGCGTGACGGCGATGTGGTCCTCGGGCGTTGGCTGCACTGCCCACGAGAGGTCTGGGTTGACAGACCGGCCATCGGGATACAAATAGCTGCAAAATACAAGTAATTTAATATCAATTTTTGAATACAAAAAGGGTTAAGTGGTAAAAATTTTATGTGATACAGTGGGACACGGCATAGAATTGGTTGCATATGGATGATGGTGTGCGAATTGAACCTCTGAGTCAGAATACAAAAATTGGATCGTCTCGAGCAAATCAATTCATAAAAAAAAACAACCTGCAGAAAAGTATACAAGCCAATCGTAGCTGTACGAAATCAGAGCAAGCTAAAACAGATCATCTTAACCTCAATTGCATGGTGATTGAAGTGTGATAAAGCTCTAACCTCCAAAACGTAAAACTGATTTGCGAAACCTTTGGAATGGGCAACACAAATATAAACTCTGTGTGAAGCATAATAATCTAGGCGCAAGCTGCACATGGAATGGGATAAAATAACAATATTATAAAAACTGAACACTGAGACACTGAGAAGGCGGTTATAAAGTCGATTCGGGTTCATATCTTTTGATAGTTTTTATTATAAACAACCCCCTTTTCCATCCACTGGCCAAAAATCGAACAAATATGTAACACAATGTTGAATAGTAACATATCACTTGAAGAACACAAGAGAAAAAGGGAAAAAGACGAGTGGGGAGAAATCTTTAAGAAAGCTTAAGAAAAGATAAAGATCACCTCTTAAACAAAAAACACATGAAAAACTAGACTACAGTAATAGGTTAAGATAGGGCTGTCCAACATGTGGCCCGCGGGCCGCATGTGGCCTGCCAGGATATTTTTGCAGCCCGCGGATCGAATTCCCCCTTGAGTCCACCAGTCCTGATCATGTCCTCTCCTTTTCTACCTGGGCCCTCCGGTCTGACACGCTGAACTGTCTAACGGAGTAGGCCTCCAACCTGTACCAGAACAGGCTTCAAAGGAGATGACGTGTTGTACTGTCAGCCCGAGAAGTTCAAATTATCCACAAGAGCAAGACCGCTAGAATTCGATTTTACCTTGATTGTTGAACTTTCTTGGGAAATCAAATCCCTGAGGCTTTAACCCTGTCTTAATACGCTGTACTGTCTTGCAGAGCTAACTGCTTAAAAGCCACTTCCGACCGCCTAATTTTTTAAACGCAAATCCCGGCGCCCCGAGAGGTGAAATACTCCTCATAACCTCATTTTACTAATACCTAAACCTGTAACCTGTAGCAATCGCAGCCTCTACCCCGCTTGTGAGTGGCTAGAGTCCTGTAGCCGCCCTTCATAAACTCACCTGCAGGACCCGTTTTTGTTCATTAAAAGGCGAATTCCTGAACTTCGACGTTCGATTCCGCAGCCCGCAAATTCCCTACTGGGGGAATGTCAACATCATTTTCCGGCTCAAGGCGAAAAAATTCCATCTGCAGGATTTGACACTGCGTTCGCTCCAACAACGACGCCTAGCTGTCGTAAGGTACCAGCAATCTCTGCACCAGGATTTAGGCACTAATGCCCGCCCCAGGTAACCCTTAAAATCGCTAAATTCACCGGAAAATTATAGCTTAAAATCACTGCTGAGTGGAAGGTCAAGTTTGCAGGAACAAAAGACCTACTCAGCCCATTTCCCGAAGAATCGGCGTGCGTACCGGCGGACTACCAATAGAGACCCGCAACACTCGCCGGTTCATTCGGTTGCAGCTCGACTAATGAAACCAGACACCATTCCAGAAGAACATGTTAATTTTAAATAATGTGCAACTCAGAGTTATTTTTAATTAATCATTGTAACTAGCTAAAAACATTATATTTGTTTTGGTAATTATCTGGTGTTTTACCTAATCGAATATATATTAAAGTGAACGTATTTCTCCGATTTGAGTTTAACCCGAGGGGTAAATCTTTGAAGCCCTTAGTAAGGGGGTGAAACGTCACATCTCTATACGTAAATATACATTAATTGATGTAGATGAAGAACGGAAAGGAATTAACCTAAAGTGAATATGTTTTTTTTTTGTATAGAATCACTTCTAGAACAAATGTTGAAAGTTTGTCGGTTACCTCAGGGAACACCCTGTATATCTCTTTTATGTTTCAATGTTTTTTGTAATGTAACCTAAGCTTCTTAAATAAATAAAAATTAGTATTGAAATATACACGTTTTATATTTATTACAAATCACTCACAAAGTCGCACACGACATATTTTATGATGCAGCCCCCACAACCTTCAAATTTTTTACAGTGGCCCTTGGGCCCCTTGAAGTTGGACAGCCCTGGGTTAAGAGACGAAAATACTATGATAAAGTAGGAGCATGAAGCAATTTATGAAGAAACAATGAATAACTTGGTAGTAACAGGTCTAAAAATTTACATAAACGACACCAGTGGGTTAAAGGAAGAAATGAAGAGTGTGATATGAGTTCGGCCTGGGAATCCAAAAACAAAGTTTTCACAAAGAACGCGCCTGCTCAATAATACCTGCCCAGGTAATAACTCTTACGACCTGGAAGGGCCAGATGTTACCAAGACCGTCCTGGTGCGCATCAGATGCGGAACAAATTAAAATCCTTTAAAAAAAGGCTGCTAAAAATCTAGCACGCTGCCAAATAGGTCGTATGTGGACTTTTTAGACAGCTAACGGCATAGGCAATCAAATGAAAACAGTAAATATGTCCAAACGTCTAAAGAAAAATTAAAAGATGTGCATCAAAACTGGCGGTCCGAAGCCGACATAATTCATTCTGTTAAGAAAACAAAAATTCTGGACAGCTCGTGAACGATCCCAGATACACCGAGGTCGTAAATTACGCTCGCAAGCAAAAACCGCCCATGGGTGGCCGAAGCTTTTAGGTATGCAGAAATATCGAAATTAATTTGAATAATTAGCATTGCGTTCAATTAAACCATTAAGTGTGGGGTACCGATACATGCAAAAAAAATACAAGGGAGGCGATAAACTCCATTCGACGCCAAACCGGATGAACCGCTGAAGCGCGGTTTAAAAAAACGCCCAAAAATGATCTCACCCTGGGGACTACAAGGGCTCAAAAAGCGTCGGGAAATCATCAAACTAAACCAGTCGTGTTTGATATTAAAACGCGTGTTTATTTATCAGCAAGCCAGCCCTAGTGAAATCAAACCGCTAATTAGACGCGCATTGCAGTTCCACCACCGTCTAAAATAGCACCTCCAGAAATGTGTCTTCGCCCCCACTGGCCAATAAGCATCGAGGAATTGGATCACAAATGAACTGAGCCCATTAAATAGAGAAACGAGGGCCAGAGGAAATCACTCTGCCTGGATGAGTCGAATAAGGAGTCCAACCAGCAGGAAGCCACTCCAGTCACCAGGACCCTCCAGCTGCTTCAGAACTTTGCTGTTTGGACAACTCGCCTCTTCAGGACTTAGCCACTGCACATCAGCCAACGCTCTTCAGGACTTAGTCGCAGGACTCAGTGAGCGCTCTTCAGGACTTAGCTATTTGGACTATTTGCCTCTACAGGACTTAGCCGTCGCAGCATCCGCCAATGCTTTTCAGCACTTAGCCGCAGCATCCGCAAGAGCTCTTCAGGACTTAGCCGCAGGATCCGTCAGCGTCCTTTAGGACTTAAGACGAGAACCTGCGAGCGCTCTTCAGGACTTAGCCGTAGGATCCGCCAACACTCTTTAGGACTTGGCCGCCGCAGCACTTGCAAGCACTCTTCAGGACTTAGCCGCAAGGAGCCCGCACCGCCTACTATTCCTGTCCCAGCTACGCCTGTGGCCTTACCCAACCTTAGTTCTTAGTTTACCTTTCTCTCTCTTTGTAATATATGCTATTTCACTAGATTTAAGTGTACATGTAAATATTTACGAAGAATATAATAAAACTTGTCTACAACCAATCGCCTGTTTAGCCGAGGGTAACGCCTCCACCGTTCTTCGACGTGCGTTAAGTTCCATAAAAAATAAGTTGGAGATACAAATACCTGTCAAGTCAGTATTTAAGTTACAAGAGACGGCATGTTTGAAAACAAGGAAGATAAGACAAAAATAATGAAAAGGAAGATCAAACTGAGAAACCTGACTGGAGAGTAGAGAGGAGAGCGTCATCAGATCGACCATATCTTAGTTATAGAAGAACAGATGTAAACTCTGATCACACCTTGGTAATAATGCAGGAAATAACAAAAAAAGAAAGAATAAGAAAATTGTATGATAGCTTAAAATTTTGCTAATTTTCAGACTTAGATCGTAGGCCAATTTTTATTTAAAAAAAAAGTACGAAAAAGTAAAGTAAAATTAAATTACGATCGGTTGAAATAGCTGATGTGATACGTTCACAATGAACTCTTCAGCGCTGATTTCGACGTCAAATTAAAAAAAAACAATTAAATCGTGCAATTACAATGTTCATCTATCAACATTTTTGTATGTATAATTGGTAAGGTTGTATGTGTTTTTGGTTGTGACATGTAGCACCCTTTCCACCAATGCGTAGCTCGGGTGATTCACTAGTATCTAAATATTGTAGCAAAAAAACTCAGGTTTACCTCAGCAAGCGTCTGCCTTTCACGATAAACACCTGCAGCTTTTCCTGTCGCGGCATGTTAGCAGGCATTCGATTCCGAGTAGGCTGGTGGAAAACAGTGGAATCGCTCGATTACTATTGATTTTTCACGAAGCATGCCTTGCGGATCTAATTGTTGGGTAGGCTGAAGTCGTACTTGTTTTTAAACAAACGAAAGCCGCTAGCGCGTTGGTTCTTTAAAAACGGGCACAAACAACTTGGTAAGGATGCTCATCGAATTGGATTTGTAATTCTAATATTTAGGCTGGCTTCCCTGAGTCTTCTAATAAACAAAAACCACCGCGGCAATTTCGCATACTAATTTCAATATTTAGGCCGGCTATCATGAAGCCTATTCAGTCTCCCGATTTTGCTTCTACACGTTAACCAGAAATTACAGAATACCGCGTCGTCTCTAGTTGCTCTTCGCTGTCTTCTTAACAGTGGCAACCTTGGGATTCTAAGGATTATGAGGCCAATTCCAGCTTAGACGTCTTCTTGGATAAAATGAAACGCACCAGGATCTCCCCTGCCGATCGTTGAATAATATTCAATGAACTAAATTGTAAGTATATGCCCTTCTCAGCGTTTTCTTTGATCGACAAAGGCAAATGCTGCCAATATATCAGTTCTTACTAAGGCCTTAGAAACTCAAACTGAAGCGTGTTTAATCACTCTTTTGGTTCATTCATTTATTAGTGCTAAAGAGCGAGAATTTAATTGTTTCTAAATTTCTGAAATAAGCATGTATTCTATAACTAAAATAAGCCGCGTCCCTTGGGCGTTGTGCATGTATGTCAATTGCGATAGCACAGGTGGTTATCCTGAAGTTGTAATTTGAGCTATAATTAGCAATTTGTGACTTGAATACTTGAAAGTTAATTCCTATTTGTCATTTATTAATTCATTTGATAGGCAATAGTCCTACAAACTTAAATTGCTGTCACTTAGCCTAACAGCTCATGTATATAATTCATGTGTTACTGCGATTTTTGGGTTTAATTATATGCCCCTGTTGCTGTTATTTGTGTTCCTTTCGCAACCCCTAGCTGTACGAGTCATATAGGTATGCAGCGAAGCACAAAAGGTAGGTGGCGTATTATTAATTAGCTAGTTTTGGTTTTTATATTGTGAGTAACGACAAGACCCTCAAATTTTAATAATCCTACTGCTCAATATTAAAGCCCGAAGAATTTTTGCCTAGTCCTTACACCACGCCATATTCTGTCGAGAGTTAAAAGAGCTAGCCGAGGCCTTGTCAACCCCTCGTTTATGGGTGGTACCCCACATTAGTTTTCTGAAGATCAGAAACTAACACACTTCCATATTTCATCTCAGCTGCATAACAGCTTTAGTGAAGAATAGCTATTTTTCGAGTTTAACATGCATGATGTGTGTTGGGTAAATACCCTGTGGGTAAGGTATTTATCAAATATGCAATATTTATATAGCTAACTTTTACTCGCCGAATAGTTATTTAAAAAAAATAAACTATACTTCATTCCGAATTGAGTGAGAGTAAACTCTGCCACCCAAGTTACGAATATCAACAATATCTATTACCTTTATGATTGTCGCCATGATACATAATTAATGCCGTTTAAAATTTTTATTCGCAACCATATATGTAATGTTAACATTCCAGACCTCATTTGAGTGGGGGAAGTCGTACATTTCAGCCCGCTACTTCCCGCACTCACTTTCCGCTCAAGTGCGGGAAGTGAGTGCGGGAAGTACATTCCCGACCGCTGAGTAGGTAGGGACAATGGGAATCTCGTTGAACCATTCATGCGCGTCACAACCTGTCGTATCATAATATAATAATTTTTCCAATTATTGTTTAGAATAAAGTGGTTGCGAATAAAATAGTATACAAACCTCGACAGGAAGTTTCCTCAGTTTCGAGATAATAGCTGATTTCGACGCTTTGCGTCTCAATCAGCTAACTAATCTCTCTACAGTAATGAAACACTTCCCATCTCGGGCTGTAATATACTATTAAATTTTTAAATATTCTTTAAAATCAAAGTGCATTTTATATATAATGTTTACCATTTCATCTAATGCTAATTTAAGATTAATAATAAATGTGAATTGATAAATAAAAAATCTACTGAAATAAACTTGAAAAAGACAAGCATAAAAACGTTTAAAAGAAAATGAAAATTTTAATCTGACCTATAAAGAAATCAAGAACATTATTATAATATTTACTTATATAGGTACATATTAAGAATCAATCTTAATAAGACAAAGAATATCACAAAATTATATAAAGAACGGTATATATTTTGGGCAGTAATGTTGTCAGTGCAACTATTTTATTCTAAATTTTTATAAAATTCAAATAGAGCACCTTAACTTACCAATCAATCATACTGGTTAGATTAGTTTTGTGATATTTGTAAATCATACCATAAATTAGAATCCTGCATCGGGTCGGGTACCCGTAGGTTACCCGCATTGTGAGTCGGGTTGCGGGTAAGATGTATACCAATGTTGCGGGTCGGGTGCGGATTTGAAACTGCGGGTCGCGAGTCGAATGGCGGGTGGTAGAACCTTATTTCTTCAACATAAATTTTGTTTGTGTATAAAAAAATTGTACCTAATAATAATTTGACCGCCAAAGTGTAAAAATAACTTTCTTTATTGTGTATAGCTATTCTATCTGAAGCAAGTTGCGGGTACGTGCTGGTCTAATATTCGAATTTGGGGTCAAGTGCGGCTTAAACGTGTAAAATTTGCGGGTCGCGGGTTTGAAACGGAGGGTTGCGGGCCGGGTGTGGGTCCTATATATTGGACCCACGCAGGTCTCTACCATAAATACCCATTTTGGGTATTTACCTTCAAAAATAAATACCTAGGTAATTTACATCACTAGACATACCTGCGGCAAAGCATGCACTGGAAACATTCGGATCTGCTCCCATGAAAAAGTTGAAATCGCTGCCGTCTGTTGGCAAAATTATGACAACTGGATTTTGTGATATTAAAGACGTTATTTACATTGATTTTCTACCCCCAGGTCAGACAATAACCGGTGCATATTACCGTAACGTCCTTGATAAAGTTTGTCAAACAATTGGAAAAAAACAACTGGAGTTATCAGAAGAAGCACTTCCTTAACAAGATAATGCAAGCCCACACACCGCAAAGATTATGAAGGTTTTTTGGACGAAATTAGGCTGGGAAACTCTTACCACATCATGCTGATAGTCCAGACTTGGTGGCCTCAGATTTTCATTTATGTGGACCACTTAAAAGTCATCTTGGAGGAAATTGGTTCAGATAGCAAAAAGAAAGTTTCTATTTTGCAAGAATTCATGTTTTGATACAAAGATGCTAACGGAGATTATGTTGAAAAATAAAACTGATTTAATCTATATACAGTTTGAGAATTACTTCCTTAGAAGAATAAATTCCGATTTT
This sequence comes from Agriotes lineatus, assembly GCA_940337035.1. Lineage (NCBI taxonomy): Eukaryota > Metazoa > Arthropoda > Insecta > Coleoptera > Elateridae > Agriotes > Agriotes lineatus. Next base: position 11,409 of record CALNHX010000433.1, on the reverse strand, counting down.
GCAGTGAACCCCCTGTAGTAAAACAAATAATGAAAAATGCTGTGAGCATGATATAGACATTTGCATATCAAAAAACGGTACAGAAGAGGAAGATACCAACCAAGAACAAGCTTTTACCAGAATAGAAATGGAGAGTTAATGAGAAATAAAGATATTTTAAAAATCTGGGTAGCATTATTAAACCCTCTACAATATCAAAGTATCAATAAAAATAATAATGAAATTAATGCACTAGATATCCACAGGGTGTAATGGACCAATTCGTGTCACCCCATATACAGTCTCCCCGGGTAGGTGAAACGACTCTTGTAAAAAGTAAAAAATTCTCGATTAAATTTTCATTTTTTGGGGTTCAGAAAAACAAATACTTTTAACAAAATTTTTTATTTCATAATAAAACAACTGTTAAAAATAAAATTCTTTGATTTGGGAAATAAAACAAAAGAAAGTGTGAAAGATCAAAGTTGGAAGAGGATTTTGAAATTTGGTATAGGGGCCTAGATGTTGATTCTTAACAACTTTTCCTAATAACTTTTTGTCGTATTTGTCACATAAAAGGCACTTTGCTCTACAGAAAAATAGGATTTTTGAAAATTTCCAAGGCATATTTGATTTTTCAAAACTGAAATTATGTTAGAAATTCGCCTTTAACCAAGCAGGGCTGAACCCCAAAAAATGAAAATTTAAACCGAGAATTTTTTACCTTTTACAACAGTCGTTTCACCGATCTGGGGACACACTGTATACAGGGTGAGTTTTTTTTCATTATCACTATAGGGATCTCGGAAACGGTGAAAGATAGAAGGTTGGTTAAATGGAGAAAGAATTGCAGATTTATGAGCTTATTCGAGATGTGCTTTTGTTTCTTTGAAAATATCCAAGGCCTACTAGATACAAGCAAAATATTAAAATTACTTAATTTCTTAAAGTCGGTCTAGCGCCGTTATTATTCAAAATAGAAAAAAAATAATAAAAATTAAAGTTTTAGTTATTTTTACGATGTTTATCTTACACTTATTAGTTTTCTTCTAGCTTTCATAGTTTTTGAGTTATAACATTAAGTTAAATTTTTTTAAATAGCAATCATAGTTGGCTTAGACATTTCTAAAAAGAGCTCACTTTTCTGCTTAAAATGACATAAGGTTTGTTATAACTATTTTGACAAATAATTCTTTTATAATAATTTTCGTAATAAGAAAATGACGAAAACAAAAACTATGAAAGCTAGAAGGAAATTAATAAGTGTAAAATAAACTCCCTAAAAATAGCTAAAACTTTTATTCTTATTATTTTGTTTATTTTCAATAATAACGGCGCTAGACAGGCTTTAAAAGATTAAGTAATTTTAATATTTTGCTTATATCTAGTAGGCCTTGGATTTTTTAAAAGAAACAAAAGCACACTTTGAATAAGCTCATACAACTGCAATTCTTTCTCCATTTAGCAAACGAGATATGCTCTTTTTAGAAATGTCTAAGCCAACTATGATTGCTATTTATAAGAATGTAACTTAATGTTATAACTCAAAAACTATGAAAGCTAGAAGGAAATTAATAAGTGTAGGATAAACACCGTAAAAATAACTAAAAATTTTATTCTTATTATTTTTTTTCAATTTGCAATAATAACGGCGCTAGACCAAATTTAAGAAATTAAGTAATTTTAATATTTTGCTTGTATCTAGTAGGCCTTGGATTTTTTCAAAGAAACAAAAGCACATCTCGAATAAGCTCATAAAACTGCAATTCTTTCTCCATTTAACCAACCTTCTATCTTTCACGGTTTCCGAGATCCCTATAGTGATAATGAAAAAAAACTCACCCTGTATATATATATATTTCCTATCTTTTTACTATATTCTATCAGTAATAAAACCGAACTGTATTTCCCATATGTATTAATTAAGTTGATACGCACTATAAGTGTATTGAACCTGCGGGAGTGAATTTACAAGACAGCGGATTCCCAGCAGTGTGGTAAAAATAGAACAAAGTCAGCAGATCGCACCGTTGCATTGATGAATAACTGGGTGGTGAGGGCCAATGGGGAAGCAGTCGCAGTTAAACAAGCGACCCGTGCAGATGTCGTCCCACATAATCCAAGGTACGGCTCATGCTAACAAAGGCACCAAAGTGCACAGAATCGTAAGGTGTTGGCCCGCATTATTCGCCGCCGACACAGAGAGGTTCCTGGGTGGGAACCCATCAAACTACTTATGTAGCATCACCAAAGTGTTGCTGCATCTTCCATAGGAGGAGGCCACCGAAGCATCGCTCTTGTCCAAGCTCGCGGACACTTGGGAGCAACCGAATGCAAGGTTAGTTTCTAATTAGAATTGCCATACGAAGTGAGAAGCGATTGCAACATCTTTGGCAATTGTTTCAATGAATAATTGCGCATCGAAGATAACGGGGATTTATCCGCAGCAAACACGAAGTTACTGCGTCATCTGCTAACACAGTACGTCAGCTTGAATTGAACGTGCCAAGGTAGCGTTCGCATTACAGCGTGTTCCAGCAACAAGCGCCTTTAAAGAATAGACAGCTTCGCCTAGTGCATTTGTGCACGGAATTCAAATACATTTTGCGCTATTGGAGTTTGACTTTGTGTCGACAGTTGAACATTAACGCGCTAGCTAAGGTGCTTTCATGCATGTAGCGTACAGTCTTGTTATATGAATATTGTGTATTCTTACGTGTATTTTAATGTAATAACAAGAGTAGAAACAGCTATTGCCCGTAGATAATTAGAGTACTGTTGATAGCTTCACTGTATGTTTAGGAATAGTTTATTCTTGGTGTTTTATGTAAACCGTTGGGTTTTTATTGCTGGCAGTGTTTGCATGCATAATTTTAGCATTCAAGGTGATAACAAGCAACCCCAGAGCAATATTAGTTTTCCCTTAGCCGCACTGACGATTTTAATAGTTTTATGTTTCTACGACTGTTTAAGCTAGCGAACCCAGAGCAATATAAATTAATAGTAAAGTCGAGTATAGGGCTAAGTAAACATACTGTTACAAGGGGGGATTTCGCTTTTAAATATTATGTATAAGATCTTGGCAAAAATCATTGCCTGTAGGTTTATGCCATACATAGAACAAATAGTTGGTGATATCAGTGCGGGTTCCAAACAGGAAAGTCTACATTAGATCACGTATTTCCAATTAGGAACGTACTAGAAAAATGCTGAGTACAATATAACTCTACAACTCTTCATAGATTTCAAACAGGAACACGATAGTGTCAACAGAAATAATCTCTTTAAAAGCAATGGCAGTTTGGAACAGTGAAGAAGCTAGTACACCTGGTAAAAATTCCTTTTAAAAATTCCACCATAAGTAACATAATCCCAGGAAAAATCAATAACCAGTTGCTACACATTTTTGACAACGCAGATGACACAAACCTAGTGGCACAATTCATTGAAAATCCTAACCACACAAATATTTAACAATCACTAGATACGTATTTCGACAGCTATGCTGTCATCTTGAGTAGCCTTGAACTTAACACCTTAAGACTGGAGAAATCTGGAATTTACGAAATTAAATGTTCCCATTGTGATTTTAAATATATTGGACAAACACGTCATAACTTTCATTCTAGGTTTAAAGAGCAACAAAGCAGCTAAATTCTTTTGACAGTTTGACCATTTTAAGAATCAAGATAATAACATTTTGAACAAAGATAGAGGTCCAATCCCCCAGTGTGTTGCAGTTGAAACCTAATTAAGCAAGCAAAGACTCTTCAAGGCTTATAGCGCGATGGAGCAAGGTAAGGTATACTGTTTGTGAACTTCGGACAAGAATTTGAGAACAATTCTAAGACAGATGCTGCAGGAAATGAAAATTCCACGAACAACATGTAGATTTACAGATTACCAGCGATGTGGTATCGAACTAAGACAGGGTGACATATAATTAGCCATCCTGTTTAACATGGCAATGAATAGATTAGTGAGAAAATTAGAATTCACAAGAACAATAATAAATAAAGTATATTGAAAATATCCCTTACGAGGGTCACTAGAAATCAAGTGACATGTGAGCGTAATTATACGCATGCGCCAAAATTTTGTTTACCTGTCAATTCAGTACGTAATTGTGAGGTTATAAAACAAATTTCATAAGCATCAGTTGACATCTGACCAAAATATCTGACAAACTAAGAAGAATCAGAAACAGATTCAACATAAGAACTGCCTTCCAGTCCACAACAACTTGAGAGGCATAATGACGCATACCAAGCCTCAGAACGAAGACCAGAGTTCGAAGTACTGTATCTATAGCGTACGAGTGTGGAAGACAATACATCGGGAAAACACAACGACCCCTACGAATGATATTATCATATTGTAACGGCCTGGCGATCAGGCAGCTGCAGACGTATGAGTCACCGCCGCCGAGACGGTCTTGGAGCCAGCTGCGAGCAGATGAGTCATGTTCCAGACGCCTCGAAAAGCGACCTTGCAGCCAGATGTAAGGGATGACTCACGCTTTCGGGAACGCGCTCGGGGTCAACACACGCGAATGCCGGAACATACGAGCGAAGTCTGGATTGTTCTAGAAGGAAATTATTCGGCCATATAAATACGCGCTGCCGGATAGACAGTTCAGTTCTCATCAGATTCGAAGCGCGCGTGATATAAACGAACCGTGTGTATATAACCCTAGTGAAATAAATAACAAATAAATATAACCATATAAATCCTCAATGTTTAAATCGTGAATGAATAGCCACATAAATTAATTGATGTTTAATCCCGCGCATATAAATAAATAGTGTATCGTCGTTAGAAATAGATCGTAGTTTAAGGAATTCGTGTGTTTGTAAATAATAATAATTACTCGTTGTAAATGTTTAATGCAAGAAGCGTCGTATAATTTTTAAATAGCCCGAACGTAAAAACGTAGCAACATATAATACAACTAGTGGGTTCTTGATTATCAAATAATCATTTCCGTTTCGACGAGATATATTGTTTGGCAATCACGCGAGTAAATCAATATATCGAGTGGAAACAGAAATGACTTGATAATCAAGAAGATACGAGTTGCATTCGGCTAGATTGCTACGACGATTGTACTTTCAGCAAATAATCCGATGTTTGTGAAGGTATTTGACTATCAGTTATTAGTCAAGAACGTATATGATTATCACCGTTGCTATATACATTATTCAAAGTTGGTACATGTGTAACTATGCATTTTTACCGTTTTTCACTGGTTGATGTTGTAGGGAGTGGTATAATCGGAACACCGTAAAGATATTAGAAAGGGCAAAACCACCAAATCCAAGATCGCAGAACACGTCTGCAACGAAGACCATCGCATACAATGCAAACAAATTCCGTAGAAACAGATAAAGCCCATTTAGATACCACTACTGCACAGAGAATTACCAATAGAGTCTGCTGCACATACACCGGTAACATGCATAGTTTGTAACTAAAGTATATGGCCGTGCTGGTGGCTTAGTGGTAAGAGTGACACACTCGTAATCATAGTGATCAGTGGTCCCAGGTTAAAACTCTGAGATAGGCACAAGTGTACGTGAAAAAGACGTACAAAAATCAGTCCACCTCAGGAGTTCATTCACCTGATGACGGGAGCAGACCAAAAGCTCCAGAAATGTCGTGTAAAAACACCCGAGACAGTGGAAAAAGTCCGATAAAACATCTCGTCAAAGAGGGATTTCCGTCTAATGGAGGTAGTGACCAAACAGAAGGGAAAAACACAGGTAGGAAGGAACCAGTGACAAAATAGGTGTTGGGTATTTATCCACCCTTCAAAGAGGATTGCTGGAAATCTCAAGTGTGGCTATATTCCGACGAACGTCCATATTACTATTACTAAACATATATAAAGAAACTTACAACCCTTCTCGGTATCCATCTAGCAGGGCCTGGATTAAGCTTTTGTTCTGAGGTATAGTTTGGAGGATTTCGCCGTCCGATGTGACGTAGCCGATGGCCCACTGGCCAAGCCTTGTGCACGACAATCTGAACACGTAGCTTCCTGCCTTGTTGATGTACTTCTGAAGGCGGGCTTTCACTTCGTCGTATGTGAGGAACGCCACGTAGCCCGGATGCGTTACAGCTAGGATTTGCCAGTTGCGCAGCAACGTTGCCCATGGTTGAAATAATCTGGAATGTACGAACACTGCTTAATATGGTATAACATGACTATGGAGTACGTTGTTTAAAGGGGCCACTGATAGTAAAATTATTCTGACAACACTCATATCAATAAGTTGCACGCCTTATGAAATGAGACAAAATTATGTTGAAATTATTACTAAATTACAGCATAATGTTATGAAAGCACAGTTTTACGTGCTCTGCTGCCAATCATTATGTGGTAAAATAGTGGCGCTATCTGTTAGTATTACCAGAAAGTACCCCCAGAAGCCGTTTAAGGTCATTCAAATCGGTATTTTGACATCAAACGAACCGCCGCTGAGTGTCTCTACTTGTTTAAATTATGTAAGCTGGTATAACTCAAAAACTATTTATTGGAGGAAGGCGATATTTTGCATGCAGATTATAATATATCTACCTGGCATGAAACCGAGAAAATTTCAGAGAAATATATACAGAGTGAACACCTTAAAAAAATTAATTTTGTTTATTTTTGGTTTAACTGAGAAATAAATAAAAGTAATAATTTGATCATAACTCGGGCTTTATCATCAAATGAAACTTAACAGATACAGGGTGAACATCACAAATGGGACAGAATAGTATGGTATCTTTATAACGCCGCAGAAACTTGTACATTTCGAGCACGGTCGTGGCTCAGTTGTTCAAGCGGCGGACCCGAGTGGGGGACTAGAAACTGCGCTCAAATATTCGACTGGTAGCGCGGAGTTCGAACCAGTGGACTACATTTTTTTTGCAAAGTGATGTAATTTGAGCGAGGGAACTCCGTGTAAACCCCTTTACTTTTACTGTTAGCAACACGAATAATTTTAAATAGTTACAGTTTTTTCGCACCTTGCTTAGTAAAACAGTTTTTTCGCACCTTGTTTAATAAAATTTAAACATTATTTTTAATAAACAACAACATAAAAACCCCAGTGGAGAAATTCAGAAAGACGAAACCTCGAATGAAACCAAAAATGTAATTTAATAAGAAAAATGAAGAACTAAGGGAAGAATTTGGAAAGGTGAAAAAGAAGCATGTGAATGAAGAATTGTAAAAATTGACGATAAACTGGGTAATGAAGGAAAAGAAATGAAGAGGTTAATTATAATAATAAAATAATTGAATTACCAAAGAGAAAATCTGAAAGCGTTGAAAAATTGGTGAAAAATAAATTACAGATTGAAACAAAAATACAATACGCGTTTAAAGTGGGAAAAAGTAAAAGTTTATCGTAGAAATGGGTAGCTGGGAGTAGAAAATACACGTTATGAAAGAAAAAACAAATTAAACTCATCAAGAATAATAATAGAAAGTGATCTGAAGGAAATTTAAATTCAAGTCAAACTACAGAAAATCACAGAACAAGAACGAAATTAAGGAAATGGCATTCGAATAAGGTACCAGAAACTGTTTATGATCAACCATTTTCCATGTTCCATGGAGTTCCCAGGAGGCTGGAAATATACTGCAATGGATGCTCTCTAATGACTGGTTTTTAATTAATATTTAATTGTAAGTTAGAGCAAAATCCAATATGCACAATTCACTGATTTTAATATTTTACTGTGTACGGAACTTAAAAAATAAATGGTTATGTGCCCGTTTTTATATTTTATTTATCTGCAATTAATTATAAAACGCTAGCTCTCAGTAAAGCAATAACTCTTTAACTCAGTTGGGTTCCAAGTTGATTGTAAATTACAAATTATCTGATACGGTCCTGTCCACCGCATTTAGTTCCAATGCACGGTAGCACTCCTGCAGTCCTGCCCACGGTGTTGCAGTACAAACCCCCGGCTTAGGATTGTTATCTTGGCTGGACGCAGTTGTCGAAATCTCGAGCTGGATCGGCTGGCGAATCCTCGGGAACGCTCTTGAGAAATCTTTTATTTTTGGTGGCGAAAACCTTCACTAACAATACCACTCAAACTTGGATATGCATATGGGTAAACTTTTTGACTTGAAAAATGCTCATTTATTGCATTAAAAATATAGTTAAAGTGGAGCATAATTTACACTGTCAAGCTTAATTTAATTATTCATTTGTTCTCCCTGTTATTAAATCAAATTAGAGTCTATTGCTATGGTAACTATGTTAACGAAAATAAGTTTTGGTTAATTTATGTACATAATGGAAATCAGTTTGATTACATAAATTTAAATTTTCAAATTTCTTACAAACTAAAATTATTGTCTGTTTCTTATATTTAAAAATCGTTTATTTACGTCCCACACACAAACACGTTTTTTTATTATTTGCTCTTCTATTCGCTCACGTTAAATGCACTGTTTAATTATTATAGAGTTCATTGCTTCTCAATTGCTTTTCCATGTCCTTCTGCCTGCTTTCTTCAGATTGCTCTATTGCAATGTACTGTTATTTCATTCTGGCCATTCAACCTACATTAGAAGAAATAAAAAAATAATAAATACTCTTAAAAACAATAAATGCCCTGGGACAGATGAAATTCAGATGCATTTATCATTAAATGGTTAGGTTGCATATCAAAGATAAAGCAAAATAGTTCATCAAAGTTGATCCTCAAAGTGAAATCCGAAGGGAAAAACAGAGGAGCAAGATCTCCCAAAGCTAGAATCAGTCAAAGATCTAGCAGAAATGGGTATCACAGATAGGTGGGAAGTATCGGGAATGAACAGAAATGAATGGAGAAAAATTAAAGCCACGGGCCTTTAAGGCATCGTGTGCTGTTTTTACATTTTAACAAATGATTACTTCTAACTTGTCAATTTATTACAGTGATTCTGAATTTATCGGTTTCCTCTTTATATCCTTCCCGTTGTAATTTACAAGTTAGTTACAGCGACGTTATATTCAATTGAAGAATATGCAGACATGCATTACATTCATCGTTGGTGCGATGGAAATGCTAAAAAGATATGCAAATAGGAGACGGCCTACACATGTGGTTTTCTCTATTTCACTGTCAGTAGAGGGAACATGGAGCTTTCAATGCAAGACATGTAGCTGGCCACACAATTGTTCGTAAACCTATAAATGATGAAAAAGTTCTTGATTTAGTACAAATAGATCCGCCTTTCAGTGTGCAAACAATTGCGTTATGTACCAGAATATGCAGAAACTAGGTTTGTTAGCAAGTGTAAAATATATGGATGTCTTTATTATCATCATCAAGTTTGGAGAATAACAAGAAGTACTCGCTTCAATCCATATCATCACTAAAGAGTTCAAGCTCTAGGAAATAATTTAGAAGCTTGTTTAAAGGTTTTTATTTGAATACAAAATAATCAAAACATGCTACTGCATATTTGTAAACCTGTAAAGGGCTTTACATGGAACTTCCCTTCTAAGTGGAAGTTTTGAATCTCAAAATTGTAAATATCAAAGTAAAAAGAATTTTATTTTTTTATGTATTCACCCTGTATCTGTCGAGACCAAAATATGCCTATTTTCGTCGAGGGTAAAACCCAAAGCTATGTGCAAAATATTACTTTTATTAAACTAATAGTTCTTGAATTAAAGCAAAAATAGAGCCAGGTACACATATAATCCGCATGCAAAATATCGTCTTTCTCTAGTGAATAGTTTTTGAACTATACTGTGAACAGACGGACAGACAGGCAGGCAGACGGACGGACAGACGAAATTGAGAACATATGTTTTTCGTCATCTAGGGACTCTGAAACGTGAAGATCTGAAGAAATCTCGAAAGGTGATTTTTTTCGATTACAATACTTTCATTTTCTACGAAGAAAGAAATAGTAGAAATCTTGTACAATGGTACAAAGTTATCTTGAAATTACTACAACACCATGAAATTCTTAGACAATCTTAGAGAGTTATTGTTGAGATGCTTTGAGTATATTATAAAACTAGAAAGAACTCGCCCATCATAAGACAAGAGGGGAAGGGACTATCATCAACTGTTTCAACCTCAATGGATTTTTGACTACCTTCAGTTTTTCTTCTTCTACCACTTTAATCTTTTCTTCTAGGCTGGGTGATGCACCTACTTTTTGGGTCCCTTTTCAGTCTCCCCTCTGCACTTCCCATCCGACACAGATTCTCCAGCTTGTATGTCATTATTGATTATTTTGATCAGTTCCTATATTAAAATGAATTGTCGTTCTACAATTGTACAGTATCCTGCAGTAGTAATGCAGTCTGAAGGACGTACGTCTGTTTGGTGACAATCCAGCATGACAGACGGACAGACACAGCTCCACTTGCTTTTATATACAGAGTGTTTCACAAGTGTACCGTGTAGCTTCTGGTGGTACATTGTAACATAAAGACAAGTCGAAAATTCCTGTAGGGGTTTTGACTCAGATCCTTAGTTTGTCAAATACAGCATGTTCCAGTTTCCACGTCACGTTTCAATTTTGCTTAAAACAATAGAACGCTTGGATAGATTTGGGTGACACTTGGTATGATATTCATTATGGGTAGAAGTTCTCTTTTGAGAATTTGTTGGTTATTATAGGCCGACTACCGATTGATGTAGCACGAGTGCTGGTAAAAAACCAGTTTGACGGTTAACCGCCGTTTTTTCATCTATCAAAAACCGGTTTCTAAACCGGTTTACAACCTGTTTAAATACCTGTTTACAAACCAGTTTACGAACCTTTTACACAGTAATTTGGAGAGAAGTTAAAGTCACCTACATCAGTTAGTTTCTTAAAGATGCGAGATAAATTCAATTTCTTTTAGATTAGTACAACTGCACGCAAAAATATTCATTTGGAAATTCATACTTTCCAATCTAGTCTGGTTTAAACTGGTTTATAATCCTAGTTCAATTCGGTTTGAAAACTGATTGAAAACCGGTTTGTAAACTGTTTAAACACCGGTTTTTCTGTAAACCGGTTAACCGGTTTGCACTTTTTAACAATTTTGACAGCACTAATGAGAACCATACACATCTTTTTCCAGCTAAACAGGTAATATTTTGTCTTCATAATTTTTGATATCTGTTATGGTACATATATACATTTGTACCATAAGTGGTGTCACAGGTTTATTCATTAATGCCGTGACCTCCTACAGAAGCATCTCTATTCTTTCCTAGTTTCTACTAATCTCCTTGCTTCTTTTTTGTTTTTCCTTTGGTTCTCTTGTGGACCTAGCTCTTGAAATGTGTCTATGATCTTTTGTCAACCAGACCACTTTATTAGTCCGTTCTAGCCATCTAAGTTAGTTTTCTTCTATTACTTCTTTGATTGATTTCAGATATAGATTTTCCCCAACAGCTTTGTTTCTCATCTTATCCTCTCACCCCTTC